>JAVJIF010002980.1:0-371629 GCA_038442645.1 Agave tequilana
GGTCGACCGAGAAATCCAGAGAGCAAACTCTCTGCAGCGGCCGACCGTCCGGCCGACCGGACCACTGTGCTGACACAGCACAAGTCTGTGCACGTCCGGTCGACCGTAAGGTCGACCGGCCCTTGGTTCGGTCGACCGCCCGGTCGACCGGACTGGCCTGTCAGCCAATTTTCAGGTCAGGAAAACTGGTTTAAAAATTAATTTTAAAATCTTTTAACACTTATAAAAATTCCATAAACTTGTTTTAACATTCTATATTGAAACCAAACTTGTGATAAAAATTTTCAAGACATATATCAACATATTCATATTATTTCAGCGTCTTGCAAATTTTATCACAAATCAAAACATGTATTTTTCAAACTTGGTTTTCATAACTTAATAAATATAAAAACAAGATATTTGATTTCATTTTAAAGCATAGTGTGTATGGATATGATCCACTACACAATCATAATGTAATATCTATGTTTTTGACATTAAGCTCTAACTTGGTTTTGGTTGAAAATATGTATGATAGAAATACCAAAAACCAAAGTATATATATTTTGTCAAAGAAAATCTTTTACTAACTAAAAATTCTTTTCTAAACATAAAAAATCTTTTATGAAAGCAATTCTATCAAGAGTTCTATTAAGAGTGTGTGTGTGATATGACTTGAGCAATCCACCAACTATCTATCCTTTACATTTTAACTAAAACAAAAACAAATCTTATACCTAGACACAAGTCTTGATCTTGAAGTCTTCCCTTGAAGTCTTCTCATCTCCTTGACTTGGTCCAAATGCAATCCACCGAGCTCATCTCTAGATGTGTTCTTGATGCATAGGCTCGTGAATCAATCGGTGCTAGCTTCCAACTTGTCTTTAAATCCTTTGTTGAAGCTCCACACCTACTAAGATCTTGATAATGAATCTGTCACTAATTAACACAAGATCATTAGTAATCATAACTTCATGAGTTGATCATCATCAAAACTAGGGTGATAGGCCTTTGGGCCAACAATCTCCCCCTTTTTGATGATGACAAAACTCATGGAGTTATATATGCATGGATTAAAGTAAAGCTTCAAAGAAGCTCCCCCTTAACTCATGCATCACTAGAAATAAATAGATATGACATTAAAGCACATAAAATATGTATGCAAATGAATGCACAAATCTTTTTCTCAAACTTTTATCTTATTATATTATTGCTATGCATGAGTAAAAGCACAAGTATAAAACTCAAATCTCAAATCTTTCTCCCCCTTAAAAGGACAAATACTTCTCCCCCTTAAGGAAATCATGCATATAACTCAAATACTTCTCCCCCTTTTTGTCAATCATCAACAAAGGGTTCAAAGTTCAAATCATCAAACAAATTTTCTCCCCCTTTTTGTCAAAAATAAGGAAATCAAGGAGGGTAAATCAAATCAATCAATAAGATTTATATGCGATATACATCCATGAAGAGGAAGACGCTAAGTTAGCTTCCCTACACATATGCATTACATGAAGAAGGGATGACAAGCCCAAACTCATATAACACATATTATGTAATGCATAAGAGGAGATGTGAAGCTCCCCCTACACACATATATCATATAAAGAAAGTTGTCAAGCTCCTCAATTTATAATATACTCACATGAATCCATATGTAAGAGAGATGTTAAGCTCTCCTTGCATATAGGAAATACAAATCAAAATTTTGATATTTCTTTATCAAGACAAAATTTTGAACTTTCTTAATAAAACACATTTTTGAGATATCAAATCAACATATATATTTTTTATTTATTTTGATATCAATAGAAAAAAAAATTTTATTTTTCATCATAACTTTGTGCTTTTAAAAATGTGAGCCAATGTGAGTTAAGCACATGGAAATCATATATATGTAAGAGAAATGAGTATACCAATTGAAATTGATATATACATATATATAAGAAAACAAAATATGAGTATGTACAAAATAAGTTCATATTGATACCATTGAAACGATTCAATGATACCAATTGACATAACAATAAAATCAAGTGTATATCTCATAACCTACCACCCTTCATATGCACAAGGTAAAAGATTTTCAATGAAGCATACAAGGCATAATCGCCCATCCATCCTCCCATAGATGGTAGGGGTTTTCAAAATAGATTTGAAAGTAAGCTTAGTTTGAAAAAAACTCTACCAAATGAAGAATTTGCACTAGAAAAATATTTTTCATGAAACACAAGTAAATCACATGGCACTAAAAACACTCTAATATCCATGAAGTCCATAAAATTTTCAAAAAAAAGTGAGTGTGCTAGTGTTATGTGGAACATGGTATCATGAAAATAGCAATAAAACTCAATATTCCTTTAAATTTTGAAATCATGAAATCCATCACAAAAATTTTATTGAAAAAATTACAAAATTTTTATTAAAACAAAAATTTATATTTCAAGACATATGTATGTTTTGACAAGACATTAAGTATACATACATATCCTTAAACACAATTGAGTCCATATATAGATTTGCATGAAAGGCAAATGACTCAAGAGGTATCCATGTATATCTTAATGTTTTGGCAAGACAAACATATACATGAAATGAAAGCACATGATCATAGCATAAATCCAAAATGGGAATACAAGTTTAAAATGTATAATCATCAAAACTTAGGCTATACTAGCACACCTAATGGGCACAAATAAGCATTCAAACCCATTCATATATAGATTTATTTGTGATTCATAATGTGTACAAGTATAAATCCAAGTGTTGACAAATACTAACATTTAAACTAATATTCAAATCATGAAGCATCAAATAAATTTTGAGAATACAAAGGAATTTATCCATATGATTAAAAATAGGATCATGTGAATCAATTTGAAGAATAGATAACTAGTTTAAATGGATTTTTGACAAACTAGTTAAAGATCCTTCAAAAAACATAAGTCAAATGTTTTCCATGAATAATACTAATACATAAAAGTTCAAGCACTCATATTCCATAAAGCTCAATATTATCTATTTTCTTAAAAAGGTGAGTGATCAAAAGTTATGTAAAAGGTATCTTCATGAAAATCGTCAATGAAGCTCAAATCAAATATGACTAAAACTTTTATAGAACAACACATAAAAATCATTTTTATCACAACAAATCAACTCAAAATCATTTTTCATAAGAATTACAATCTTCATGGTATATGTATGAATTATACAAATCTAACAATACGCATACATATCCCAAATATTAAAGAGTCTATTAAAGATGTTTACATGGAAGCAAGAGACTCACGGGTATACATGTATATTTATTAGATCTGAATTAAACATGCATATACATGAAGTGGAACATAAAATAGGTAAAACATGTATAACGGAGAATCATCAAAACTAGTCTATACATATGCATATAGTGGATACAAGTGAGCATGAAGTTCAACTATATATGAATCAATTGTAATTCACTATTTGTATATGTATACATGCAAGTTTGACAAAATCTACATTTAAAGCATGTAAATACCACATGAAGCACATAAAATCTAAAAACATGAACATGCTATGAATGATATTAAGAAAATAAAAGCATGTACATAAATAAAATAGGAGTTTTAGAAATTTTTACCAACTCCGAAGCTCCATAGCATGGTGGTCTTTCCCACCAAAATTTCCTTGATAGTAATGCATCCAAAAGTTGTCCATCATGTCCATTGCATCCGCTATCAAGGCACCAATCCTCTCACGTTTTGTGAGAGCCCTCACCTACATCAAAATCAAAGGGGTGGGGGTTTTGGTACCCATACTTTCTTGGGTCCTTTGGGGTTAGTTTAATTGTAAGGATCCCAAAATCTTTTATACTTAGCAAAATATAAATGAGGTTTCTTATCAAAACAATATTTTGCTAAATGGCCTTTGCGATCACAATGTGTACAAGTGTACACCTTAGCATGATGCTTATGAGTGATTGTGATCGTGTTGTGCAACATAAGCATGATGTGTATGTGCATGAGCATGTGGAACTTGTTTCTTTTTGAAACAAGGATTCCAATCTAGTATGATTGAATGCACAAGAGTTCAAAGTTGAACTCAAATTATCCATTTTATTTTTCAAAACATTTATCTCATTTGTGGTGGCATGTAAAGCATGATGAGATATATGATCATTTTTCTTTTTCTTTTGAAAAACATTATCCTTTTCTTTTTCAACAAATTTTCTTTTTAAAGATTTATTTTCTTGTAAAATACTTTCCTTTTGTTTTTCCACCATATCAACCTTATTTTTCAAAATCACATTTCCTTCAAATAAATCATTCATTTAGACATTAAGGAATATTCTCATTTTTCAATCTCTTCATTTTCTTTTTCTAAACATGCAAGTTTATTTCTAAAAGAATCATTTTCTACATGCATGCAATCAAATTTCTTTTTCCAACTTTTATTATCTTTTTCTAAGCATGCAATGTTATCTCTAAATGAGTCATGTTCTTTATGCATGCAAGCAATGTCCTTTTTCAAATTTTTTATTTCTTTTCTAATCATGTCATATTTCTCAAGCAATAGATGACAAAAAGTAGATAGCTCATCATATGACATGTCCTCATCATCGGATTCGGATTTACCTCAAGGGGTCATCCCCTTGGACCATATAGCATACGTTGGAGGTGTCGCTTCCAATCCGAATTGCTCTCCGCATAGTATTGTTCATTTTCACCAAGGGAGATGAGGGTGTTCCATACTACAAAAGCCGAATCAAAGTTAGAAACCCTAGATAAATAATCATCATTTAGGGTAGACTTCAAAGCATGAAGGGCTTTTGCATTAGCCTCAAATTCTTACCATCTAAAGAATATGCATTATTAGTAGTGGCAAGATATACATGAATGCCTAGGGCCTTGAGGAACAAAGACATCTTAACCTTCCAAGTTTGGATGTTAAGAATGTCAAAGGTGGGTGGTGACATAAAGTCCATGGTGAGGTGTGTGTGTACAAAAATATTGTGATTAGCCTAAAATGAGGATCTTTAACTCTTAGGTTGTTAGACCCAAATCAAGAGCACTAGCTCTGATACCAATTGAAATATCACCTAGAGGGGGGGGGGGGGAATAGGTGATGGCTAATCTAATGGTCACTTTATGAACAAATGATACAGAATTAAAACTAAGATGACCAAATTAAATTTCTTTTAATTAAAAACTTATATATACACAGAGTGTTGCCGAATTCCCCTTGCGAGGCTCTGGACAAGCTCCTCTAGATTCCCCTTGAAATGGGTTGAGGTGCCGCGTTGGCTCTCTTGGTTGAATACTAGTGTTAACAACAATCCCAAGCAAGTATAGCAATTATGAGCACAAGGGTATATCATGCATATAAGAGATAAAGACTATAAAGTAATGCAAGATATAAGAGACAAAGAGAGAAAGAGAGATAGAGTAAGCAATCGCAAACACAAGGGATTTGTTTCGAGGTTCGAGCACACTTGCTCTACATCCCCGCCTTCGATACACGAAGGGTTTCCACTATGCAAGATCCCAATGGATCTCTCCTCGGTGCCGCAACACCTACAATCCCTCGGACTCCCAAGTCCCGTACACACCGCAAGCCCACCGGCTCGCCGAGGCCGCACCTCGTACAACAAGTCCGCACCCGAACTCGAAACAACGACGAGCACACTTGCCCATCTCCTCAAAGAACAAAGAAGGATCTTTGGTGATCTCAACACTTTGATCACCTTACAAAAACTCTCACTACAACACACCTATAGGAATATATAGCAATGGATAGCTCAAGTGTGGTGTGAGAAAAGCAAGGAAGGAAAGCTATGATGAAAAACTCAAGGAATCACTTAAATCACTCTCTTAATAAAAACTCCCTTTTAGATGGAAGTATTTGATCTCTATTTTGTGGAGAAACTTCTACTTCTGAAATGACTTAGAAAAACTGGCTCAAGAAGTCCTCAAAATCTTGGCTTCAAACAATGACAAACCCCCCTTTTATAGAGGCCAGAAAAATCTGACCGTTGGGCTCTGTCAGAGCTTCCGGTCGACCGGCCGGTCGACCGGCAACGGTCAAAAATCCGACCGTTGCAGCCTCCGGTCGACCGCCCGGTCGACCGAGAAATCCAGAGAGCAGAACTCTCTGCAGCGGTCGACCGTCCGTCGACCGGACCACTGTGCTGACAGACATGCACAAGTCTGTGCACGTCCGGTCGACCGTAGGTCGACCGGCCCTTGGTTCGGTCGACCGCCCGGTCGACCGGACTGGCCTGTCAGCCAATTTCAGGTCAGGAAAACTGGTTTAAAAATTAATTTTAAAATCTTTTAACACTTATAAAAATTCCATAAACTTGTTTTAACATTCTATATTGAAAACCAAACTTGTGATAAAAATTTTCAAGACATATATCAACATATTCATATTATTTCAGCGTCTTGCAAATTTTATCACAAATCAAAATATGTTTTTTCCAAACTTGGTTTTCATAACTTCATAAATATAAAACAAGATATTTGATTTCATTTTAAAGCATAGTGTGTATGGATATGATCCACTACACAATCATAATGTAATATCTATGTTTTTGACATTAGCTCTAAACTTGGTTTTGGTTGAAAAATATGTATGATAGAAATACCAAAACCAAAGTATATATATTTTGTCAAAAGAAAATCTTTTACTAACTAAAATTCTTTTCTAAACATAAAAATCTTTTATGAAAGCAATTCTATCAAGAGTTCTATTAAGAGTGTGTGTGTGATATGACTTGAGCAATCCACCAACTATCTATCCTTTACATTTTAACTAAAACAAAAACAAAATCTTATACCTAGACACAAGTCTTGATCTTGAAGTCTTCCCTTGAAGTCTTCTCATCTCCTTGACTTGGTCCAAATGCAATCCACCGAGCTCATCTCTAGATGTGTTCTTGATGCATAGGCTCGTGAATCAATCGGTGCTAGCTTCCAACTTGTCTTTAAATCCTTTGTTGAAGCTCCACACCCTACTAAGATCTTGATAATGAATCTGTCACTAATTAAACACAAGATCATTAGTAATCATAACTTCATAAGTTGATCATCATCAAAACTAGTCTCACTTGTTGTTCTCATCAAAAGAATAACAAGTCTACCTAAAATATTGTTAGGTTAACACTACACTATTAACAGTGTTTTCATTAACTCCCCAGCTGATCTAATCAAGTTAATCTCAAACCTCTGATAAAAGTTCATCTTTCCTGGGGGTACAAGTTCCACCTGTCACTTTCTTTTATAGAGTGGCAGGTCTACAAAAGTTATCTTATCCCTTATCAAGTTAATATTACACCTCTGGCAGCATTGTTGAGTTCCTGAAATAGGATCTCTACAAATTTGACTCGTTAAGATTATCTTTATAGTTTTGACAAGTCAAGATTCTTTCCTTCTATGCGTCTAACTAAAAAGAAAAGAGTTCAAGATAATAGAAGGAAACAAAAAAAAGGTGTCGCTTTCATTTATATCCAAACATATGAAAGTGATACAAAATGCTCTCTTATACTAAGATTGAGTGTTACAATAAAGGAGTACAAAGAAGTCCTTTTCTCTCAAAGGTTGCACTCACTCCTTGAAGCGCTCACCACTCCAGATACAAGATGTTTGAAAGGGCGCCAAAGATGGGTTGAGCACTGTGATGACGTTCGGAGCCTGATTACGTCACCATGCATGACGTGAACATCGAAAGAGTTCCTTGTTGACCGAGGACAATGGTATTTCTTGAGGTCGAAAGGCAGCAGAATCTTCTGATTCCACCTGACCATCCGAAGTGGAGTATATCCTTCGATGATGAACATCTCTACCACCAGAAAGTCATCCAATGAGCATGGAGCTTTCATCGATGTCACTTCTGGGGTAAAAAGAGGTTTTGAGACCTCACAGAGGATGTCCTCCCTTCGGTTACCTACAAGAGGACCATACCCCTCCCGTCGCCATACTCACTCTGACCATGCCATGCCAAGAAGCATGACTGATGCATTGAATCTAAAGAGATATTGGCGAGGGTCAGATCCCCGTCTCCCGAAGACGGGGGCCATGATTTCTTCCCTTGTGGACGACCATCGAACAAGTTCGCCGGCCGATATATTCTCCCAGGGCCCAGTGAACATGAAAAAGGATGATTAAGCCTACCTGCAAGAAGTAAATAAAATTAGAAGATCTGAAGCTTAGTATTCTTCAACAGAAAAAACTAAGTGACAGACGCAGTTATTGTTGAAAACTTCAGACGCAGGAACGACCCGCGCAGTGAGCCAAACTTCTGTGGTGGCAGAAACAGACGCGATCAAAACTGTGATACACACAGAATTCAAACGCAGTCTAGTTTCGCATCTGCGTCTAAGATACTGAGACGCGAAGAGAATCAGACGCGAAAATTGCCGTCTCCTTGTTTGATGAACAGGGGTTGCAAAATTCAGGCCTGAAAACCTTCGGTCTGAGTTGAAATTCTTCTAAGTCCACAGCCTCAGACACGAGCCCTTTATATAAAGCTCACGGTCCAGGTGCCAAAGTCCTTATACTCGTGCCCAGAGAATTTTTAAGTCAGAATTTTCTAAATGGCGCGGCTTCCAAAGATGGGCACACCAGTTAGACTTCAGAAGAAGGTCAAGAAGATGGACCTCTTTTATAGCAAAACTGAAACTCAGTTGGGCTGTAAATGTCATGGCGAATCAGGAAGTCATACCCGCAGAAACTCCCATTAAGGGTTGAACTTTCTACATCAAGGCGCGGACGTAAAAGGTGCTCAAGGAGAATCTTGTTGATCTTGAAATCACTTGACAGGGATAATCTTCTAGAGAGATTAAACAGAAGCATGAAAGCTCTGGGTCATCATCGTCCATGGAGGCAAGTCCCTGGTGAAGTCCTTGAAGGGAAAAGGTGGAGTCCCTCAGAGCACTCGCTCTCAGAAGAGATTAGTCTAAGTAATGGACTGATAAAGGAGAGGGTGAGCCCTATTTATAAGCAACCATAATGCCTATAATTAATGGCTCGCTAATCAGAACTGTCGGCTTTAATGACCGCACGAGTGTCAAAGCCCAATAGAGGGCTGATGCGTGGATCGTCGCTTCTGGAAGCATCAAAGACGCAAATCTCTAACCGCCAGCGCCGATCTTGACATTAAAAGGCATTAATGCCTGAACCCAATGAAGGGCTGATGTGTGGACTGCCGCTTCGGAAAACGTCGGATGATGCAGTCCCCAATCGTCAACATTGATTTGACATTTAAACATCCAATAAAATCTTTATGGCAGCATTCATGTACGCCTGGGAAGTTGCACCAAACGCAGGCCTGAGAGCCACGTCCAGGAACTAACGTCCCTTCACGAATTCAAAAATGGCGTCCACTTGCATTCCAATCAAGAAGACTATCTGCGTCTCTTGGAGTGATTCAAAGCTGCGTCCCCTCAACGAAAGGGACCCATTTCTGAAGTCACACTTTGAAGCTACAAAAGCTTCGTCCTAAGACTTGCTTTTACAACAGAGAAGGCCTATATCATTCATAGGCATCACAAGTATCCTGAAGTTGCATTTACATTGCAAAATAACAATGGCATTCCCATCATAAACTCAATATAATTTGAGTTTTACACTGAGCCAAAGATCTAGAGACGTGCCTTCACTAAGACAGCATCGTGTCCTCATATCTATGCGTCAGCCTTGGAAGAGCATAAAACTGCGTCCTCACTTCATCCTGAAATTTTGCATCTGGATAGAAGTAAGGGCCGCGTTCGAAAAGCTGTGTCCTTCGCACAAGCGTGAAGCGCGTTTCAGTCAACAGGTCAGAGTCGCGTTTTTCGGGATTGCGTCTCCATCGGAGCCGCGTTAGGCAAACTCAGTTCAGCCTGAGTTTATTCATAGTCAGCCAAGGATCACAACCAAAGGCTACGACTAAGAAGTTGGACTCGTCCACAGAGGAGCAATGAAGACGGAACAAAAACTTCAAAGACTTTTATTATTCCAGCAAAATGATAAAAGTAATACAAACACTCTTGATACATAGAGTGTTCTTCTCTTTACAAAAAAAAAGGGAAGGCTAATAATCCTGATTCGCCAAAGAACGGATTTGTTCTCTAAGGCGATGCATCTCATGTTGACGCGACTTCTCAGCCTCCATGAGAGCTTTGACCCGTAGCTCCTCCTCAGATAAGAATTCCTTTGCAGTCAGCTGCGCCTGTAGAGATTCCAATCTGGAGGAGTGAGCGGAGAGGCTTTCTTCAACTCGTGTCTTGGCAGCCTCTAGCTCTTCCAGTTTCTTCCTGGCATTGGCATACTTCTACTCATTGATTGCAATCAAGGCCTCCGTCTTGGCTATGGTGGCCCGAGCACTGATAATAATCTGCTCTGTGCTCTGCATGACGAGTTCATATTCCCTTGAATCGTCAATCAACTTCTGATGGTCAGCCTGAAAATGTTAGAGATGGCAGGTCTCTTCAGCTATTTGTCCCTCCATCTCCTTTTGCTCTTGTTCTTGAGCAGCAAGAAGCCTAGTCAGGGTTTCCCGAGCCTCGTGAAATGAGCCAGTGTCTTCCAAAGACTTAAGCTCTTTCAGGTCATTTCCCAACTGCTCCACCAGCAGCAGGCATGCCCTAGCCTGTGAAGGACCTCCAGTATGACTGATATTCTCGATCAGATTTCCCAGAAGCACTTGGGCAAATTTGAAAGAGCTGCCCCCAGACAGGATGAGGTCAATACATGATTGCATGGAAGCAAAGAACTGCTGCACCACCTGACGTGCCAGTTCTCTCATGATATCGCTGGCTGGGAAAAATTCTGCTGATGTACTCCCAGATCCCCTTTCTATCACAGGGCGAGGGACATAAATCAATTCATCCCGTGCAGGAGTCGGGTCAATGACAGGCACGGCAGAAGCTGAAATGGTCGTCGCACTTCTGGGGCAGCTACGGTCGTAGTAGCCTCCACGGTGGATGAAGTGACAGCAAACCTGACCTCTTTGGTTCCTTGGTCAAGGCTTGAATGGTACTGCCTTCCAGGTCAATACTGGCCGCAAGTGCCGCTGCCTGAACTCCTTCAGCGCTCTCTGCAAATTTCCAAAACATCAGCCATGACAATAAAAGAAAAATATTCAAAGCATCAATATTTCCTTATCAAGTTGAGGGTCCAGAGATGGCATATTCTCGGGCAAATCTTGCAAGGTTGAAGCCTCTCCGACTTCAATAATTGCTCTCTCTTGAGGCATCTCAGTAGCAGGAGCCTCAATTCTCTCCTGCTGGTCCAGCTCCTGTATCATCTCCTCGATATGAGAGGAAGTCGCAGCTTCGCTGTCTGCGGCCAACCCTGCAGCATAAAGTTAAAGGGAAGATGTCAGAACCTTTTCCCTCGTTAAAAGGGGGAAACTGAGTCAATAAGACAGTAAGAATACCTTCAGCAGCAGCAATGGTTACTATTGGCGAAACCACCACAGGGTCACACCCATGTATTTCTTCCTCCGAAATGTGTGAGAACTTACTCGGGTCTGGAAGAGCGGGTTCATCGCCAAAATCGACTTCATCGCCGGAATAATATTCATCCTCCCCGGACGATGAAGACAAAATCTCAACACGAGAAGTCTCAGCAGCCGAGGCCTTGCCGCCAAGTACCCCAGTAGCAGGGCTGGGGTCAACTACCCGCGAGCTGGGCATTAATATACCAGGAGACCCAGGCTATTGTGCCTCATCTCTCCTCTCTTGAGCCGATGAAAACCCTGGTTGAGTTGAGACCCCTGGAATCTCAACATTATCCCTGCTCATCAGATCAACTTCAAGCTTCGAGCTGCTTAGCTTCATCAGTTGCGGCGGATTCGTCAGCAAGTTCCCCTTCTTCTAAAATCATGGGGCCCTTGCTGCGCAATCTGCGAGTACGGACAAGGGGGGCCTTATCCTCCTCCTCTTCTTCCCTCTGCTCCTCAACACCGAAAGGGACGGCTTCGGATATGGAAGCTTCAGTCGCCAAGTCTCTCCTAGTCTTCTTCGGAGCAGACTCAGCCATGGAAGCAGAGCCATGGGGACATTTAGGCATTGCTTGTCGACGCCTTCTGACAGGCTGCTCCCTAGGTGCTGCTACTCGCAACTCCCTCCGTGACTCCCCTCTGGCTTCCCTCTGAGCCGCCTGGTATTCATCAATGCCTCGCGAGCGTTTGTTAGACGCCAGCTTCTCTTCATAAGATGCATTAATGCTCTTAATGCATAGTGCTCCAGTAAGTAGCCAGGCATCTTGCTAGCTTGGGAGTACCAGGTGCAGAAACTAAGGCTTGTATGGCAGTTTGGCACCTTGTGAGGCAAGCGAAAAAAGAGCATTTGTCCCCCCAGCCACGCTGTAATACCAGGCCCGAGCACCTTCAAACAGATTTCCACTGAAGGCGAGCTGGGCATTGGGGTTGCCGACATATAGCTGGTCATAGCTGAACTATCGGGTGAAACGATTCGGCATATAAGGCTCGATCGTACATGAGTTCCCTTGCTGAAAAAGCAGATACCCGGGTCGGATATTGATAAGCCACCAGAAGACTCCCGATTGCAGCCTCGTGAAGTCATTCGGACCCACCATGTCGGCAAATTTATTCCCATAAGCAGCATCAGTAATCTCAGGGAAGTAGCGGTTGAGTTGGTAATTCGAAGCGTTCAGAATACACTTTCGAACGTAGAACATATAGTTGTTGGACCAGTTTGAGTCCTCCAGCTGCTGCACAAAGGGGACAAACCCCTCAGACTGAGACACCGGCGTCATCAACGAGGGGCAATGCATAACGTACCAAGCCATTAGGTACGTGTAGGGAAGCTCGATCCGGGGACTGAGAGTCTTTACTCGCGGCCTCCCCTCCGAGTCAACCTTTGCCCTACCTTGGGAGTCGACGACCGCCTCCACTTTGCACAGGCTCTGAGCCAGGGCCCGTAGTCCGCTTTAGATCCCGCCACCATTGCCGGAAGAAGAGCGATGGACCTACCATAGGCCAGCAGCACCGCCGGATACACCACGTCCGCAATAATTACTTCATGCGGTAGTGTTGGCACTACGCAGCGCTTCAACCACAACATGAAGAAGCCCGCCAGTAGTGCCCTGTTAGAAATGGGGATCCGGGCTTGGAGATGAAAACTCTCAAAAACTGTGTCGGGCGGGAAAGTGTCTTCATTTGACTCTGTGGTATAAGAATCCACAGAGGCATTGATCCTCTCGGCGATTTCTTCGTCAGAGCTGGGAGCCAGAATGGTCACTGATTGGTCTTTCTCAGCGACTCCATTAAACAAGTAGTTTGCCCAAGACAGTTGCTTAACTCCCCTTGTTCTCCAGGAGGTTATTTTGCCGCAGATGTGAAAGTGACATAGCACTTCCCAGTAGGTCTCATATACCCGGGGGCACTCTTTTTTCAAGAGATGAAGCTCCTCAGAAGTCGGGACGTATTCCTCATAAGGAGCATCTCCCATTACCAGCCCCGAGACTTCATATAATTCGTGCAGAGCGAGCCCTATTTCTCCGACCGGGGTAAAGAATGTCCCCGTCAAAGGGTTGTAGTGCTCCAGGATCCCAAAGAAATTTTGAGAATTCTGTGGGATGTCGTACTGCACATCCCTGACCGCTTGGTACAACCCCACCTAGTCCAATAGACCTCCGAGTTCGGTGAGGACAAAGCCCACCATCTTGCCCCACCAATACTTGTCAGAGGAATGAATCTACCCGGGCGAACGGAAATCAACTAGAAAATCACCCCCCACCATCATGAACTCATTGATGAAGGTGGTGCTGAGCTGAGGGGTTTCCCCTACTGGGTAAGCGGACCTGAGTAGTCCAGAAAACAGGCTAAAAAATTTTCTCCCATGACCGACAGTATGCACTTTCCTGGCGCTCAGGATGCCGAGAGAGACATTGGAGATGGGTCGGGCAAGATCCCATGCCATTACCCGAGGGACAAACATGTGCTGGAGATAAGATAAGGGTACATCTCTCCATGTTTGGAAGAAAGAATTTTTTACCCTATATCTGGCGAAGCCATTTATAATCGCCATCATGCAAGGTGTAACCACCCGTGCCAATGTTGTCCCCAAAGAAGAAGACAGGTTTCTTCAACGAAACACGCGAGTCTGTTGTAAATTCTGCGTCAGTCATAAGTTCCTGGAAGGTCGCCATGTCGACCTTGGAGAGCCTCTCCCTTCGCTCCTTCGACTTGTCGGCAGTCACAGGAGCAGTCCTCTGCAACACGAAGGTTAGGTTGCGGTCAGCACCACCTACGTGCTCGAAGTGGCACTTCTTGGAGAGAGGGTCGAGGAATATCGCACTGCAAAAGAAAACAGCACTTGATCAGAAATCTGAAGGAAAATGATTCAAGTGTCTACAACTCAAACGCAGAAAGTGATCCTAGACGCGAAAATCGTCAAAATCTGAGTCCAGACCCGAAGACCGCGAGGCTAGTATGGAGCTCGCGTTTTAAATCCAAGACTTGTGAGATAATTTCTAAGTGTTGGACTCAGACGCAAGATTCATGAGGACCAACATCTGATTTCACAAGACGCAAGAGTCATGAGACATCTGCTTCTGAATCTTTCACACTTAGGAATATTTTAAGTGTTGAATCCAAAACGTAAAGCCCACTAGGGCCCTGTGTTCAATAAACAGACGCAGATTCGAGCAGATAAAAGTAGCAGGGTCATTAAACATGCGCCTTGTTTATCGACTCAAGAACCGCGTCTGAAGATCAAACACGGGCTCAAACCAGCGTTGGCGGTTCGCTTTTAAAAAGGGGAATTTAAGAGTAACAAGAACTGTGTAAACCTTTTAATGACGAGAATTAAGCCTGATGACTTTATACCTAAAATAGGGGTTTCCTGCATGGAGGAACTGCCCCTTTGAGTCTCAGCGACGACCGCCTTGAAGATGAAGCAGTTTGCTTGGCCTTCAGTGCCATTGCGATCGAAGATCCGGTGTTAGATGAAGAAAAAGGGAACAAAGAAAGCTCTTTTCTCAAAACCCTAACAGATGCGCTCGAAGACGAAGGAGAGATTAATGATGACTCTCGATGACTGTTGCCATTTATAGGCACGGTAATTCGCAAAGATACGCGACGCTTGGCTCAACGTCGAATCATCGCCTGACGCGTGGATAACGTATTAAATGCAGCGTGAAGTTCGCACGCAAAAAGAAGATGTCCTATCAGTTCTACGGGACACGTGGCAGTGCACTCATGGCATGGATTCGCATCTAGCAGTCACGTCTTCTTCTCTAAAAGATGCGTCCCTTCGATGGACGCATCCTTTTAGCACGGCCAGAGTTGTGTCCGGAAAGCCGCGTCTTCATTCCAAAAGACGCGTCCCTCTGAAGATTGCATCCTTTTAACTCGACCAAAAACTGCGTCTGCCTCATTGAGTAACAGTCGCGTTTTCATCCCAAAAGATGCACCCTATAGAAGGTGCGTCTTTTAAGCAGTATTACCCCTGCTTTCACAGAACTGGCGTTCAGTCTTTGCTTCTGCAATTTAGTTCAACAGTACACTGGCACAAGTAGACGACTGTCTACCCCTGGCTCAAAGTGCACCAACGATAGACTTAAAAGCAATCGGGGAGGTTTAGACTGTGTATCTAGATACTCAACATGATCAATTTTGGCGACTTCAAAGAGTTCCACAGTACACTCACGAAGACCGTACCCCAGATAAGATCAAACTTGGAGCATTGCCAGTCCAGTCATAAGGGTGAACTCAGCTAGAGTCCAAAGTATTTCGAAATCCATCCCAGCTAACTGCGAAATGTCAAAAACTTTGGAGTGGTTCTGTAGGTTGTCTAAAAGTCATTAAAAGACAAGCCATCAAAAAGCAGAATTCCAAGCTCCAGACCCAGGGCTAATTATGGCCACCACTGCAGCATCAAGGCGCGAGGGTCGAAACCCGCGTCTCAGCATCAAGACGCGAGGGTCGAAACCCGCGTCGCGTCTCAGCAGCACTGCGGCACCAAGGCGCGTGGGTCGAAACCCCCGTCTCAGCAACACTGTGGCACTAAGGCGTGTGGGTCGAAACCCGCGTCGCGTCTCAGCAGCACTGCAACGTCAAGGCGCGAGGGTCGAAACACGCGTCGCGTCTCAGCAGCACTGCGGCACCAAGGCGCGTGGGTTGAAACCCGCGTCTCAGCAACACTGCGGCACCAAGGCGCGTGGGTCAAAACCTGCGTCTCAGCACCAAGGCGCGTGGGTCGAAAACTTGCGCCTCAGTTATAACTTCCCTCGTTATGGGTTCAATCACCATCCACATAATAAGGAGGTTAGCCCCCATTGTGGAGTGTTTTTAGGGGGCACGTTCACCCTTGAAACCTCTATAAATAGCCCCATCGCTATGAGAGGGAGATAGACGCAAAAAATAGGCAGAAAAGTGAGAGACAGATAGGCATCCACAGAGGCATCAACAGAGGCATACAGAGATGCGGACGCACCTACAGACAGAGAGAGAGTCCAACTCTTCAGTTAACTTACTGTGTTCAAATTAATCTTTGCTTATAACCCCTTTGAGAGTTCCAATAGACAGAGCTGTGTTACTCCATCTACTACCCGGAGAGAAGATCCCCGTGAGTTCTCGACGTTCACCCGGTCAACGAAAAACAAGATTCACTTTTCACCGCCACTTGAAGAACCCAGCACTAAACAAAGGGGAGATTCAAGATTCAACATCTCCCCTCCCTTGTAGTCAGAATATTAGTTTGCTGTAATTTTTCAACTGATTCAAGGAAATTTTACACAAACCTCTCCTTTCCGTACCAAACAAGAGGGGAATCAAAGGGTTCAAGATCTGGGATCCAACGGATAAGAAGTTTCTTCTCAGCAGGGATGTCACTTTTGATGAGGCTTCTATGTTGAAGCCTAAGGTCTCTCAGCAGGTGGAGACTAACAAGACCAAAGATGAATCGCAGCAGGTGGAGAATGATGCAAATCCACCATCTCTAGAAAGTTCAGCATCAGCGAGGATCATACCTAGGGTGACACAGGGTGATGATCAAGCTGTTGAGATAGATGCTGATGATGAAGAGGGTCAAGAACAGGTCATGGGTAATGTTCCTGACTCTACTGCAGTTGGAAGACCAAGAAGAAATACAAGGGAACCAGGTTGGCTCACTACAGATATGGTCGTGGCGTATGCACTTACGGTCGTTGAGGAGGCTATCCCGTCCACCTTCAGAGAAGCTGAAATCAGTTCAGAGTCGAAGATGTGAAAAGAAGCCATGGAAGAAGAGATAAAGTCTCTCTACAAGAACGACACTTGGGAACTCACTAGGTTGCCCAAAGGGAAGAAGGCGATAGGCTGTAAGTGAGTGTATGCAAAGAAGCAGGGATCTCTCAAAGAAGATTCAGTGCGCTACAAGGCCAGATTAGTAGCAAAAGGCTATGCTCAAAGGGAAGAAATTGACTACAATGAGGTATTTTTCCTGTTGTAAAGCATTCGTCAATTCGTATCTTATTGGCTTTGGTGGCACAATATGAGTTGGACCTTGATCAACTCGATGTAACGACCGCCTTTCTCCATGACAATCTAGATGAAGAGATCTACATGTCTCAGCCAATAGGGTTCAAGACTGCAGGGAAGGAAGATATGGTGTGTAAGCTAAAGAAGTCGCTGTATGGACTAAAGCAATCTCTAAGACAGTGGTACAAGCGGTTCGACAGCTTCATCAAAGGAAAGAAGTACACACGCAGCCACTATGACCCATGTGTGTACTACAACAAGCTACTGAGAGAGGAGTATATCTATTTACTTCTATATGCAGATGATATGCTTATTGCTTCAAGATCTAGATCTGCTATTGATGCACTGAAGGGGGATCTATCCTCTGAGTTTGAGATAAAGGATCTTGATGAAGCAAGGAAGGTGCTAGGCATGAAAATCACATGAGACTGAAGGGTTGGTAAGGTGAGCTTGACACAGAAGGGGTATTTGCAAAAGGTACTTCAGAGGTTCAACATCGACAAGGATGTGAAGTCTGTAAGTACACCACTGACCCCTCATTTCAACTTATCTACATGATGTCTCCAAAGAATGTTAAAGAACGTGAGTACATGACTCACGTCCCATATGCTAGCGTAGTCGGTAGTCTTATATATGCTATGGTGTGTACGAAACCAGATCTGTCACAAATTATCTCTATGGTCAGTGATATATGCATAATCCAGGACAGGGTTATTGGGAGGCAGTGAAGTGGATTCTGAGGTACATTAAAGGTACCATTGATGTTGGTCTGCTATTTGAGAAGGACTCCACAGGGAAGCAGGATTGTATCGGATATGTTGATTCTGACTATGCTGGTAACCTTAACAAGTGCCGGTCTACAATGGGGTATATCTTTACATTCTCTCAATCATCGGTGAGTTGGCGCTCCATACTATAGTCTACCATCGCATTATCTACCACAAAGGCCGAGTATATGGCCATGAAGGAGGCTATGAAGGAGGCAATTTGGCTTCAAGGCTTGCTTGATGACTTGGGGGTGAATCATGATCTATTGAAGATTAACTGTGACAGTATGAGTGCTATTTATTTAGCCAAGAACCAGGTATATCATGCACGGACGAAGCATATCGACGTCAGGTTCCATTATGTTCGGGAGATTCTAGATGAGGGTGATATTGAGCTACTGAAGATTCACACATCAGAGAATCCCGCCGACATGCTTACCAAGGTGGTGTCAGGAGTCAAGTTTGCACATTGTAAAGCTTTACTCCACGTCCTTCATGTAGCATGAGCTTGTTGAAGCTCATTTGGATGAACTACGGATGACTTGATCCCTTGGGCAGGGTACGTAGGCAATCACACTGGTGAAGCCACTTTTGGGTCGAAGGTCAGTTCGGCTCAGATTTAGAGAAATCTTCACCGAGATGGAGAATTGTATGAAGAGAGAGGAAGTCGACGAGGATCAGCACAGCAGGCCAGTAAAGGAATCAGCAGCAACAGCAGGCGCACGACCGTCGGCAGAAGCAGCAGAACGGTCGACCGGCCCGGTCGACCGTTGTGCACAGATATACACAGCAGACATGCACGGGTATAGCGGTCGACCGACATGGTCGACCGACTGAAAGTGCCTAACTCTCGGTTAGGCGAGGTCGACCGGCCCGGTTGACCGGTACATATGGTCGGTCGACCGACCGGTCGACCGACAATCGGGTCGGGCTGTTTCGGAAAAGTGCTGAATGTGAAATCTGTTTAAGTGTTGAACAAAATTCTAGGGTTTGGTAGTGTGTATAGAAAAGAGGCAGACCTCTCTTGATTATGAATTGCTGTAAAAATTGCATTGATTCATAAAATCAATAGAAAACCCTCTCTTTCTTGCCCCGAGGACGTAGGCGAAAAGGCCGAACCTCGTGAAATCTGATTTTGTGCTCTTCTCTTTGCTTGGGTGTTATTTGCTGTTGGTGGTATTATTCTTTTGCATCTAAGATTTAGGGTTTCCACTTTGTTGTTGTTGTCTGGTGCGCAACAATTCATGGCATATTGCGCACTGCAATCCCATTCTTTTTTACTTCCCTTCTCTAAATTGAACTTACAATTTCAGGATAAGTTTTAATCTCACGCCTTTTAAACTGAAATTTCTTGCAATGGATGTCACCAACATTGCGCATATTCTCTTTGAAGGAAGGTTGTAGCATGGAGACATGGATGCTTTGGGTCGGTTATAAAGAGTTGTATAGAAGCAACTCACACCCCATCAGAGAAAGAACAAGTCGTAATGAAGAGTATGGAATTGTTATTCCCCCAATAACAAGATGACAAAAAAGATCAAAGAATGTCAACTTATTGTAGCTGAAAGCAAGGTTTGAGAACTCAGGTTCGGTTCCAGTTTCGGTCTCCCTCAGAAAGTTTAGTTCCGATCGGGATCAAAAGTTTCGGAAGTTCTGGTGCAAGTTTTGGTTTCGATTTCGATTCATTTTAATAGTATAAATATATAGGTAGATCAAAATTTGATGAACATTTTGTTCTACATTTTAATAATAGTGTCTTGACAGTTATTAAATTATATATTTATATGTTTTTTATTATACAGATAAGAATGAGGACTTGGTTTTGTAAATGAATTAGCATTTGTTTTCTAACACAAATATAGGATTCCTTAGGGGATTACATGTAATTTGTTCATTCAGAAATCAGAATATATACAAGTTATGGTGGGTCAAGGAGGATGACGACTGATCCTGCTCTGTCATTATGGAATCGAGCTTCAGGAAGCTCTGACGAGCCTAGGGGGAGGACGACGTAAGTCTGGGAGTGCCAGCAAGCCTGATCACCCCTTCTTTCTTTCAATCTACCCTTAGGGCTTGGCCACTTGGAAATGACGAGAATGATGGTGTGGATGATCATAGTGTTGTGGGGACATTCTGAAAGATTGAAGAGTTCAGCGATGATCAGCGTTAGAGAGGCTTTCGTCGATGGCGAGTTCTGCAGACCCTGTTGTCAGCTAGGACATTAACAGTCAGCGACGGAGTTAAAGGGACACGATGGAGATCCGGAGTTTCTACTGATCTGGTGATGACGGCGGCGGCTAATCTCGACGAAGTTGATGAAGACAGCGTCGGTGGTGGTTGATGAAGATAGTGGCAGTGGTGGTGTTGTTGTGGGGCAGTGGGTGTAGAAGGCGGCGGGATTTAGAGGAGATGATGAACATGGGAAATTTATGAGGGAAAACTTTGGGAAGATGATGAACAGTCCAGATTAAATTTTTCAGGGATTTTCGAAGGAATCTTTAAATCGTAACCAAAATTTGAAATTTAAAATAAGAGAAGATTTTCGGGTTTTCACCCCTTACACGGGCTTCTCACCCAAAATTTGAGAGCAGATAAACTTAAAAATTAAACCAAATATTTGAGAAAATTTTAGTTATTCGATGATTCTAATAAAATAGTCTATGGGGCCTTATATAGGCTTTACAAAGGAGGGCTACTGAGAAATAACCGATGTGGTACTAAATGCCTACAAAAGAACACCTACTACAAAAAATAAAGCTAAAACGAAAAATAGCTACTACAAATAGATCTTAAACAAATCCAATCTAAAGCCAAAGAACTGCAGTGCTGCGTCGCTTCCTGAAGTATACTCGATCGAATCAGCCCATACGTGGCATGATGTCCTCATCATGGGGTGGCAGGGTTGACGCCAACGAGGCCGAGCGATGACGATGTTGCAGGTGAAGAAAGAGAGGGGATGATAGTTATTGTTGCCAACACGACTTGTGTGCAAGAAGGAGAGGAGGGAGGCGATGATCGACTGCGATCGATGGCGTGGCGCGTAGGTGAGGGCTATTGGCAACGTGGGGAGGAGACGATGACCGTACTCTCGGGTGAGGAGAGAGGAAAAGAGAGGTATATTAGGGTTAGGGTTAATGTGAGATATTATATAGAGAAAATAATAGCTTGGGCTTTAGGCTTTGTTTGGGCAGAATGAAAAGAGAACGAGGAAAGGAAAAAAGATAAAATGAATTGGGCTGGAATGAAACAAAAGAAAAAGGAAAATGAGAGAGAGAATAAGCTGGGCTTGAGTCTAAAAAAAAGAAGGTGAGAAGAGAAATGGAAATAGAAGACTAGGCTTGGGCTCATTTAAGTTGAGAAGGAGAATATGTGAGAGGAAAAGAGAAGGAATTTGGGATATTATTATTACTACAAAATATTTATATATTATTGACTTGAGATATTATAAATAAATTATGAAATTACAAAATGGTAATATTACAGTCACGCTGCTTCATCTTGATGGTGAGAAGGTGGTGGTTGTTCCTCTCGGCCTTCTGATGAGAGATGTACTGAATGAAATTTCTTTGGTAAGTTGCTGAGAGAATGTGACGGCAAAGAGTAGAACCAATCTGAGGCCACACCTTTCAAGCTGGACAAAAAGGGTAGGCATATGAGCGGATCGTTGTGAGAGTAGACCACCATCTTATCCCGAAAGTGCCTGAGGTGCTGGATCATGTCACTTACTTCAGAGTAGTAGTCGAAGGTTGGAGTTGAGAACTTCTTCTAGAACTCACACTCCATGATCTCTTCAGAGAAAGGGGAGTCAGAGACTTTGGCTGCTGAAGGTGTTAATCTGCCATGGAGCTACAGTTTAGCTTCCTCGATTTGTCTTGGGGTTAACTTGTTGAGGGTTCGAATGTTGAAGGATTCTTCTACTCTCCTCTGAGTCTGGTGATGATAGGCTTTTGTTCGGGAGTGAAGCAGCTCAGCCTCATTGTCAGAGTAGTCTTCATGGAGGAGGATGTTGATATCGGCTACCTTGAATTTATGATGGGCCCATTATTGACTGATTTTTCCTGCACACAAAAATTAGAATATTAGATTTAAGAATAGATCGTGCGAGGAATCAGTTCTAATCCGCGGTAGCAGGGCTATGCGGGTCGTGATCCTCAAGGAGGGACTGCGATGGAAGCGTTAAGCAAGTTATACTCTAAAGCTTTTATTTTTATTAGTTAAATGGTGGTATTTACAATGGGTGGTATTTACAATGGATGGAAGAAAAGAATTGTGGAAGATGTGGATTTAATCTACAAAAAAGAAAAGAAAAGAAACAAAAAGAAAAGAAAACTTACTTGAGATTGGTTGAAGAAAGAACGTGAAAACCTTACATGTTCTACCTTGCTTAGGAGGCGTTCCACTAATAGATCATAAGATCGATCTCAATCCCTGTGCACATTATATCGTCAAGCATACTCAAGTACGAAGTGATGCGTAGCTTGGAGGAGACGTCTTCATGAACTATCGCTGGTTCTCACAGAGCTTAGTTATACGTGCTTATGGAATCCACTTGCATGTTCATCAACAACCACAAGATCACAGAGAAAAAGAAAAGAAAAACAAAATAAAAATAACACATAAGAATAAAGAACAAAAAGAAAAGTAATTACCTTTATTGCTTTAATCAATGGCAGAGAAAAGAAGATACATCGGTGTCACGCTCAATATAATCCTCTCTCTCTCTTGAAAATAAAAGAAAAGAAACCCTAATTTACAAAGAAAACCTAGAAGAAACCCTAAGTTTGGCCCTTGGCTCTTCTCTGGACGCTGGACACCCTTTGCGTTGCACTGCAGGTGATATTTATAGGTGCAGAAGGCTACAGAGTCCCGGACGAAACTGCCCACGAAAATTGGGATCTGGATGAGATCAAAGTGCCGCGTTTCCGCGGCTTTTGCCGCGGATCCGCGGCACTCTGGTGACGTCTGGCCACGCGCTTTGGCGCGTGGCCTCTCCTGGTCCGTCCCTGTGGGCTTCTGCTTCTGGAATTTTGATCCTGGCCTTTTAATCTGGATTTTCGAGATAACTTGGTAATCAAGTTACTCTTAATCCAGATTTCTTCAAATTTTCTTCCCACGAATTTTCTTCTTATCTTGCCTTTTATCCTCATCCTGCATGTGTTTAGGGTTAGATAGAAGTCTATCCTTCCCTAATCTCTGATATTTGCAACTTTTAGCCCTTGTATTTGCATTTTGACTCTTTGTATTTGCGCTTTTTCACCTGGACTTCAAACATGGGCTTGGATCTGGGCTTTTGGGCTCTTTAGGCTTTATTTATTGCTAAAATAACAATTCGAGGCCTGCACACAATAAATTACTAATTATTAATAAATGTGCAGAATTAAATGAATAAATATGAAAATGTGATGGTAAATATGATGATAAAAATGCACTTTTGACTACCAATCACACCCCCACACTTATCTTTTTGCTCGTCCTCGAGTAAAAACAAAGAAAAGAAAAAGTTAATCTAACCTAACTCACTTTCGTAGGAATCACGATTGCACTTAGCACGTGCAACAAGCCGTTAAACCTCTAGGTTACCCTAGAGGACGAGTGTTGTCTCGTGAGGGTTTTCAGCGGATTGCACCCACAAAATCCATAAAAAGGAAAATATTTGAATTATTATTGAAGAGACTAAGTAGTCTATAAGTTTTAGGATCCTCATTATTATTCATTCTTCAAACCTAGTCTTTATAAAATCAATTGTTATTCATTTTAGGTAAGGATTAAAATTGAATTTCTAATATAGTCTTTTTCGTTACCAAAAGTCATACGCACCCTTGTGAATCTAGGAATTCCTTAACTTGGACTCTCATGCCTCTTTATTATTTTTACAACATCATCTAATTTTCTTTCGTGTAAGTATCAAGGCTTCTTGAGGCCCTCATACCTAACTAATTGACTATTAGATGTGTTAATATATATATATTTTTTTGGCATGTATAACTCATCTAATTTTCTTTCGTATAAGTATCAAGGCTTCTTGAGGCCCTCATACCTAACTAATTGATTATTAGATGTGTTAATACATATATTATATTTCTTAGTCTTCTTAGGCTTTCTAATCCACCCATGTAACGAACTTAAAGTCGATGACTCCCAAACCAGTTGGCTTTAGGGCACCAAGTGAGAAAACACCCCGCGGACTCAAATTCGAGTGAACTAGGCCCCAAAACTAAGGACTTTATTTTATTTACTCACCTTTAGGCATGAATACTTATGCTTCTTGAGGCACATGTATCAGCTTAATTGGTGATTTTTTTTTTCTTCTTTTTTTTTTTTTTTTTTATGAGGCACAAGGTCTTTGTCTTAGAATCCTAGATATGCATTTGGTATGCATATTTCATTAAGGTAAAAATCAAGACTAATTATTTATTCAATTTCTCTCCTATACCTAAAAATTTAAACAATTTATTTATTTTGACCAAGTTTTTAGAAATCCTAATCGTGATTTTCCTAATCCTTAAAACTAACTTAGATTTCTTTCAAAAAATAAGTCAAAATATTTCCTTTTTATAACAAATTTTTTTTTTTTAACATTTTTTTTTATTAGCAATTTTTTTTTAGTTTTTAACTATGTTAGTATGTTAGTAAAGCCCACCCCCACACTTATCTCATGCATTGTCCTCAATGTATGAAATGAATGCATATATGCATGAAAAAGAACAAGGGAAGGCGGAAGTTACCTTAGGGGGTGGTTCCGGTGGTGGTCTAATTGGTCCACGAAATGCGGCCCAAACAAGATAACGTGGTAGTTCACGGGACCTACCTTTATTGACCTCTTTTTTATTTACATATTTACAGTCCCCAGAATGAATAGGATCATGGAAGATCCTCTCGTGAAACTTACTCCCTTTACATGACCAGTCCTGGAAAATCATCACAGAGTCATGGTCTATACCTATGTCCAACAAAAGAATGTGACTTGGTAAAATGGTTGACTTGGACTCAAGAATGATAGGTTCAGGATCTATACCGACTCAGGAAAGAAACTCAAATCAAGTAAAGGTTCAGGAGTCGGGCTAGGATCAAGAAGTGGGTCCAAGTCGAGAAATTGAAACTCAAGTCTACAATCATTTTCCCACAATGGAATGTGACTCAATGTTGGTGATTCAAGTTCAGGAATGATAGGTGTGGGAATCAAAACTGACTCTAAAATATTACCTAAGTCGGGTAACAAAACAGGAGTCAATAATGATTCGGGAATTTGAACTTGATCATAGATTTGGGAATCTAGGTCACATATCTCATTAGTTTCAATCTCATAAAAATGGGAACTTGCCAATTTTTCCATGGGACTTTCAAAATTGCACAATTGGTCAAGTTCAATATGATCATCAAAAATGGGTGATTCAATTTCATGATCTATGGGTATGGGAATAAATGTTGGCTCAGCAAATTGGTCCAAATTGGGTAAGGATACTGGAGTCAACATAGATTCGAAGATGGAAACTGAATCGCAAAGTTGGAGATCGGGTTCACATTCATAATCTAATTCAATCTCATTGAAATTAAAACTAGCCAATTTGTCCAAAGATTGGGATTGAGCAAGTTCATATTGACGTGATGAAATTGAATTTTGATCAAGGTCTTCTAGACAGAATGATTCTTGGTTCCTATCAACTTGCTCAAGAATGTTTGAAAGTCTAGAAATTTGATCATTCATTGTATCTTGCAACCGATCCACTTTTTCTTCTAACCCATCAAATAGATCAATGGTGGACTGAAACCTTGGTGATGTAGGAAAAGACGTATATGAAGATACTGGTTGAACAGGTGGTTGACCATATGGCTCAGGGGTGTTGAATTCCCATTGACTCTGTGAAGAGTAGTGATGATTATTCCAATCTTGTTCATAGTATTGGGACTGGGGCATGTAATGATTCGGATAAGACCAATCTGGCACACTAGGTTGGTTAGAGTTATGATATGCCGGGTTGGTAATATCCGAATAAGAGGTTGGTGTGTAATATGGATCCTCATTACAATTGAAAAAATTGTTGTTATAGGCCATATCACACAATCACAAACAAAACAAAAAAAACAAACAAAGAAGAAAAATTTCTAACCTAAGTTAGGGTAGACCTAGACCTAGACGACTCCTAACTGATTAGACTGTCCACGGGAGGTAGGGTGCAAACTTTGACCACAAGTTAATCAGCCAGGTCGGGGCAAGAGTGGTGGGAGGTTTTCCGTCAAAGACGTTCCTTAATTAAATAACCATCACACTTCGGGCTTTCGGCCCTCAATCCCCTTTCTAGACACTGATTTGGCAGGAGTCAACTTCCAACACCGTTCCCCCTTAGGATAATCTCCTAATTGAGTCCGAGTGTCCCTAGGGCCAACGTCTACTAATTTTTATGTTAGGCTTGGGTTAGTGAGTGCTTGGGATATGATTTTTGGGCTAAGGAAGGGTGATGAAATCCCCACCTTATCTTGTTAATGGGTTATGCCCTTAAGATGAATTAGTGCAAGTGTACAAGATAAATAGATAGAATTCACTCAAAGCAGAAAATCAACCAAGAGATGAGTCCTATTCTACATGCAATGCGTACGTACCTTGCGTCTCCAGCACTCTTCAACAGTAAATAAAAATAGTTGAAAAGACACGTGCCTAATATGCAAACGTCTAATCAAATTTTATTTTTAACAATCAATATTTTACTGTTGAATTATTAGCAATTTACAGGTGTATCACAGAACAAAACAGAATATATCAGTAAGCAGTATTTTAATTTACAGAGACCTGCAAAAAATTCAGTGAGTAGTTCACTGCAATTGCCGCGGATCCGCGGCTCTGGCCGCGTTTCCGCGGCAAAGTTGCAGGTCCTCGTGCTCTGCCTTCGAGGGCAGAGGCACAGGATAGCTATATGTCCACTGCAGCTGCTGTTTTCTGTTTCCTATTCTCCAAGCCTGCAAACAGAAAAGAATAAAGAATTAGTTAAAAATTAAATTTTTTTGTTTTAGAGATAACTTACCGTCCCTCCCCGGCAACGGCGCCAATTTGTTGACTGATTTTTCCTGCACACAAAAATTAGAATATTAGATTTAAGAATAGATCGTGCGAGGAATCAGTTCTAATCCGCGGTAGCAGGGCTATGCGGGTCGTGATCCTCAAGGAGGGACTGCGATGGAAGCGTTAAGCAAGTTATACTCTAAAGCTTTTATTTTTATTAGTTAAATGGTGGTATTTACAATGGGTGGTATTTACAATGGATGGAAGAAAAGAATTGTGGAAGATGTGGATTTAATCTACAAAAAAGAAAAGAAAAGAAACAAAAAGAAAAGAAAACTTACTTGAGATTGGTTGAAGAAAGAACGTGAAAACCTTACATGTTCTACCTTGCTTAGGAGGCGTTCCACGAATAGATCATAAGATCGATCTCAATCCCTGTGCACATTATATCGTCAAGCATACTCAAGTACGAAGTGATGCGTAGCTTGGAGGAGACGTCTTCATGAACTATCGCTGGTTCTCACAGAGCTTAGTTATACGTGCTTATGGAATCCACTTGCATGTTCATCAACAACCACAAGATCACAGAGAAAAAGAAAAGAAAAACAAAATAAAAATAACACATAAGAATAAAGAACAAAAAGAAAAGTAATTACCTTTATTGCTTTAATCAATGGCAGAGAAAAGAAGATACATCGGTGTCACGCTCAATATAATCCTCTCTCTCTCTCTTGAAAATAAAAAGAAAAGAAACCCTAATTTACAAAAGAAAACCTAGAAGAAACCCTAATTTTGGCCCTTGGCTCTTCTCTGGACGCTGGACACCTTTTGCGTTGCACTGCAGGTGATATTTATAGGTGCAGAAGGCTACAGAGTCCCGGACGAAACTGCCTACGAAAATTGGGATCTGGATGAGATCAAAGTGCCGCGTTTCCGTGGCTTTTGCCGCGGATCCGCGGCACTCTGGTGACGTCTGGCCACGCGCTTTGGCGCGTGGCCTCTCCTGGTCCGTCCCTGTGGGCTTCTGCTTCTGGAATTTTGATCCTGGCCTTTTAATCTGGATTTTCGAGATAACTTGGTAATCAAGTTACTCTTAATCCAGATTTCTTCAAATTTTCTTCCCACGAATTTTCTTCTTATCTTGGCCTTTTATCCTCATCCTGCATGTGTTTAGGGTTAGATAGAAGTCTATCCTTCCCTAATCTCTGATATTTGCAACTTTTAGCCCTTGTATTTGCATTTTGACTCTTTGTATTTGCGCTTTTTCACCTGGACTTCAAACATGGGCTTGGATCTGGGCTTTGGGCTCTTTAGGCTTTATTTATTGCTAAAATAACAATTCGAGGCCTGCACACAATAAATTACTAATTATTAATAAATGTGCAGAATTAAATGAATAAATATGAAAATGTGATGGTAAATGATGATAAAAATGCACTTTTGACTACCAATCACCCATCAGTTTGGGCCTCTTCGATTTCAGGCTCCCTTTCAGGCTGCCTCTATATCTAGGTGTTCTGGAGGATGGCGGTCTGCACCAGGAGCTGATCGTTGTGATGCTTCATTATCTCCTACTCATGGGCGACATTCTCGCGGTTAATAGAAACTTGCTCTTGGTCATGATTGATCAGATTTTTTATTACTTCATCTGCTCTTTCATGTCGCGGAGCATCTGAAGGATCTGGCCTTTGAATAATGGCGTTAGCTAGACGCTGGCGGCTACCCCCTTAGGTAAGAAGGAGCCAGTGTCTTTGGTAGCATCCTATTGATCTACTGCAAGCGGGGGAATTATACTCCCGACGGTGCGGTTGGTTCTGCCCTTCTATGTAACACCATTTGTGGGTGATGATTTGCTTTCTCGAGGCCATTGGCACTAGGGGAGAGGCTTTTTGAGGAAGGTTTTGGATTGAAAAGGAGGAAGACCTAGAGTGTAGACTTAAGCTCTCAATTAAAGCACTAGTTTGTGGTGGATAAAAACAAGCTCATCATGGATCGACCCATCACAAGCGAAGTATGGGCGCTCTCGAGGATATTATCTTTCAGAGAACATAAAAGAATAGACATCTTTTAGGTTAGGAGTACAGACGTGATGTCAGCCTAAAACCCTCAGACGTGAGAATCAGTAGGTGGAATGGAGGAAGGACTGATAAAAGAAAAATGTCGATATGGTGGAAGAAATGAACCATACAGAGGAAAAAACTGTTGGTGTTTTGATGGTAGAGGACTATCAGAGAGAAACTGCTACTGTGTCTCTATGAATGTATGTGTATGCTCTGAGAATAAGGAAAGCGATTCCCTTCTCCTTAAGAAGAATTATACATACATACATATACACACACACACACACACACACACACACACATATATATACATACATATATATATATATACACACACACACACACACACACACACACAAACACATAGATATATATATATACACACACATATATATAGATACGCACACACACACACACACACACACACACACACACACACACACACACACACATATATATAGGGAAGTTTTCGAATGCGAAAGTTTCGCAGCAGTCATCATACGAAACTCTGTCTGTGACGTCGGATAGCATTCTGAAATCGAGCGGCCTAAAAAACTCCCGAGCCCACCTCTTTAATGCAACCCTGACTTCCCTCTCTCATCACGAGCCGCTTTCTCCTTCTCTCATCACGAGGTTCTCGCCACGCCCTCTCCCTCTCTCTCTCGACCTATCCCCTTGATTGCCTGAACCTTCGTTGACGGCCGATTAGAGGATCTTATCTCGACCTTCCCCCACCGCCGGCTCTCTCTCTCACCATTTCTGTGTGAAATCAGTTCCCAGCTATTGGATTCTATCTCTTTTCCAGTGGGTGAGATCGGCAAGAAGGCTCGAAATCCCCCTTCTCCTTGCCGCCAGTCACCGCCTCCCTCTGGACTTCGCAATCTCCATACCCGATCTCGAGCTCCCTCCCTCACCACCACCGATTACCACTCCCAGCCTATTGATTGCGAATCACCAAGATCCCGACATATAGATTCAGGTAAAGATCTTCTATTTTGCTAGAATGAACTTAATTTTTGACCAGATTTCTTTATTGTACTAGCGGAAAAAACTTGCTCAGAGAGCAGTTTTCTTCTTTACTTGCGAAAAAATACTGAAATCTTATTATAAGCCGAGCATCAGGTGCATGTGTTTGAATCAGTTTGTAAGCCGAAGTCTACTTGAATCAGTTGAATCTTTGTTACGTGATGCTAATTGATTAATTGATTGATGGTTTCTGTATATAGGTGGAGGCTGTAGAGAATTCACTTGCGATATCGCCTGCTTCAAGTGCAACTGCTTCTGCATGTGATTACTCAAAGACTTTATCGACAATAACTACTGCTTCTGATAATGGAACTCCACCGTGTCACAATCTTGCTTGCTGTGGAGGAAGCTATGGGAAACATCTAAGGCCAGGAACCCTTGTCGGGCACCCTTCTCCTAAGAGGAAAGCTGCAAATGCTTATGATTTTGTGTTGGTTTTGAGAAATGAAATTTTGTTGTGCCTAAAATGTTGTTCGAAACACATTTAGACTCTCTCTGTTTTGTTTTAGCATATACGTTTTGGTATAAACTGTGTTTTAAATGTTAAATTAGTTCTTCAAATTGATGAAGAGGAGATTTTTTTTTCTCTTTTTGCTAATTCATAGCTACTGTGATCATACTGCAATTTATTTTCGTTCGTCTTCAATTGTGTCGAATTGGATTGAGACTCATTACATCATTGCAAGATATTAATCAAGATAATAAAGTTCCCTTATATAACCATCAAACTACAAGCATCAGGTGCATTTATACTCCAGTTACAGAATCAGCAGCCAACAAAATTTGCTTGCAATACTCAAAACTGATACTCAAACAAAATTTGCTTGGAACATTTACACTCCAGTTACAGAATCAGCTTTTCTTATAGACACGCAAACATCATATAAAAAATATGAACAAAAGGAACTAAAAGACATAGAAAAATCTCATCTTTCTTGGAATTACAGCATTCTGAGTTCTCTTCTTTCATGAATTACAACAAAACACGACCATAACCCCCATACCACAGTTGTTATAATAAACTCAGTAGTAAAAGCTTTCTTATATAACTGCTTAGACCTAAGCTTACACAGTTCTATATTATTCTCCATGATTAGTTGTCCCTGCTCTTGCAATTGACTACAAAAATCAGTAAAAGAAGCTTGATCTACAAACTTTTCATCAATCTCCCCAAATGAAAAAGCACACCCGTGAGGAAAGTCAGGGCAATTGAAGTATGGACGTCTCAGGTTATTGTGAGATCCTGAAATCTTTTCGCTAGTCAACATCCAACACTTGCATCTCAGTCCGACACGACCTAGGACCCTTTATGGCTGAAGCGAGATCTTAAGTACTACACATTATTGTGACTTCCAGATGCGTTGCTACCTTTACTAGTGCACCTCTTGATTGGGTCATCTTCTGAGGAATAAAGGAAAGACAGCTGCATAAAAAGAAACGTGAATGATTTGATTGTGTGTTAGGGCTCAGATTGAGTTAAGTCATCAACACATATACATGAAATGGAAACACATGATCTTTCAAACAAATTCAAAAATAGGAATACAAGTTTAAAATGTATGAATCATCAAAACTAGACTATACTAGCACATCTAATGGGTTCAAATAAGCGTTCAAGCACAAACATAAATAGATTTATTTGTGGCCCACTATATGCACAAGTATATAACTAGTCTTAATGAAAACTAACACTTAAACAAATATTCAAATCATCGAGCATCAAAACAAGATAAAAATCAACATGATAAACAAAACATGATTATTATGTAAATTCACATGTTTTTAGAACTATGATGGTCATGATAGCAAAACTAAGGTGAGAGTACAAAATGATAATCCATATTAAACATGGGTGTCTCTAAAAGCTATGCATGTATGTCAAGGATCTAATGGCATTTACATACTAGTCTAAAAACAATAAAATATGCTAAAAATTAAATGAGCATGAAAGTATGTAAACAATAATGAGGAGTTTAGGAATCATTACCAAAACCTAGAAGGCAACTCTCCTTGTCTCCAAAACATGGTGGTCCTTTCCACCAACACTTCCCTTGAAAGTGATGCATCCAAATGATTTCCTTTAAGCTCGGAACGCATCCACTCCAAGGTACGGCTACTCTTACATCATGTGAGAGCCCACACCTACATCAAAAATCTTAGGGGTGGTCTTTGGTACCCATATCTTATTGGGTCCATGGGGGTTAGTCTCATTTTTAACCCAAACAAATTTATTTGCTAAATTTACATTATGTAATCTATCAAAGCAAAATTTAGCAAGGTGGCCCCTACGTCCACAATGTGTACAAGTGTACACATGAGCATACGTGTGATGGTGTCCGTGGGAAGCATGTGTATGCCGTGGGGGGTGTGCGTGAATAGATGGAACTTGTTTCTTTTGAAACAAAGTTTCCAAACGTGTATGCCCAATAACACATTGGCTCAAAGTGGAGCCCAAACAATCTACACTCTTCTTTAATAAACAAATATCATTATTAATCCTAGAAAAAGAGGTACATGCATTAGGTAGACTAGATGATGAAGCTACACTAGCATGGCAAACATGTGTATCAATCTTATTTTTCAAAAATTCATTTTTCTCTAAACAAACATTTAAATCATTTGAAATAGAAATTATTTTATTTTTTAAAGCAACATTCTCCTTTAAAATAAAATCTAGTTTCAAAGACAAGTTTTCATTTTTCTTTAAAATAATATTACAATCATTTTTATATTTCAAAAATTCATTTTCTTTAAGTGCAAGATTAAGTTGAGATTTTAATGAATTCCTCTCATTAGCAATCTCCTCTTTCTCTTGCAAAACAACATCAAGTCTAGCAATCAAAATTTTATTTTCATTATTTATGCCTAGACTTTTCTTTTTCAAAATTTTATATTTTTCTATTAATTTTTCACAAACAATGGAAAGTTCTTTATTCAAAGCATGGGCATCAAAATGATTATCACATGAAGAACTAGCATCAAAACTATCTAGTTGAGTTTCCGATTGTACCTCAAGGGAGTCATTTCCTTGGACCATGAAGCATTGAGATTAGGATTCTCCACTAGATTCTCCGGTTGGATTGGCAATTGAAGCTTGAAGGTGGTGGTTGTCAACAAATTCCACACTGCAAAGGCGGAATCAAAGTTAGAAACACGTAAAAGATATTCTTTATTTAATGTGCTTCTAATAGCATCAAGGGCAAGTGCATTGGCCCCTATATGATTGCAATTACCAAGATAGCATTTCTTGGTAGCCGCAAGGAAAACATGTATGCCTAGGGTCTTTAGGTACATGGACATCTTAAGCTTCCAAACAATAATGTTGGAAGGGTCAAAACTAGGTGGGGTCATGAAGTCCATGGTATAAACTATATGTGTGCAAGCAAGCAAATGCAAACAATAGATTAGCAAGCAAAGGATCTCACTCCTAGGATGTTAAGCCTAAATATCAGGAGCACTAGCTCTGATACCAATTGAAAAACACCTAAAGGGGGGTGAATAGGTGTAAGTGCTAATCTAATATCTAAATGAAAACTAAATGCGGAAGCTAATGCAAATTTTGCAACACACTTAATACAACACACAAGTGTAGCCAATTTCCCGTGAAGGGCTCTGGACTAACTCCTCTTGATTCCCCTTGAATGGGTTGAGGTGCTATGTGAAGCTCTTGTGGTTAAGCATAAGTGAGGCACACACAAACAACCAAGCATACACGAGATATAGCAATATGAAATATGCAAGGTACAAATGCAAGCAATCAAGATGAATGTACTGATTGAAGATGCTTTGCTAAAATAAAAGAAAGTGAGAGAGTAAAAGAGACAAGTGAATCAAACGCAAACAACAAGATATGTTTCGAGGTTCGAGCCCCTTGCTCTACATCCCCGCCTACACCACCGTGTAGGATTTCCAATCCACTATAGGAGTACCAAACTGCTCTCTCAACTTACAACCTCCAATGAGGCAATACAACCACAATCCACCTCTACTGAAGAGGGATAAGGCCCGTAGCCAACAAACTCAATCACCTCTACCTAAGAGGGATCCAAACACCACTCCGATCAACCTCTACCAAAGAGGGATACAACAAGCAAGGAGGGTTTACAATAAGTGGTTTCTTTCAACTACAAACAATCTCTCTTTTCCACAAAAACAAAGATCCTAATAGATTAGGATAGAAGATATAGCTCAAGTGTGGAAAACGAGTGTTTTGATCAAAGAAAATCTCTTGGGAAAAATGACAAATTGATATAGAAATGAATAACAAGAAACTAATTCCCAAAAACCTATTTTCTTTGAAAATAACAAAACACTTAAAACAAAATAAATGAAGCTTTTTGGCACTTTCAACTCTTTAAAAAACTTATTTTTAAACCAGAGAATGGGGAAAAATCAGCTCTAAAAATCTTAGCCAAAACCCTAGAGAAATGGGGTTTATATAGGCCAAACTAGAAACTAGCCGTTAGGCTGATCTGTCAGTCTGACAGACCTTCGGTCGACCGGCCGGTCGACCGCCAACGGTCAAAAATCCGACCGTTGGAGCAAACCGGTTGACCACTCGGTCGACCCAAATAAACAGAGAGCACTGCTCTCAGAAACGGTCGACCGTCCGGTCGGCCGTCCCACTGCGTGTCAGACGTGCACGGCTCTGTGCACGTCGGTCGACTGTACGGGTCAACCGGCCTATGGTTCGGTCGAACTCTCGGTCGACCGGCCTGGCCTGACAGACAGGTTTGGGTCAAAAATCTGGTTTAAACATATTTTGAAAAATTCTTTTAATGACTTATAAAAGTCCATAAAACTTGTTTTTATCATTTTATTTGAAACACAAACTAGTGATAAAAATTTCAAGACATATATCAATCTTATCAATTCATTTTTGTGTCTTGCCAATTTTATCAAAAACCAAAACTTATATTTTTATCAAACTTGATCTTTCAACTCATGAATAGAAAAGTCAAAATAAGTTTGTCTAGGAAGTTAAAGCATGTATGTATATCTAGAACATATCTAATATACATAAAAACTATTTAAACTTGTTTTGGTCAATCAATTCATGAAAACACATATAAAAACCAAAACGTGTGTGTATGTGCACTTGAGCATATCAACTATACTAAGCTTTACAATATGGATCTAAACACACTAAACTAAACTATGGATACCTAAGTCTTCTTGACGATCTTCATCTTCAAGTTGACTTGATCCAAAAACCCATCCATGAGCTAGGAAAAGTGTGATCTTGATGATTGAGCCCTGGAATCACTTGTGAAGCTTCCAAAACATCCTGTTGAAGCTATCACCAACTAATATCTTGCTAATGATCTGAAACTTAAAATCACAAGAATATTAGTAAACATAACTATATGAGTTGATCATCATCAAAACTAGAGTGGAAGGCCTTTGGTCCAACACCGGGTATGTACGGGACCCACCTAAAGCATGGACAATATCTCCAGCCAATCAATTTCAATAACTTAGGACCCTGATTGACACATGTAACAGGCGTAGTTGGAATGCGTCTACTACAGGTGGCAATTGGTGTTCGCTGACATAATAACTAATAATGAACTGTTAATGTATTGTGACTGACATTAATCACCTGACTGTACATTATATCACTGTGATAGATATATAACTATAACCATGACCAGATTGTATAACAACTAGTGACATGCTAGGTTACACACCATAACGTCAGTTGCTGCTTACAGTTATGTTAGTTGCCTTGTTCTACATACATGTTGTTATTCAGTGTTTATCATGTTATTTAGTGCTTTCAGTTATCTGTTATTATTATGATGCACTGTTTATCTGCACAAGCTTTTCCCTCTACACACACACTCACCAGGTCGCGTTCTGACGACCCTGGATTTGCACGTCCAGATATTGGACGGTTTGTTTATGTTGTGCATGTGTTCGATGAGACCATACATATTGCGAGGAGCTTGAGTCTCTCTCTGATTCTGGTATTCTCATCCTTCTTATATTCCTGTTACTTTCATGATTCTTCCTTTACCGTATTCAGCTGCTATTTTCTTTCCGTTATTCATCTGTTATCATGTGTAGTCTTATATGTATTATTGCAGTGATCGATGATTATTATAGTTCTGATTTATAGCTTGTTCAGGTTAATTTAGGCTTAGCGTGTATGCGTGGGGTATTTTTCTCGCGTATATACGTCGCCGACTCTCGTCGCGACTCCGTTTCCACGTATTTTGGGAAGCGGGGCGTGACAGGGTTTTCTTGGTATCAGAGCCAGGTTCGGCATAAAGTGGACTTGATTCTTACTGATAACTTGAACGAGCTATAATTACACTGCAATATACATATACTATCCATTATGATATTCAGTCTATTTGGAATTGACTGTCCTCCCTTTGAAAATCTATCTCTTGATCTTTCGACCTCTCTGATTGCATCTCTTCTTTTAAAAGTGATCTTGATCCTATCTTAATTCTTATCGTTTCTTCCGTTTTTAATTTCTCTGCTTTTATCCCCTGAGTTGATCGCTCCACGTTAAGATGGTAGCAGAGATCAGAGCGCGCAGCGGAATCGTGGTATCCCAACGAGGCGCTGTGGAAGCTTGTTGTGTTCTCTCTTGATTTTGGATTCTTTTATCATTCCCTGCTTTATTTGAATTTCAAGGACGAAATTTTTATAAGGTGGGTAGAATGTAATGCACATATCTTACAATACATGAATTAATAGTGAAAAAAAAATACTTATAAAGTGTATGTGTATTTTGTTTTAAGAAAATTGTCTCTTTAAAGTTAGATTTTATTTTAATTATTACTAATTAATTCTGGATTATCATCATCATGATTTATTATTTTTATTACCTCTTTTTATCTTATTGTTTTTCCTTTTGTTTCAAGCCCAAGCCCATCTTATCACTTTCCTCTTTCTCTTTATTTTCTAACTGAGCCCAATCTCAATAGTAGGCCCAAATCTAATTCCTTCAAAACAAAGTAAAATTACAACAAAAACCCGGATGCGAGAGTGTATAAAATAACAAAGATTCGAACCCAGGTCCTCCCCATATCATTTGGATGCACAGGCCAACATGACCCTTTGGCTTTTGGTATGAGATGATATAGCCATATTATTTAAATCTTTTTTCTTTACCCTTTAATTTTTCCAAATTAAAGCAAACCAAACTTTTTCACTTTGCTTAGATTCAAACCCATCCTACAACTAATCCAAAACTAATCCTATCGTAACAACCGGATCCTAATCCTATCATAACAACCGGATCCTAATCTAATCTTAACTAATTAAGTCTAAACCCTAACTAACCAATCCCCATTATCCTAATCTCCTCCGTCTCCCAACTACACAGCCGCCATGCATCTTCCTCCTCCCACTTCTTCTCCGGCAAAACCCCACCACCACGACCACCACGGACTCCACCTCTCGGCATACACTACCACACCCAAGGACACTCACCATCGCCGGAGATCCTTCCGCAGGGTCATCACCACCCCCCAATTCTTCCCTGCGTGTTACTACCGCCCAACAGCCTCCGTCAGAGCTCGCGTGCTGCCACCATCACTGCTGGTCTAGCTCACCCTCCAGGTCGCTTCCATCTTCTCCCTGTTGTGCACACTATCGACGCTCGCCGAGCACCTCCACATCGCATAACCCATCCACCATGCGAGATCACCACTAGCCATGTGCCAGCCCATCTCCCCCTTGTCCTGCACCCACGCCTACACCCCATCCTCATCAACCCACACAGGCCACTCGAGCATTCCCTATGGCTAGGCCGCCTTGCATCAACACCCAGGCGATAACCAGCGCAGTCTCCGGCAGCCGCGAGCCCCTTGGCCTCCTTTGCCTCTCCGACGAGCTCCGCGTGTAGCTCTGGCGAGCCCCGCTGTGTCTTACGGAAGCTCGTGACCTTCCGGCGTCCTCCGCCTCCTCCGCGGGCCTCTTCTCCACCACCGAGCTCAGCTGCTTCCAGCACTAGCAGCAACCCTTGGCCAGCGCCTCCACAGCAACAGCAACCAGGCGACCACCGTGGCATGAGCTCACGGCCATGTGCTACGTGAGTTTCTCCTTCCCTGTTTATATATTTTGTGTGGGTGTGTACATTTAAATGATGTGTGCAGTACAATGGGTGCGTTGTGAATAAATGTATGCATGTGTTTTGCATGCATGGGGCTTACAAATACGTAGTGTGTGCATGCATGGGGCTTACAAATATGTAGTGTGTGCGTGAGTTAGGGGCACTGTGTGTGTGAGTAAAGTCGTATATATTTTAATCATGTGAGTACATTACTTCATGTGTATATTTATATAGTGTGTGGGATGTCTTTTTCTGTCAACCCGTGGGTTGCCGTGGATTACCGTCGGCGAGCCAGAACGCACCCACACTCTTCACGGTGAGATGCTCTATCCAACGGTGTCCTCCGTTGCCTTTTTTGCCTCGGTTGGAGCCTCCGTTGATGCACCGAAACTCTCCCCAGTTGTGAGTGGTTCTCCCTTCACCTTTGCTTTTTATTTTCCCTGTATGTGACGTTTTTGTTTGCATGCATAAAAATAAATAGATATATATGTACTTAGGTATTTAGGTGGATGGGGATGTTATTAAATTAAGTGTGTCTAAATGTGTGTGTGTGTGTGTGTGTCTATATATATATATATATATATATATATATATATATATATATATATATATATATATATATATATATATATATATATATATATATATATATATATATATATATGGGGTTACTGTACCTCAGCCTGCAGGCTGAGAGTTTCTCAGCCGGCGGGACGTGGCTGAATATATGTCACACATTGGCCGTAGAGTGTGGGCGCCAAAAAAATCAAAAAATCCCGCCTAAACAATCGTGAAACAAATTGACAAAAATACCCCTTTTATATGACGACTGCGACTTCTAGCATTGAAAAGTAAAAAAACATTCCATGGTCGCAGACTTAATACAGAATAAAGAATACCGGAGGAAACATGCTATTGTATAGCAATGCGACCTCTTTCAGTACTGCGACCAAAGTCGCAATCTTCTTTCTCATGCCTTATGTAAAAGATTTTTTATAATTTTACAAGGTAGTTCAGCCATGCGACCCTGAGATCAATTCGCGTATATCAAATCTTAAAAAATTACTATATTAATTAAACTGAATTAAATGAAGTAATTAATATTATATCTACCGTGATACAACAACAATCTAGAAAAAAGAGACGCACTAATGTTAATCTCGAGAAAGGAAAGATGTGCACCATACGTAATCTAAAGATATAGGCAAACAATTCTATAAAAAGTTAATTTGTACTTCACGTATTAAACCTCTGGAAAAAAAACTCTTCGAATTCTCCCGCAATAAATCTTCAATTAAATATTTAATTTTTTTACCACTTCTTACCATACTCAAATAGTCACCTGTAACAATTATTATTACTATTCATGTTCTTCCATAAATATTGATCTTTATATAATGCTTGTAACTAATATATTATCTCATACCTACAAACTATATTTTTGCTCTTCCTTTTCAATTTGATTACAAAAACTTTCAAAAAAAATTCATTCTTGAATCATGTCTTCCCTACCTTCTTCCTCTGATCACTTAGATTTCAACTTCAATCGTTCCCCCACATGTCCTTTTTCTTTAGGATATTCTAGTGATTCTGATACCAGTCTGGACTTCACCCTTTTGACTATCTCACTACATTAAATAATTTATTAACTGATCCTCCTATTCATGAGGATGATGAAGTTTTCATGTGGGTTAGTGAGGAAGACATTATTCCTCTGCCACTTGACGGAGACATGCTTGATGAAAGCATGTCCTCTGATGCTGTAGGCTCGCTTTCTCGCAACAGGTCGGACGAAGAGCTTGATATAGACGATCCATTCTGGGAGTTTATCGGTGAAAAAAAAAACTCAGAAACAGGAAGATGATGAGGAAATAAGTGATGAACAGGAAGACCAGGAGAATGAAGACGACGAATCTGCTTATGATTGTGATAATGACGAGGATTAGGATTTCCTGATCTTCTGATCTTCTGATAAAGACGACGAAATATTTGTCTTCTTTTAAAAAGCTTTAATTCTCTTTTTTCTATAAGGTCTCTTTCTCACTGTATTAACTTATAAACTCTTTTTAATTACATATGAAACTGCGACCGCTGTTCTTAAACACTGCGACTATAGTCGCAGTCCTACTACGCATGCAATAAGTAAAAATAATTCATAGTTTATAGGCTGCTGAGACAAAAAGATACGGTGAACTGTGACTGCAGAATCGGACCTTATTCAGAAACAGTCACAAATAAAGAACAAAAAGATTATAAAATAATACGTAAACTGTGATTATACTATCGCTCTCGTTAAGTATTGCGACCATAGTCGCGGTACTGCGATCATAGTCGCAGTACATGGTTGCATAATATATGTAAAAAAACCAATTTAATTGTTCATAGGAGTATCAGACAACATTCAGAAATTATACGAAGGACAGTATTTGATGACTAACAGTTGACAATTTATGGTCGCAGTTACTTAATCATTTATCAGTTCCCAATGCGACTATGGTCGCAATAATGAACTGTTTTGGAGTTCAAAGTAATTTAAAATTATAGTGTATTAACTTTTAATCTATTTTGGATAACTGAACAGTCACCTAGGGAGTATAAATTTTTTAGGAAAAGGTAGAAAAATATTTGAGAGATATTCACGTGGTCCGAGAGCTTAAACCTTTTGGAATTCCGGGATTAAAAATATATAAAGGGTCATCAGCAAAGGATTAAAAACATACTAAGTTATTTTTGCTCAAACTCGTTACTCTCACTGTTCGGAAAATAGATTCAAAAAATGTCTTCACCACCGTCTTCACCAAAAAGAAGCCAATCATCTAATGATGATTGGATGTATAGTTCTGAACCGATGCCTCGCTACGGGTCAGAATCTGAGCTTGATACAGACGACCCGTTCTGGGACTTCATTGGTGAACCAAAACACAAACATGAAGAGGAAGAAAGCGAAGAGGAGACTGTCGATGAAGAGGAGGAAGAGACGAAAAGCGATACAGAAGAAGAAAGCATGACTCTTGACGACGAATCTGATTACGATGGTGATGACGAGGATTAGAAGTTTAAAAATTATATTTTGTTTTTTTTTAAATATATATAAATCTGTTTCCTAAGGTTAATTGTGTGAATTACATTTTTTACTACTATGTCTTGGTTGAAATGCTGTACAATTGTTACAAACCTTCATTTTAAATATTTTACGCTAAACGAATATACTGCGACCATGGACGCAGTTAATAATTATATTACTTCACCCGTATAAATTTTTAAAATGAAAGGTTGCGACTTTGGTCGCAGTTGCTGGACGCAGACTTAATAAATACACTGCGACCTTGGTCGCAGTTGCTGGTCTATAGTCTTAATCAACAACAACACTGCTACCTTGGTCGCAGTTGCTGACCGTAGTCTTAATAAAATACACTGCGACCTTGGTCGCAGTTGCTGGTCTTTAGTCTTAATAAAATACACTGCGACCTTGGTCGCAGTTGCTGGTCTTTATTCTTAATCAACAACAACACTGCGACCTTGGTCGCAGTTGCTGGCCGCAGTCTTAAAAAAATAATCTGCGACCTTGGTCGCACTTGCTGGTCTTTAGTCTTAATCAACAACAACACTGCGACGAGGTGACACGTCACCGCAGCAGTTGCTTAGTCGCAGTCTTTGGTCGCAGTGTCAACCCTGGTCGCAGTTGTTTCTGTTTGCACTGTAGTCTTATGCGACCTTGGTCGCAGTGTAGTCTCAGGTCCAAGTTGTTTTGTTTGCAATGCATGACTGCGACCAAGGTCGTAGTTTATTCAAAAACAAATATGCTTTTTATTTATGTCCAGGAATTTATGTTCAGGCATGTGAAAATGATACAAATCGCTCTCTTATACAATAAGATTGACTGTTACAATACAACAGTACAAAGAAGTCCCTCTCTCTCTCAGAGGCTGCACTCACTCCTTAAAGCTGCATATGATTCCAAGTACAGGATGTTTGGAAGGGCGCCAAACGAGGATTGGACACTGTGGCGACGATCGAAGCCGATTGCACTGTGATACACGACTAAACATCAAAAGAGCCCTTGTTGACTAAGAGCAATGGTGTTATTGAAGTCTGATGGCAGCAGAATCCTCCGATTCTACCTGACCCTCCAAAGTGGCGGGATACGATCCTTCGTTTATGAACATCTCTTCACCAGAAGGTTATCCAGTGAGCATGGAGTTTCCTCGATGTCACTTTTGGGGTAAGAGAGGAGGTTCTGAGACCTCACAGGGTATGCTACCCACCACTATATCCACCACATCCCCCGCCGCCATACCCACTCTGACCATGCCATGCCAGCAAGCTTGACTGGTGCATCAAGTCCGAGGAGATCTTGGTGAGGGTTAAGTCCTCGTCAGGGATCATGACTTCTTCCCCTGTGAACGATGAGGACCATGACTTCTTCCCTTGTGGACGATGAGGTCTATGACTTCTTCCCTTGTGGACGAACATCGATAAAGTTCGTCCATAGGGTCATCTTCATCCATGGAGGCAGGCCCCTGTTAGAGACTCTGAAGAAGGCAGAAATTCTCAGAGAAATTGCTCTCGAAAGAAAACAGTCTAATTATGGGCTATTAAAGGGAGAGGGTGAGCCCTATTTATAGGCAGCCCATAATAACCATAATTAAATGGTTCATTAATCAGAACCGTCGGCCTTAATGATCGCACGACTATCGAAGTCCAATGGAAGGCTGACGCGTGGAGTGTCGTTTTCGGGAAGCGTCGAAGACGCTGGTCTCCAACCACCAGCGCCGGTTTGGCATTAAAAGACATTAACGCCTAAACCCACTGAAGAGCCGACGCGTGGACAACCGCTTCGGGAAACAACGAATGGTGCGGGTTTGTCAACGTAGACTTGACGTTTAAAGATCTCATAAAATCTTTATGACAGGCCGCGTCTCTCGGAGTGACTCCAAGTCACGTCCCCTCAGCAAACTTTTCATTTTTAATTTAGATTCAAAAAATGACTTAATCCAAAACAACACTTAATAAAACAACACGCGACCTTGGTCGCTATGCATGTTAATATAAAGGAAACACTTACTTAACGTAATGCGACCTTAGTCGCAGTCCATGTAATGCAACCCTAGATTGCAGTTGCTGGCCATCTTTATCAATAACAACACTGCGACCTTGGTCGCAATTAACCATGTACACTGCGACCAAAGTCTCTGACTAAGATCGCAGTTTAAATGTACACTGCGACCAAAGACTCTGACTACATTATATACAAAAAATTAAACTATAAAGTAGAATTTTATCGCAGGCTGAAAAAATTGATCTGAAAAGATTTTATATTTTCAGAAAAAATTTTATCGCAGGCTGAAAAGGAGAAACTAGATCTTTCAAAAAAGAGGTAAGGAAATAGGGCGAAAAGTAATTTATATACAATAACCTAAATCCTATAAAGAGCGGCGAAAAAAAGGGGGAAAAATAATAATAAACAATAAGAAAAGTTATCGAAAGGGGTATTTGTAATTTAACTTCTTCCTAAAAGCGGGCCGCAAGTCAGTGAGGTAACAAATTGAGCCACGTCACCGCAGGCTGAGAGAGTACTCTCAGCCCGCAGGCTGATATACATTTCTCTCTCTCTCTCTCTCTCTCTCTATATATATATATATATATATATATATATATATATATATATATATATATATATAAAACTATTTTTATCTACTTTGATAATCTATTGGTCTTTGCTGGTTACTCTCCAGGAAATGCAATTAATTTTTGTTTCTTTACTTTTCTTTTTCCCAAACAAGTGTAGTAAGGCATTTTGGCTAATATGTTAGTTAATACCAAATTTTGATAATAGTTCTTAGTTCTCCAAACCTGTGTGTGAAATTGCTGCATGCGTGCACGTGAGTGTGTGGGTATGTGTAAACGTGTAGATGCACGTGCGTGGTTAACGTGTGCGTGAGTGCATGCTTGAGAATTGTGTTTGTGTGTGTGTTTCTTTTTATAATGTGGGTAGGTGTGTTTGAGTGTTCGTGCATACATGTGTGTATGGTTGCGTGTTGCGGTATTACGGACTCGCTCGTGTGATTCAAACCAACTAACGGGAGACCCGACTTCAGGTTCATTATGGACTCGATACATAGGCGATTCGAAGACCGGTCCATGGGATGATCCGTAGATCAGTACCAATTCGCGCAGTAAAGACCAAACAGTGATTCGGTTCCGAAACTGCGTCATTTCATGTGAGTGTTTCACTTATTTGTCTAATTTTGTGAGTGTTCTTTATTTTCTCATTAAGTGTTTCATCATTATTTCATATGAGTATTTTTAACTTGTATTTATAGACGCTATTTTATGTTTAAATAGTGTTCATATTTAATTACTGTTCATGCATGTCAAATATTATTCATGTTCACATATTAGATGCATAATGAATAAACCTCATAAGATTATATCGTCGATTCTGAATAAACATCACAATACCACTTAAGAAACCTCACTGATTATACATGATACCTACTTGATAAATATATTGTTCATATTACTAGAAGTTACTGGGAAAATGTATTGTTAGACCGTAACACTCGATACAGCTCTATTCTTCGTATACACGGGTACTGTTACCGTTCACTGTTATTGATATTGTTCACTGTGTATACGATCACTGTTACTGTACTATACTGTTACCGTCACCACGTCGTCCCAGGATTCTAGATAATATGGGCGTTGACTGATTTAACTGAATTGAATAAATAATAATGTAAATGGACAACTTACACTGGGATTGGGAAAATTGATGGAGGAGACAGTGTCTGTATTTTGGGTGGACCTAGGATACAGGTTGCGCAGCCAACTTACGATTCCACTGCAGGGTTCCGGGAGATGAATGACATCCCATCTGTCTACTGTTCCACAGTGCTACTGTGAGTTTACTGTTCCACAGTGATACTATGAGTACTGTTACTGTTACTGTTACTGACTACCTGGCGGTAGGGCCTGATTCAGCGCCAGGCATCTAGGCCGTGGTCCCGGGTGAAAAACACCTAGAGGGGGGGTGAATAGGTGTAAGTGCTAATCTAATATCTAAATGAAAACTAAATGCAGAAGCTAATGCAAATTTTGTAACACACTTAATACAACACACAAGTGTAGCCGAATTCCCCGTGAAGGGCTCTGGACTAACTCCTCTTGATTCCCCTTGAATGGGTTGAGGTGCTATGTGAAGCTCTTGTGGTTAAGTATAAGTGAGGCACACACAAACAACCAAACATACACGAGATATAGCAATATGAAATATGCAAGGTACAAATGCAAGCAATCAAGATGAATGTACTGATTGAAGATGCTTTGCTAAAATAAAAGAAAGTGAGAGAGTAAAAGAGACAAGTGGATCAAACGCAAACAACAAGATATGTTTCGAGGTTCGAGCCCCTTGCTCTACATCCCGCCTACACCACCGTGTAGGATTTTCAATCCACTATAGGAGTACCAAACTCCTCTCTCAACCTTACAACCTCCAATGAGGCAATACAACCACAATCCACCTCTACTGAAGAGGGATAAGGCTCGTAGCCAACAAACTCAATCACCTCTACCTAAGAGGGATCCAAACACCACTCCGATCAACCTCTACCAAAGAGGGATACAACAAGCAAGGAGGGTTTACAATAAGTGGTTTCTTTCAACCACAAACAATCTCTCTTTTCCACAAAATCATCTTGGAACATGTTTCGATGAAGACGTTTGTGAAGATCAATTCATTTGGAGCTCTAACACATGACGAATCAAGAGTCCTACATGATCAAGATGTGCCAAGGAGAGTTGATAGAGTGTGGTTTGTAAATATGAAATAGCATGTAAAAGCCTTGACACAAACACACACTTCATTGGTCCGTTAGTCGACTTATAGTCCATGTATAGTCGACTAATCATCTTTGTAGTCGACGAACCAGAATCCTAAGTCGACTAAGTTTTGTGTCCTGAATCAGACCAACTCTCTATTTGTGTATTAGTCGACCGACAGTCAACTATAGTCGACTAATACATTTTCTAGTCGACTAACCATTGTCCCCAAGTCGACTAATAGCTGGTCCAGTCGACTAACAATTAGTTGCAGTTGACTTGAATCAGTTAACCAGAAAACTGTCAGCCCAACGTCCATTGACCTAGTCGACTAATAGCTAAACCAAGTCGACTAATAAAAGAAATTTTGCCTAGTCTAGTCGACTAACTAAGAACCCAAGTCGACTATAGGCAGTTTCTGACTGTTGGACAGTTTTCGTTATCTGGTCCTTTGTGCAACGAATTCAAACGTCCATATCATTTGAATTGCTCCTATAACTACCTAACTAACCCTAGTCTTCAGCTATATAAGGTTATACCAAAGGCCAATTACCAAGAGTTTTTATCAGTTTTCCAAAGCCAAAAATCTGAAAACCTGAAAACTGTTTTTCCAAACTTCTGTTCTTCACCAAAAGACATTTCCATTGTGAAGTTCTCTGTAGTTCTTGTTTCCTATACTAGACCTTGTCCACATACACATTCAGTATCAAGCTTATAGGATAAAAGAGTTGTAATTCTCAAAGTGATCATTGTACACGGGAGGCTTCTTGTTGTAGAGGCAGCTGTACAAGGTGAAAGGTATTCTCTTGGTGGAAGGAAAGGTATTCTCTTGGTGGAAGAGAAGGTGTTCTCTTGGTGGAAGAGAAGGTGTATACATTTGGCGAAGAGGATTTGTCAAGTGGTGTACATGGTGTATTGATTTTGGGTTGCAAAATCAAGGTTAAAGGAAAATCTCAAGCGGGTAGCTTGGGGACTGGATGTAGGTCACAAGGACCGAACCAGGATAAATCTCTCTTGTTTGTGTTTGTGCATTTTCTGAGATTAGTTTTCCTTTTGCAAGTTATATTTATTTGCTTAACGATTAATTCTTCTTATTTAGTTTGTGTTGACTTGTGTTTGTTTAGATCTATAGTTGCCAACAGAGATAATTCCGCATTTGTCATTATCTCGGGGACCAACAATTGGTATCAGAGCGCAAGGTTCAAGGCAATAACCATAAGAGCCTTCACCCGCCTTCACCAACATTTGGTATCAGATCGGGTACAAGTCAACAACAAAGATGGCAATGGAGTTTTTCTCATCCCAATTCAAAGAAGGACATTCTACACAACGTCCACCGCTATTTGACGGATCCAACTACAACTACTGGAAGTGTAGAATGAAGATCTACTTGCAGTCGCTCAACTACGACCTTTGGAACATCGTAGAAGCATCGTACACCAAGCCCACAACCAACTACAACGCTTGGAGTGAAGATCAAAGAAGAATGCGAACCTTGACGCTAAAGCAATGAATGCCTTGTTCTGTGCCCTAACCAAAGAAGAGTTCAACCGTGTTTCAACAGCAACTTCTGCACATCAAATATGGCATACTCTTCAGGTAACACACGAAGGCACTAATAAAGTTAAGGAATCTAAAATATCTGTTCTTATCCACAGGTTTGAGTTATTCAAAATGGAGGAGAATGAAACCATATCCGAGATGGTTACAAGATTCACCGACATTACCAATACACTAGCATCCCTTGGAAAGGACTACACCCAAGTTGAAAGAGTTCGAAAGATCCTTCGTGCACTTACACCAGAATGGGAGAAGAAGACAACCGCCATTGAAGAGGCGAATGATCTCTCAACTATGACATTAGAAAACCTAATCGGTAATCTAATGGCATATGAAGTGCAGTTAGAAGAAAGGAAGAAGGACGAAAGACAACACCATTCAAAGAAGAAAGAACTCGCCTTCCATGCATCCTCCGACACGGACAATGATGATGAAGAGGAGATGACAATGCTCTCAAAGAAATTCAGGAGATTTCTTAAGCAAGGTAAATTCAAATGCTTTAATTGTGATAAAACAGGTCATATGAAGATGGATTGCCCTTTGCTCAAGAAGAAAGATAAGTACAAGAGTAAGAAGTTTAGAAAGAAGAAGAACTACGAAGCATCATCAGAATACAGTGATTCATCTTCATCTGATGAAGAAGAATCCACTGAACGTGTCAATCTATGTTACATGGCACTTGAAGATGATGAGGTATCATATTCTGAACTCTCTGATGCATTCCATGAATTATTTCTTGATCTAAAAAATGAAAAACTGAAAAACAAAGTTTTGTCAAAAGAAAATGAGAAACTTTTAAAGGAAAATTCATGTTATGCATTACAAATATCTTCTATAAATTCTCAACAAGATGAATCTGAAAAAGTCATATCATCTTTGAAAAATGATAATGAGAAGTTTATAAAAGAGAATATTTTTCTGAAAAAGGAAACTAAGTCTTTGAATGAAAGGATTTCTATATTGGATAAAGACATGTTAGTTTTCAAAAATAAATATGAAGATCTTTTGCAAAATGTGACTAAGTTTAATAAAGGAAAAGAAAATTTGAATGCTTTATTATCTTTTCAGAAATTGTCACATGATAATCATGGTATTGGATTTGTTGCAAAATCTTCATGTTATAGTAATCCATATAGTTCTTATGTGAAAAGAAAGTCTAAGAAAAATAAGTTTATATGGATTCCTAAGAATTTAAGTTTTCATGATAAAAATACATATATTGCTGCATACATTCATGATATATGTGATTCTTGCAACTATGTGTATACTAACAGGTGGAAACCAAATTCTAAATGGATTTGGACTTCTAAAGGTTAAATATGTTCTTTTATGTTTGGTACCATCTAACGTTTATCTTGCAGGACCATATAAAAGTTGATAAAGAACAATTATATATATATGTACTAATATATTTGTTGCAGAGGGAGAACATAGTATTTCTCTATCTGTTATAACCCAATTTCTGCAGGGGGAGGAAAATATAACATATTTTCTGCAGGGGGAGCATATGTGCACACACAAAGCGTCATCATCAAAAAGGGGGAGAATGTTGGAACATGTTTCGATGAACACGTTTGTGAAGATCAATTCATTTGGAGCTCTAACACATTACGAATCAAGAGTCCTACATGATCAAGATGTGCCAAGGAGAGTTGATAGAGTGTGGTTTGTAAATATGAAATAGCATGTAAAAGCCTTAACACAAACACACACTTCATTGGTCCATTAGTCGACTTATAGTCCATGTATAGTCGACTAATCATCTTTGTAGTCGACTAACCAGAATCCCAAGTCGACTAAGTTTTGTGTCCTGAATCAGACCAACTCTCTGTTTGTGTATTAGTCGACCGACAGTCAACTATAGTCGACTAATACATTTTCTAGTCGACTAACCATTGTCCCCAAGTCGACTAATAGCTGGTCCAGTCGACTAACAATTAGTTGCAGTCGACTTGAATCAGTTAACTAGAAAACTGTCAGCCCGACGTCCATTGACCTAGTCGACTAATAGCTAAACCAAGTCGACTAATAGAAGAAATTTTGTCTAGTCTAGTCGACTAACTCAGAACCCAAGTCGACTATAGGCAGTTTCTGACTGTTGGACAGTTTTCGTTATCTGATCCTTTGTGCAATGAATTCAAACGTCCATATCATTTGAATTGCTCCTATAACTACCTAACTAACCCTAGTCTTCAGCTATATAAGGGGTAGTTATACCAAAGGCCAATTACCAAGAGTTTTTATCAGTTTTCCAAAGCCAAAAATCTGAAAACCTGAAAACTATTTTTTCAAACTTCTGTTCTTCACCAAAAGATATTTCCATTGTGAAGTTCTCTGAAGTTCTTGTTTCCTATACTAGACCTTGTCCACATACACATTCAGTATCAAGGCTTATAGGATAAAAGAGTTGTAATTCTCAAAGTGATCATTGTACACGGGAGGCTTCTTGGTTGTAGAGGCAGTTGTACAAGGTGAAATGTATTCTCTTGGTGGAAGGAAAGGTATTCTCTTGGTGGAAGAGAAGGTGTTCTCTTGGTGGAAGAGAAGGTGTATACATTTGGCGAAGGGGATTTGTCAAGTGGTGTACATGGTGTATTGATTTTGGGTTGCAAAATCAAGGTTAAAGGAAAATCTCAAGCGGGTGGCTTGGGGACTGGATGTAGGTCACAAGGACCGAACCAGGATAAATATCTCTTGTTTGCATTTGTGCATTTTCTAAGATTTGTTTTCCTTTTTGCAAGTTATATTTATTTGCTTAACGATTAATCCTTCTTGTTTAGTTTGTGTTGACTTGTGTTTGTTTAGATCTATAGTTGCCAACAGAGATAATTCCGCATTTGTCATTATCTCGGGGACCAACAAAACAAAGATCCTAATAGATTAGGATAGAAGATATAGCTCAAGTGTGGAAAACAAGGGTTTTGATCAAAGAAAATCTCTTGGGAAAAATGACAAATTGATATAGAAATGAATAACAAGAAACTAATTCCCAAAAACTATTTTCTTTGAAAATAACAAAACACTTAAAACAAAATAAATGAAGGTTTTTGGCACTTTAAATTCTTTTAAAAACTTGTTTTTAAAACCAGAGAATGTGGAAAATTCAGCTCTAAAAATCTTAGGCAAAACCCTAGAGAAATGGGGTTATATAGGCCAAACCAGAAACTAGCCGTTAGGCTGATCTGTCAGTCTGACAAACCTTCGGTCGACCGGCCGGTCGACCGCCAACGGTCAAAACTCCGACCGTTGGAGCAAACCGGTCGACCGCTCGGTCGACCCAAATAAATAGAGAGCACTGCTCTCAGAAACGGTCGACCGTCCGGTCGGCCGTCCCACTGCGTGTCAGACGTGCGCGGCTCTGTGCACGTCGGTCGACCGAACGGGTCGACCGGCCTATGGTTCGGTCGAACTCTCGTCGACCGGCCTGGCTGACAGACAGGTCTGGGTCAAAAATCTGGTTTAAACATATTTTGAAAAATTCTTTTAATGACTTATAAAAGTCCATAAAACTTGTTTTTATCATTTTATTTTGAAACACAAACTAGTGATAAAAATTTCAAGACATATATCAATCATATCAATTCATTTTGTGTCTTGCTAATTTTATCAAAAACCAAAACTTGTATTTTTATCAAACTTGATTTTTCAACTCATGAATAGAAAAGTCAAAATAAGTTTGTCTAGGAAGTTAAATCATGTATGTATATCTAGAACATATCTAATATACATAAAAACTATTTAAACTTATTTTGATCAATCAATTCATGAAAACACATATAAAAACCAAAACGTGTGTGTATGTGCACTTGAGCATATCAACTATACTAAGCTTTACAATATGGATCTAAACACACTAAACTAAACTATGGATACCTAAGTCTTCTTGACGATCTTCATCTTCAAGTTGACTTGATCCAAAAACCCATCCATGAGCTAGGGAAAGTGTGATCTTGATGCTTGAGCCCTGGAATCACTTGTGAAGCTTCCAAAACATCTTGTTGAAGCTATCACCAACTAATATCTTGCTAATGATCTGAAACTTAAAATCACAAGAATATTAGTAAACATAACTATATGAGTTGATCATCATCAAACTAGAGTGGAAGGCCTTTGGGCCAACAATCTCCCCCTTTTTGATGATGACAAAACTCATGGAGTTATATATGCATGTATTAAAGTTAAGCTTCAAAGAAGCTCACCCTTAACTCATGCATAAACAAATAAACAATAAATATGCAATGAATGACAATGCATATAACAAGATGCTCTAGATACCAATGAAATATTCAAAATAAAACATACTCTAGATACCAATTAAAACATAATATATGCAAAAACATAAGCATGCATATATAAACTCTGTAAACTCAAAATCTTTCTCCCCCTTTTTGTCAATCATCATCAAAGGGGTAAAACATAAAAACAAATTTTCTCCCCCTTTTTGTCAAAAACAAAAGGATCAAGAAGGGGTAATCAAAACATTCATAACAAAAACAAAATCTTCTCCCCCTATTTAATACAAGAGATAATAAAGAAAGATGGGCTCCCCCTTTTTGTCTAAAACTAACACAATGTCAATAAAGGGTTCAATCAAACAAACATGATACCAATTTAAAAGTATGTGACAAAGAAGTGCATATTGATGCCAATAGAATTTAAACATTGATCAATAAAGGGTATATGTGATAGACATTCATGAAGAGGAAGACGTTAAGTTAACTTCCCTACATATATGAATTACATGAAGAAAAGAAGACACGTCCTAATTCACATAACACAAAATATGTAATATATAAAAGGAGATGTGAAGCTCCTCTTACACACGCGCATCTCATAAAAAAGAGTTGTCAATCTCCTCAATATAGGATACACCAACATAAATCTATACGCATATGGGCAATTTAAATCAAAAAATTTTAAATTTTTATTAAAACATCTTGATACCAATAGTAAATATTTTTCATAAAGGCATAAGATACCAATTGAAATTATTCATCAAAAGCAAATGATATCAATTAGAAACTATTATTTTCTATCATAAAGCAAGGGAGTGGAAATCAAATACCAATTGAAAGACACAATCAAATTTTCTCCCCCTTTATGAAATACAAACTAAAAACATGCATAGGCTTGAATTAAGATACCAATTGAAAATTAAATCAATTGAAATAAAAATTAAAGCTCAAGCTCTAGCATAAACAAGATTTGTGCTTCAAGATATATAGATATAATAAGCACAAATAAAACATATATATGTGTATGAAATAGAATAAGTACCAATCACCAATAGATGATACCAATTGATAACATACATACGCAATAAACAAATATGAGTATACAAAAAGAATCAAATTGATACCAACTGAAAGAGTTCAATGATACCAATTGAAATAACAACAATAACATGTGTATACTTCATAACACAACGAAGAACATGAACTAGTTAAAATGAAAATTTTTGTTAACTAGTACGAAATCCTTCAAGTAAGGAATAAAACAAAATAGTTTTTCATAAAATATGAATTCTATATGATAATCAACACTCTAATTCAATTAAGCATAATTATGACTCATGAAAACAAAACATGAGCAAACTATAAATATGAGTGCACAAGTAAAATGTGAAGATCATAGTCATGAAAATTGCATTCAAGCTCAATTATTCCTTAAACCAAGAAAACATGAAAATAATTAAAACTATTTTATCTTCAAAGGCATATGTATGTCTAATACAAACTAAAGTATACATACATATCCAAAACACAGCGAGTCCACAAAGATATATGCATGAAGGCACGTGGCTCAAAAAGGATGTATATGTATAAGATTAGTTTGAACTAGATGGACATATACATGAAGTTAAACATAAATACATGAAAATATAAATAACATGAAAAACTAAATTTTCATTAACAAATTTCATTTTGAGGTATATGTATGATTTGTCAAACATGAAGTATACATAAATATCCCTAAACACAATTGAGTCCATAAATATAGATTTGTATGAAAGGCAAATGACTCAAGGGGTATGCATATATATCTTAAAGTTTGACAAAATACACATATACATGAAATAGAAACACATGATCTTTCAAACAAATTCAAAAATAGGAATACAAGTTTAAAATGTATGAATCATTAAAACTAGACTATACTAGCACATCTAATGGGTTCAAATAAGCGTTCAAGCACAAACATAAATAGATTTATTTGTGGCCCACTATATGCACAAGTATATAACTAGTCTTAATGAAAATTAACACTTAAACAAATATTCAAATTATTGAGCATCAAAACAAGATAAAAATCAACATGATAAACAAAATATGATTATTATGTAAATTCACATGTTTTTAGAACTATGATGGTCATGATAGCAAAATTAAGGTGAGAGCACAAAATGATAATCCATATTAAACATGGGTGTCTCTAAAAGCTATACATGTATGTCAAGGATCTAATGACATTTACATACTAGTCTAAAAACAATAAAATATGCTAAAAATTAAATGAGCATGAAAGTATGTAAACAATAATGAGGAGTATAGGAATCGTTACCAAAACCTAGAAGGCAACTCTCCTAGTCTCCAAAACATGGTGGTCCTTTCCACCAACACTTCTCTTGAAAGTGATGCATCCAAATGATTTCCTTTAAGCTCGGAACGCATCCACTCCAAGGTACGGCTACTCTCACATCATGTGAGAGCCCACACCTACATCAAAAATCTTAGGGGTGGTCTTTGGTACCGATATCTTATTGGGTCCATGGGGGTTAGTCTCATTTCTAACCCAAACAAATTTATTTGCTAAATTTAATTATGTAATCTATCAAAGCAAAATTTAGCAAGGTGGCCCCTACGTCCATAATGTGTACAAGTGTACACATGAGCATGCGTGTGATGGTGTCCGTGGGAAGCATGTGTATGCCGTGGGGGGTGTGCGTGAATAGATGGAACTTGTTTCTTTCGAAATAAAGTTTCTAAATGTGTATGCCCAATAACACATTGGCTCAAAGTGGAGCCCAAACAATCTACACTCTTCTTTAATAAACAAATATCATTATTAATCCTAGAAGAAGAGGTACATGCATTAGGTAGACTAGATGATGAAGCTACACTAGCATGGCAAACATGTGTATCAATCTTATTTTTCAAAAATTCATTTTTCTCTAAACAAACATTTAAATCATTTGAAATAGAAATTATTTTATTTTTTAAAGCAACATTCTCCTTTAAAATAAAATCTAGTTTCAAAGACATGTTTTCATTTTTCTTTAAAATAATATTACAATCATTTTTATTTTTTAAAAATTCATTTTCTTTAAGTGCAAGATCAAGTTGAGATTTTAATGAATCCCTCTCATTAACAATCTCCTCTTTCTCTTGCAAAACAACATCAAGTCTAGCAATCAAATTTTTATTTTCATTATTTATGCCTAGACTTTTCATTTTCAAAATTTTATATTTTTCTATTAATTTTTCACAAACAATGGAAAGTTCTTTATTCAAAGCATGGGCATCAAAATGATCATCACATGAAGAACTAGCATCAAAACTATCTAGTTGAGTTTTCGATTGTACCTCAAGGGAGTCATTCCCTTGGACCATGAAGCATTGAGACTCGGATTCTCCACTAGATTTCTCCGGTTGGATTGGCAATTGAAGCTTGGAGGTGGTGGTTGTGGTTATCAATAAATTCCACACTACAAAGGCGGAATCAAAGTTAGAAACACGTAAAAGATATTCTTTATTTAATATGCTTCTAATAGCATCAAGGGCAAGTGCATTGGCCCCTATATGATTGCAATTACCAAGATAGCATTTCTTGGTAGCCGCAAGGAAAACATGTATGCCTAGGGTCTTTAGGTACATGGACATCTTAAGCTTCCAAACAATAATGTTGGAAGGGTCAAAACTAGGTGGGGTCATGAAGTCCATGGTATAAACTATATGTGTGCAAGCAAGCAAATGCAAACAATAGATTAGCAAGCAAAGGATCTCACTCCTAGGATGTTAAGCGTAAATATCAGGAGCACTAGCTCTGATACCAATTGAAAAACACCTAGAGGGGGGTGAATAGGTGTAAGTGCTAATCTAATATCTAAATGAAAACTAAATGTGAAAGCTAATGCAAATTTTGCAACACACTTAATACAACACATAAGTGTAGCCGAATTCCCCGTGAAGGGCTCTAGACTAACTCCTCTTGATTCCCCTTGAATGGGTTGAGGTGCTATGTGAAGCTCTTATGGTTAAGTATAAGTGAGGCACACACAAACAACCAAGCATACACGAGATATAGAAATATGAAATATGCAAGGTACAAATGCAAGCAATCAAGATGAATGTATTGATTGAAGATGCTTTGCTAAAATAAAAGAAAGTGAGAGAGTAAAAGAGACAAGTGGATCAAACGCAAACAACAAGATATGTTTCGAGGTTCGAGCCCCTTGCTCTACATCCCCACCTACACCACCGTGTAGGATTTCCAATCCACTATGAAAAACACCTAGAGGGGGGTGAATAGGTGTAATTGCTAATCTAACAATTCTTTTAAAATTATGATGGATGAATAATGCAACGATCTCTCAAAACAAGACTAAGAGCCGAATACCCCGTGAGAGGTTCTGAACTCCTTCCTCCCAATTCCCCTTGAATGGGTTAGAGGTGCGCAATGCAACCTTGTTGTATGAGAATTGATCGAACAAAGAATGAATAATATGCAATGATGAAATGCACACGAGATATCACAAGTATCACAAACTTGAAGTAATAGCACAAAGAAAGAAACAAGATCACAAGCAAGTAATTAAAAGCAATAGGGTGCAAGAGAAATTAAAAGCAAGAATTGACACAAGGCAATCGCAAACACAAGATATTTGTTTCGAGGTTCGAGCCATCGCTCTACTCCCCGCCTTCACCTCCGTGAAAGGTTTCCACTATCCACCGAGGACGATTACAACGGTTTACCGATGACCCGAGCACCGAGCTCCACCAAGTACAATAACCTCTACCGAAGAGGTGTCTCTACAAGAACAAGAAAGTCACAAGAACAAGAGTGATCACAACAAGATCACCAAACTCTTTTACAACACTCTCACTCTTTTTACAACTTCACTATAGAATGAGTTAGGGATTTTTGGCTCTATGAAGTGTAGTGAGAAAAACTCAGTTGTAGAGATGATTTTTGCAAGGGAACACAACTGAAAACTAGCTCAAGAAAGATTTGAAAATGGAGAGCTTAAACACTTTTCTTTTCTCTTTAAAAACTTTGAAGACTTGAGGATTTTTCTTTGTATGTTGTAAGAGAGTCTTCTCCTCTATTTATAGGGAGAGAAATTGGTTTAAAACAATTTATTTAGTCCTTATTTGCTCTGAAAAAGACCTGGAAAACCCTGAAAAAATCTGCCAAAAAGCAGTTTGAAAAACAGATTTCAAATTGCACAAAAGAGGAAAGAGCCGTTAGGCTGTTGCAGGCTTGGCGGTCGACCGGGCCGATCGACCGCCAGCTCAGCTGGCAAAGAACCGTTGGCTCGGGTCGACCGGTCGGGTCGACCGTCCAAAGAAGAAAACATAGTTCTCTTCGGGCGGTCGACCGGGGCGGTCGACCCAGAAAACCCGAGAGCAACTGCTTACAGTCGGTCGACCCGGGCGGTCGACCGACAGACGTGAACAAACATGCACGTCCTGGGACTGGCGCCGGTCGACCGGGCCGGTCGCTGGTCATCCTGAAACAGGAAAAACAGCAGGATTTTGAACTTGGAAAATTTTGTAAAAATTGTTTTGAAGTAGGGAAAGCTAAGTAACATGCTGGAAAGGGTATACATACATGATCTAAACATGATATCTATATTTGTAAAACTTAGGGTCATGTATATATTTACTAAGGCATGAAACATAAATTTTGACCATGAAAACTTGAATACAAAACGTGTGTGTGTGTATCCTAGAGCCAATTTCCAAAACTCAAACTTTAACACTCTAATTCTTACATTGGTTCTAGGTACTACAAGTGCTTCAAGAGGGCTTTTCACCATAAGGTCTTCAACACTTGATTCTTGAGCCCAATTTGAGTTGACTTGTGTCCAAAACATTTGCTTATAGGGAATAAACCTTCTAATTGAGTTAGACCCCTGAAACAAACTTAACCAATAAACAATATTAGTACAAATAACTAATATGTTTTGTAATCATCAAAACACACTAAACATGGGTGATTGTAACCTTGGGCCAATAATCTCCCCCTTTTTGATGATGACAAAACATATAGGTTATTTAAACAAACATGGAAGAAGAGCTTGGAAAGCTCCCCCTCAAATAATGCTATGTATAAAGAATAACAATGAGTAAGATACATGAAGCATTGAAACACAGTAGTTTTGTCAAAAACTCAAATACATCAAAATACAACAAAACACATCAAAATACACCAAAAACAAACTTATATATACTTTTTCTCCCCCTTTTTGTCATACATCAAAAAGGGTTAAACAAATCAAAAACAAAGGAATTTTTCTTCAAGAATCCATAATGCAAACATTCAACTCACCACAAATAAATGAAAATCTAGCATAATCTAGAGGTTTAGTAAAAATATCGGCAAGTTGAAAATCGGTAGAAACATAATCAATATCAATATCACCTTTCTCATAATGATCTCTAAGAAAGTGATACCTAATGTCAATGTGTTTGGTTTTACTATGTTGATTTGCATTCTTTGTCATGTGAATAGTACTAGTATTATCACAAAATATTTTAACATGATTAAAGTGTAAATCATAGTCAAGGAGAGTATGTTTCATCCAAAGAACTTGTGCACAACAAGATCCAGCCGCAACATACTCCGCCTCGGCGGTTGAAAGGGCTACCAAATTTTGCTTTTTGGAAGACCAAGATACAAGACAATTACCTAAGAATTGACATGTTCCACTTGTGCTCTTCCTATCTACCCTACAACCCGCATAGTCGGCATCCGAAAAACTCGTCATTGAAAATTGGCCGATTTTCGGATACCACAAACCCATTTCAATAGTGCCCTTAAGGTATCTCATTATGCGTTTAACCGCAATTATATGAGAATCTTTAGGACAAGATTGAAAACGTGCATAAAGACAAACGGAAAACATAATATCCGGCCTACTAGCCGTCAAATACAATAAACTACCAATCATGCTACGATAAAGATTAATGTCTACACTTTTACCTTGTTCATCCTTGTCAAGCTTGGTAGTTGTTGCCATGGGAGTTTTGCTTACTTTAGATCCTTCAAGCCCGAACCTTTTGATTAATTCCTTTGTGTACTTGGCTTGATTGATGAAGATCCCATCCTTCCTTTGATTGATTTAGAGTCCAAGGAAATAGTTGAGTTCCCCCATCATAGACATTTCAAATTCTTCCTTCATGCATGATTCAAAAGCTTGGCAAAGAGATTCATTAGTAGAACCAAAAATAATGTCATCAACATAAATTTGCACAATAAGAATATCATTTTCTACATGTTTTGTAAATAATGTTTTGTCAATTTTTCCTTTCTTAAAACCATTTAAAATTAAAAATGAAGAAAGTCTTTCATACCAAGCCCTAGGGGCTTGTTTTAAACCATAAAGAGCTTTATCTAATTTAAATACAAAATCCGGATGTGTAGGATCAACAAACCCGGGGAGTTATTCAACATACACCTCCTCTTCAATAAAACCATTTAGAAAAGCACTTTTAACATCCATTTGAAACAATTGAAAGTCTTTATATGAGGCAAATGCTAGTGTCATCCGTATGGCTTCAAGCCGTGCTACGGGTGCAAAGGTTTCTTCAAAATCGATTCCTTCGATTTGAGTGTAACCTTGGGCAACTAACCTAGCTTTATTCCTAACAACGTTACCCGATTCATCCAACTTGTTCTTAAAGATCCACTTAGTACCAATTGTTGGTCTATCGTGGGGCCTAGGAATAAGGTGCCAAACTTGGTTGCGCTCAAATTGATTGAGTTCCTCTTGCATGGCTAGCAACCAATATGAATCGGCCTCGGCTTCGAGGACGTTCTTGGGTTCAACATTAGAAATGAATGCATAATGACCACAATAGTCATGAAGTTTAGAGCGAGTGGTTACCCCTTTTGATACTTCACCTATGACGAGGTCCTTGGGATGATGAGGATTGTATCTCCAACCCTTTGGAAGTTGTTAAGTAGGCTCCACGTCAATTGATTGAATTTCATGTCCTTGAGCCTCTTCTACTTTAGCTTCACTTCCTTCATCATCCTTTGGCTTGTCTCCCATAGTAGGTGTATCCTCCAAGGTCACTTTCTCCAAGCCTTCATCCAATGCATCTATTTCTACAACATTCTTAACAAACAAGTTAGATTCTTCAAACTTAACATGCATAGATTCCTCAATAGTCAAAGATGATTTATTGAAGATTCTATAAGCCTTGCTAGTGTTAGAATAACCAACAAAAATTGCCTCATAAGATCTAGCATCAAATTTCCTAAATTATCTTTTGTATTTAAAACAAAACATTTGCATCCAAAAACCTTGAAATATGAAACATTTGATTTTCTAGAAAAGTACATTTCAAAAGAAGTTTTTGAAGTATTTTTACACAAGAAAACACGATTTGATATATAGCATGATGTATTAACGGCCTCGGCCCACAAATAATGTGGTAGACCATATTCACTTAGCATTGTCCTAGCCATCTCTTGTAAAGTTCGATTTTTCCGTTCAACTACTCCATTTTGTTGTGGAGTGTTAGGACAAGAAAGTTCATGCTTTATTCCATGTTCTTCACAAAAAGTAGTAAAGGGTAGGTTAATGAACTCACCTCCTCTATCACTTCTTATTCTTAAAATTGAAGTCTCTTTTTCCTTTTCAACTCTTTTCTTAAAGGCTTGAAAATGTGAAAAGGCTTGGTTTTTATGTTCAAGAAAGAAAACCCAAGTAAAACGTGAAAAATTATCAACCAAAACAAATGCAAATCTATTCCCACTTAGACTTTAGGTTTGTGTAGGGCCAAATAGATCCATATGGATTAACTCCAAAGGACGTGATGTCATGATATCCTTAATTGACTTGAAAGAAGACTTAGTTTGTTTCCCAAATTGACATGCGTCACAAACTCGGTCCTTTTCAAAATTCAAACAAGGAATACCTTTCACCATTTTCTTTGTGTTTAACCTAGAAATATGGTCAAAAGAAATATGGCCTAATCTTCTATGCCACAACCAAGAGTCATCATTGAGGGCTTTTAAACAAGTAATATTACAAGACATATTAGACATATCTATCATATAAACATTACTTTCACGAAAACCGAAAAACACACAAGTATTAGAAATTCTATCAATTACTTTACAAACTACATTATCAAAAACAACATCAAAACCTTTGTCACAAAGTTGACTAACACTCAAGAGGTTATGCTTGAGGCCATCAACTAAAACTACATTCTCAATTAAAGGGGATGTGCCGAGTTTTACATTACCAATACCGATGATTTTACCCTTGGCATCATCTCCGAAGGTGACGGTGCCACCTTCATGGTATCTTGATAGGGTTGCAAAGTTGTTGATGTCCCAAGTCATGTGCCTTGAGCAACCACTATCAAGATACCACAATCCTCTACGTCGTTGGGCTTTGGAAGGTACCTATATCATTTAACAAAATTGTTGACTTTGGTACCCAAACTTTCTTGGGTCCTTGAAAGTTAGTGTTTCGAACCCAAACATTATGAAAAGATGCACTTAGTCTATCATAGCAAAAATTGGCTAAGTGCCCTTTCCGCCCACTATGTGAACATGAGAACACTCTTCCATACATGAATGCATGATGTGTGTGAAGTGTGAGCATGCTTTGGGGGTTGCCATGATGTAAAGGTTGTGTGGTATGAACATGAGCATGAGCATGGTGAACATTTTTCTTAGGGGCTTGTTTCTTAGGAAACATGGCCTCTAGCTTCTTCTTGTCAAACTCACAATTTTTTAAAACAATTCCCAATGAGTCTATTCTTTCTTTAAGCATAGTAATCTCATTAGAATCAATTTGTGGGACTTGCCTTTACAAGAAATCTTATACTTGTCAAAATCTTTTTGGGTGGAAACAAGAGTGGAAAGTAATTCATCTTTTTCTTTAGAAATAGTAAAGACTTGATGATTAGGAGATTCATTTTCCTTTTTCATTTTTAGATACTTTTTCTTAAGAGAGTCATAGTTATGTGAAAGTTCTACAAATGCTTCTCCTAATTCATCCATGGAAAGTTCATCATTAAGAGAAGTGGAAGGGGTTACCTTGCTTGTGCTCTTATTTGCCATGAAGCACATGTTGGCGGTATCAATCTCCTCCTCGGATTCGCTCTCGGAATCCCATGTAGCTTTCATTGCCTTTTTCTTGTAAGGCTTCTTTGAGGTGGAGGGCTTCACTTTATCCGGACACTCCGCCACTATGTGTCCCGGCCTTTGACAATTGAAGCAAATAATCTTCCTTTCTTCTTTGCCTCCTTGCCATCTCTTTCTACCTTGGAACTTGGCCTTGTTATACATCCTCCGAACATTCTTGACTAGAAGTGAGAGCTCTTCGTCATCTTCTTCTTCATCATCTTCGTTGGAGTGTGATGATTGACATTTGAAGGCTATAGTCTTCTTCTTGGAAGGAGCCATGTCCTCCCTTGCTTTCCTCTCCATCTCATGGGTTTTGAGGTTCCTAATGAGACCAATTAGCTCCATCTCCTCCTTGTCATTGAGTTCCTTCAAGGTAGTTGCTTTTACTTCCCATGAAGGAGGAAGAGCCCGGATGATCTTCCTTACTCTTTGGTCATTGTCAATACGATCACCTAGAGAAGAAAGTCCATTAGTGATCTTTGTAAATCTTGTAACCATATCATCTATGGTTTCATTTTCTTGCATGCAAAAGTTCTCATATTGGGACCGAAGAAGGTCTACTTTAGCCCTCTTCACTTATGAAGTCCCTTCATGTGTAACTAGCAAATGTGTCCAAATTTCATATGAGGACTTGCAATGAATAACTCTAGCTATGTCATCATCATTAAGGGCTTGAAGTAGTGCATAGTGAGCCCTAGCATTGGCATCAAACTCCTTAGTCTCAATTTCGGACCAAGTAGATTCATCACCGGGGGGTGCACTAAAGGGTTTGGTCACGGCCTTTGCAACTCGACTACCTAGAGATTGCAAGAAAACGGTCATCTTAACCTTCCATATGGGAAAGTTAAGTCCATCAAACTTAGGGGGTGTCTTAATACCATCGGCCATTTTTACTAAGTGAGAATGAATGAAATGATTAGCAATATTAGGATCTCTCTAAGGTTGTTAAGCCAAGAGCCTAGAGTCCAAGCTCTGATACCAATTGAAAAACACCTAGAGGGGGGGTGAATAGGTGTAATTGCTAATCTAATAATTCTTTTAAAATTATGATGGATGAATAATGCAACGATCTCTCAAAACAAGACTAAGAGCCGAATACCCCGTGAGAGGTTCTGAACTCCTTCCTCCCAATTCCCCTTGAATGGGTTAGAGGTGCGCAATGCAACCTTGTTGTATGAGAATTGATCGAACAAAGGATGAATAAAATGCAATGATGAAATGCACACAAGATATCACAAGTATCACAAACTTGAAGTAATAGCACAAAGAAAGAAACAAGATCACAAGCAAGTAATTAAAAGCAATAGGGTGCAAGAGAAATTAAAAGCAAGAATTGACACAAGGCAATCGCAAACACAAGATATTTGTTTCGAGGTTCGAGCCACCGCTCTACTCCCCGCCTTCACCTCCGTGAAGGGTTTCCACTATCCACCGAGGACGATTACAACGGTCTACCGAAGACCCGAGCACCAAGCTCCACCAAGTACAATAACCTCCACCGAAGAGGTGTCTCCACAAGAACAAGAAAGTCACAAGAACAAGAGTGATCACAACATGATCACCAAACTCTTTTACAACACTCTCACTCTTTTTACAACTTCACTATAGAATGAGTTAGGAATTTTTGGCTCTATGAAGTGTAGTGAGAAAAACTCAGTTGTAGAGATGATTTTTGCAAGGGAATACAGCTGAAAACTAGCTCAAGAAAGAGTTGGAAATGGAGAGTTTAACACTTTTCTTTTCTCTTTAAAAACTTTGAAAACTTGAGGATTTTTCTTGGTATGTTGTAAGAGAGTCTTCTCCTCTATTTATAGGGAGAGAAATAGGTTTAAAACAATTTATTTAGTCCTTATTTGCTCTGAAAAAGACCTGGAAAACCCTGAAAAAATCTGCCAAAAAGCAGTCTGAAAAACAGATTTCAGAATTGCACAAAAGAGGAAAGAGCCGTTGGGCTGTTGCAGGCTTGGCGGTCGACCGGGCCGGTCGACCGCCAGCTCAGCTGGCAAAGAGCCGTTGGCTCGGGTCGACCGTCCAAAGAAGAAAACATAGTTCTCTTCGGGCGGTCGACCCAGAAAACCCGAGAGCAACTGCTTACAGTCGGTCGACCCGGGCGGTCGACCGACAGACGTGCACAAACGTGCACGTCCTGGGACTGGCGCCGGTCGATCGGGTCGGTCGGCCGGTCAGCCTGAAACAGGAAAAACAGCAGGATTTTGAACTTGGAAAATTTTGTAAAAATTGTTTTGAAGTAGGGAAAGCTAAGTAACATGCTGGAAAGGGTATACATACATGATCTAAACATGATATCTATATTTGTAAAACTTAGGGTCATGTATATATTTACTAAGGCATGAAACATAAATTTTGACCATGAAAACTTGAATACAAAAACCTGTGTGTGTATCCTAGAGCCAATTTCCAAACTCAAACTTTAACACTCTAATTCTTACATTGGTTCTAGGTACTACAAGTGCTTCAAGAGGGCTTTTCACCATAAGGTCTTCAACACTTGATTCTTGAGCCTAATTTGAGTTGACTTGAGTCCAAAACATTTGCTTATAGGGAATAAACCTTCTAGATGAGTTAGATCCCTGAAACAAACTTAACCAATAAACAATATTAGTACAAATAACTAATATGTTTTGTAATCATCAAAACACACTAAACATGGGTGATTGTAACCTTGGGCCAACACACTATAGGAGTACCAAACTGCTCTCTCAACCTTACAACCTCCAATGAGGCAATACAACCACAATCCACCTCTACCGAAGAGGGATAAGGCCCGTAGCCAACAAACTCAATCACCTCTACCTAAGAGGGATCCAAACACCACTCCGAGCAACCTCTACCAAAGAGGGATACAACAAGCAAGGAGGGTTTACAATAAGTGGTTTCTTTCAACCACAAACAATCTCTCTTTTCCACAAAAACAAAGATCCTAATAAATTAGGATAGAAGATATAGCTCAAGTGTGGAAAACGAGTGTTTTGATCAAAGAAAATCTCTTGGGAAAAATGACAAATTGATATAGAACTGAATAACAAGAAACTAATTCCCAAAAATCTATTTTCTTTGAAAATAACAAAACACTTAAAACAAAATAAATGAAGCTTTTTGGCACTTTAAACTCTTTAAAAACTTGTTTTTAAAACCAGAGAATGGGGAAAAATCAGCTCTAAAAATCTTAGCCAAAACCCTAGAGAAATGGGGTTTATATAGGCCAGACCAGAAACTAGCCGTTAGGCTGATCTGTCAGTCTGACAGACCTTCGGTCGACCGGCCGGTCGACCGCCAACGGTCAAAAATCCGACCGTTGGAGCAAACCGGTCGACCGCTCGGTCGACCCAAATAAACAGAGAGAACTGCTCTCAGAAACGGTCGACCGTCCGGTCGGCCGTCCCACTGCGTGTCAGACGTGCACGGCTCTGTGCACGTCGGTCGACCGTACGGGTCGACCGGCCTGGCCTGACAGACAGGTCTGGGTCAAAAATCTGGTTTAAACATATTTTGAAAAATTCTTTTAATGACTTATAAAAGTCCATAAAACTTGTTTTTCATTTTTATTTTGAACACAAACTAGTGATAAAAATTTCAAGACATATATCAATCATATCAATTCATTTTTGTGTCTTGCCAATTTTATCAAAAACCAAAACTTATATTTTTATCAAACTTGATTTTTCAACTCATGAATAGAAAAGTCAAAATAAGTTTGTCTAGGAAGTTAAATCATGTATGTATATCTTGAACATATCTAATATACATAAAAACTATTTAAACTTGTTTTGATCAATCAATTCATGAAAACACATATAAAAACCAAAACGTGTGTGTATGTGCACTTGAGCATATCAACTATACTAAGCTTTACAATATGGATTTAAACACACTAAACTAAACTATGGATACCTAAGTCTTCTTGACGATCTTCATCTTCAAATTGACTTGATCCAAAAACCCATCCATGAGCTAGGCAAAGTGTTATCTTGATGCTTGAGCCCTGGAATCACTTGTGAAGCTTCCAAAACATCTTGTTGAAGCTATCACCAACTAATATCTTGCTAATGATCTAAAACTTAAATCACAAGAATATTAGTAAACATAACTATATGAGTTGATCATCATCAAAACTAGAGTGGAAGGCCTTTGGGCCAACACCGGGTATGTACGGGACCCACCTAAAGCATGGACAATATCTCCAGCCAATCAATTTCAATAACTTAGGACCCTAATTGACACATGTAGCAGGCATAGTATGGGATGCGTCACTACAGGTGGCAATTGGTGTTCGCTGACATAATAACTAATAATGAACTGTTAACGTAATGTGACTGACATTAATCACCTGACTGTACATTATATCACTGTGATAGATATATAACTATAATCATGACCAGATTGTATAACAACTAGTGACATGCTAGGTTACACACCATAATGTCAGTTGTTGTTTACAGTTATGTTAGTTGCCTTGTTCTACATACATGTTGTTATTCAGTGTTTATCATGTTATTTAGTGCTTTCAGTTATCTGTTATTATTATGATGCACTGTTTATCTGCACAAGCTTTTCCCTTTACACACACACTCACCAGGTCGCGTTCTGACGACTCTGGATTTGCACGTCCAGATATTGGACGGTTTGTTTATGTTGTGCAGGTGTTCGATGAGACCATACATATTGTGAGGAGCTTGAGTCTCTCTCTAATTCTGATATTCTCATCCTTCTTATATTCCTGTTACTTTTATGATTCTCCCTTTACCGTATTCAGCTGTCATTTTCTTTCCGTTATTCATCTGTTATCATGTGTAGTCTTATATGTATTATTGCAGTGATCGATGATTATTATAGTTCTGATTTATAGCTTGTTCAGGTTAATTTAGGCTTAGCGTGTATGCGTGGGGTATTTTCCTCGCGTATATACGTCGCCGACTCTCGTCGCGACTCCGTTTCCACGTATTTTGGAAGCGGGGCGTGACAGGGTTTTCATGGTATCAGAGCCAGGTTCGGCATAAAGTGGACTTGATTCTTACTGATAACTTGAACGGGCTATAATTACACTGCAATATACATATACTATCCATTATGATATTCAGTCTATTTCGAATTGACTGTCCTCCCTTTGAAAATCTATCTCTTGATCTTTCGATCTCTCTGATTGCATCTCTTCTTTTAAAAGTGATCTTGATCCTATCTTAATTCTTATCGTTTCTTCCATTTTTAATTTCTCTGCTTTTATCCCCTGAGTTGATCGCTCCACGTTAAGTTGGTAGCAGAGATCAGAGCGCGCAGCGGAATCGTGGTATCCCAACGAGGCGCTGTGGAAGCTTATTGTGTTCTCTCTTGATTTTGGATTCTTTTATCATTCCCTGCTTTATTTGAATTTCAAGGACGAAATTTTTATAAGGTGGGTAGAATGTAATGCCCATATTTTACAATACATGAATTAATAGTGAAAAAAAAATACTTATAAAGTGTATGTGTATTTTATTTTAAGAAAATTGTCTCTTTAAAGTTAGATTTTATTTTAATTATTACTAATTAATTCTGGATTATCATCATCATGATTTATTATTTTTATTACCTCATTTTATCTTATTATTTTTCCCTTTTGTTTCAAGCCCAAGCCCATCTTATCACTTTCCTCTTTCTCTTTATTTTCTAACTGAGCCCAATCTCAGTAGTAGGCCCAAATCCAATTCCTTCAAAACAAAATAAAATTACAACAAAATTCAAAAGATTCGAACCCAGGTCCTCCCCCATATCATTTGGATGCACAGGCCAACATGACCCCTTTGGCTTTTGGTATGAGACGATATAGCCATATTATTTAAATCTTGTTTCTTTACCCTTTAATTTTTCCAAAATTTAAGCAAACCAAACTTTTTCACTTTGCTTAGATTCAAACCCATCCTACAACTAATCCAAAACTAATCCTATCGTAACAACCGGATCCTAATCCTATCATAACAACTGGATCCTAATCCAATCTTAACTAATTAAGTCTAAACCCTAACTAACCAATCCCCATTATCCTAATCTCCTCCGTCTCCCAACTACACAGCCGCCATGCATCTTCCTCCTCCCACTTCTTCTCCGGCAAAACCCCACCACCACGACCACCACGGACTCCACCTCTCGGCATACACTACCACACCCAAGGACACTCACCATCGCCGGAGATCCTTCCGGAGGGTCATCACCACCCCCCAATTCTTCCCTGCGTGTTACTACCGCCCAACAGCCTCCGTCAGAGCTCGCGTGCTGCCACCATCACTGCTAGTCTAGCTCACCCTCCAGGTCGCTTCCATCTTCTCCCTGCTGTGCACACTATCGACGCTCGCCGAGCACCTCCACATCGCATAACCCATCCACCATGCGAGATCACCACTAGCCATGTGCCAGCCCATCTCCCCCTTGTCCTGCACCCACGCCTACACCCCATCCTCATCAACCCACACAGGCCACTCGAGCATTCCCTATGGCTAGGCCGCCTTGCATCAACACCCAGGCCGTAACCAGCGCAGTCTCCGGCAGCCGCGAGCCCCTTGGCCTCCTTTGCCTCTCCGACGAGCTCCGCGTGTAGCTCCGGCGAGCCCCGCTGTGTCTTACGGAAGCTCGTGACCTTCCGGCGTCCTCCGCCTCCTCCGCGGGCCTCTTCTCCACCACCGAGCTCAGCTGCTTCCAGCACTAGCAGCAACCCTTGGCCAGCGCCTCCACAGCAACGGCAACCAGGCGACCACCGTGGCATGAGCTCACGGCCATGTGCTACGTGATTTTCTCCTTCCCTGTTTATATATTTTGTGTGGGTGTGTACATTTAAATGATGTGTGCAGTACAATGGGTGCGTTGTGAATAAATGTATGCATGTGTTTTGCATGCATGGGGCTTACAAATACGTAGTGTGTGCATGCATGGGGCTTACAAATATGTAGTGTGTGCGTGAGTTAGGGGCACTGTGTGTGTGAGTAAAGTCGTATGTATTTTAATCATGTGAGTACATTACTTCATGTGTATATTTATATAGTGTGTGGGATGTCTTTTTCTGTCAACCGTGGGTCGCCGTGAATCACCGTCGGCGAGCCGGAACGCACCCACGCTCTTCACGGTGAGATGCTCTATCCAACGGTGTCCTCCGTAGCCTTTTTTGCCTCGGTTGGAGCCTCCGTTGATGCACCGAAACTCTCCCCAGTTGTGAGTGGTTCTCCCTTCACCTTTGCTTTTTATTTTCCCTGTATGTGACGTTTTTGTTTGCATGCATAAAAATAAATAGATATATATGTACTTAGGTATTTAGGTGGATGGGGATGTTATTAAATTAAGTGTCTATATATATATATATATATATATATATATATATATATATATTATATATATATATATATATATATATATATATATATATATATATATATATATATGGGGTTACTGTACCTCAGCCTGCAGGCTGAGAGAGTTTCTCAGCCGGCGGGACGTGACTGAATATATGCCACACAGGGGGCATATTATCCAAGTTTTATGAAAGATAAAATATTCAATCCAATTTTGAATTCTTACCTTAATTGAAAATAAGATCTTGCATATAGACTAAGTTTAAGGAAGAATGATTTTCAGTGAACTTATGACCTTAGATCGCTAATATTTTTGCAAAAAAATTTCATAAACTTGTCTCTCTTTCAAAATGTGTTTTCAAAATACTAACATTTGTCTTCTTTCTTTATGGATTTTGTGGGTGCAATCCGCTGAAAACCCTCAGGAGATAACAATCCTCCTCTAGGGGTAACCTAGAGGTTTAACGGCTTGTTGCACACGCTCAGTGCAATCGCGTCACCTACGAAAGTAGTTTAATAATATTTATAGTATAGTTTTCTTTTCTTGTTTTGCTCGGGACGAGCAAAAGATAAGTATGGGGGTGTGATTAGTCTATGATTATGCATTTATATATCGCATTTTCCCACCTATTTATGAATAAATTGTCGGTCTAAACCGTGTTTTGGTCTCTATTGCAGGTAAATCAAGAGTTCAAGGGCAAAAGAGTAATAAGAGCTTAATTAAACCCAATTTAGGGTAATTAAATCCGCATTACTTTGAGACCAAGCAAGGGATTATCTAGAAGATACATCGAACCTAGACTCGTGCGCACGTCAGACGAATATTCAGACAAAATTATCAGAATTGGGATATACCATGACTATTCTCGAAGCAACAGGGATTTCCTAGCAAAAACCAGGGAAGTAATTCCCTAGTATTGCCGCGAAAATGTGGCAATTATCGCGTTTCTGTGGCAATTGAGTGGAGCCACGCGTCAAGTTTCAACGCGTGGCCCCGTCTCGTCTTCTGGAGGCTTCCTATGCCTATAAATACCTCTGCATTCGGTCAAAACGCAAGCAGTTTTGATTTTTAGGAGTAGTTTCTGATTTTTTTTCTATATTTTAGGTTAGTGTAGGTAGGTGCTCTTTATTTTATTTATCTTGTATTTTCTCTTCTTTTTAGATCTTGTAGTAGGGCTGAGAAATTCAGAGAGAGAGATAGAGTGGGATTGATGTAATAGATGGTGATAGTCTATGTAAAGGTGCCTCCATTCTTCTCCAATGTAATCTCCTCCATCTTCTACATGATGCTTTGCTAACTTTTCTTCTCATGGCAATTTAACTACTAACCACTAACCATCTAACCACTTACTTGATAATCCACATGAATCTAGTAGCCGCTATAAGGCCTTGTTCTTGCAAGAGCCATTGATGGCTCATGATGATGGGTTCTAACATCTAACTTGCTAACCAAGCTAACTCTCTCTTATTTCATGCTTTCTTTTAATGGTCTGATGATTTAATCATTGTATTAGCTTACTCTTGATGCAAGTTTGAATGTGAAAGAACCATCTCATTTGCCATGCTTTGTATCGTCTCTTGAAGCCAAGGAATAATGATGGCCGAGGATCAAATGTGAGGCAACTATCATTAAGAGGTTAGCATGGTTAGTGGATCAATTAGTAGTTAGTAGCCATGAGTTTTTATTTTATCTTGTTTTAAAAAGTAATTCTTTTATCTTTTCATCGATGTTTTTATCATCCTCTTTGTTCACCCTTGTTTCATCTTCTTTACTACAAGCTTCTTCTTCTTTTCTATTTTGCTTTCCAAACCACTTCTCTTTGGTTTTTCACATCGACATTTTCATCGCCTTCTCCACCTACCACATTCTTGATTTCCTTTTCTTTTTATTTTCCTTTTCTAATTCTTTTAACAAAGAAGAATTGTTAACATAAAACGTGAATAAAAACTGTCAATGCTTCTATCACCTCCCTTCCCTGTGGATTTGACCCGTTGAGCCAATGCTATAACAGAAGTATCGAGGGTACATTAGCACATATACGAGCTCTTCATTGATTTCATAAAACTACACATTTTTGAGTGCTAGTTCCGCCCAACAAAAACTATCCCATGATGATATGGTACTGGCCTCTAGACTGTAGAGCCATTTTTTGCTAAGTCTTTCAAAGAGAATGGGACAAAATGTTATTTAATGGCAGCTACTCCTAGGCTAGGTATTTTCATCATTGGACATACTTCTTCAAATTTCTTATGAAAAAGTATGCATCCTCAGATTCAAATCAATGAAATTTGAGAAGAGTATTGATGTATTGTGGTTTTAGCTCAAATTGGTCATCCGCTTCATCGGGCAGCTGAATGCAAAATGGAAGAGAGGTCCTAATAGGATAGAACCTATCTTGTAGTGATGGTGGTTATGCCATGTGTGAATCGAGTTTTTATTTGAGTGGTGAACAATTCCTACTTAGTCTAGATGTGACTGGGTCTCTTGACCAAGCTGACATGCACAATTAACAAACAAGTTCACCTAATCGATCAAGAAAAAGAAAAATAATCAAAAATCCTAATCTAGAGTAAGCCTGGACCTAAACGACTCCTAACTTTAGACTGTCTTTAGGAGGTATATTGCCGACCTTAACCATAAGTTAATCGGTCATGTAGGTGGCAAGATCGGTGGGAGGTTATCCGTCAAAGACGTTCCTTAATTAAGTAACCACCAACCTTCGAGCTTTCGGCCCTTAATCTCCTTCCTAGACACCGATTTGGCGAGAGTTATTTTCGAACAACTTTCTCCTTCAGCCAATCTCCTAATGAGTCTGAGTTAACCTAAGGTCAATGTATAGTCAATTTTTATTTTAGGGTTAGGATTGTGAGTGTAATGGAGATGATTTATGGGCCAAGGAAGGGTAATGACGTCCCCATCTTATCTTGTTTATGGGATTTGCCCTTAAAGTGATTTAGTGCATGTGTAAAGCAATAGATAAGTATTCACTCAAAAGCAGTAAATCAGCCAAGGGTGCTTCCTAGTTTATATGCAATCCAAACGTACCTTGTCACTAGTACTCTACAATAGGAATTAAGAAAATTTAAATAGACATGCAAGAGTCTAAATTTTTTTAATTAGTCAACTAATAGGTTACTATTAATTAATTTGCAGTATGCAGGGTGATCACAAAGAAATAATATTAAAACAGTAAAGAGGACTTTGCAATTTGCAACAACCTGCAAAAAATCAGTCAGCAGTGAACTACTATTGCCGCGAAAATGCTGCTATTGCCGCGTTTGCACGGCTAGATAGTAGGCTCTGTTGCTCTGCCTTCTAGGGCAGAGGTACAGAGTTGCTATATGTCCTTAACTACAGTTATAGTTCCTGTTCTCAGATCCTGCAAATAGAAAGAAGAAAAAAGAATAATTAGTTTTTGAGAAAATCATGTTGTTCCTTCCCCGGCAACGGCGCTAAAATTTTGATTGAAACAGAAAAATAATAAAGAAAGAGTTTAAAAAATCTTAGTCTTGTTTCAATGTAACTGTGTAGTAAGGGCTAGACAGGTCGATCCATAGGGAAGGATGCGATGGAAGCTTTTCGGAACAATCTTCTTTGTAATTGGCTTGGAAAAGAAAAAGAGATTTTGATTGTGAGAATTAGATTTAATCAAGCAAAAGAATTATACTTTACTAATCATCTATCACAGCCAAAGTATTAGTCTAAAAGAGTGAACATTATGTTGGTCCCGAGATGATACCAATTATAGGATCTAAAATATACGTCAATAATCAAACAAAGATATTAGCGTTTAAATATAAAGAAACTTGCAAGTAAGCAAATTAAATCTCAGAAAAGAAAGCAAACACAAACACAAGATATTTATTCTGATTTGGTCCTCTTGACCGACATCCAGTCCCCAAGCCACTCGCTTGAGATTTTCCTTTAACCTTTGATTTTGTACACACAAAATCAACACCTTATATACCACTTGATAAATCCCCTTTGCCAAATATATACAACTCTTCTTACAACCAAGAAAACCACAACACCTTGTATAACCTCTCTTCAACCCGAGACGCTCTTGTACAATCCTTCTCTCTAAGTGATTACAATTAATCCTATAAGCCTTGAATCTGTATGTGATTGTGGACAAGGTCTCATATTGGTGGACTTTCAGAATTCTTCACAATATAGTAGGAATTGGTGAAGAATCAGAAAGTGGAAGCAAGTTTTCAGAAAAACAGAATTTTGAACAGAGTTTTTGGGCAGAAAACTTGTGTTTTGAATTGGTGAATTGATCCTAGGACAACATCCCTATTTATAGGTAAAATCTATAGTCAGTTAGGGAAGTAATCAGGATAAATTTGAATATTAAAACGTTGAATAAAACACCAAAAATCAATAACTGTACAACAGTTACAAACTGCTATAAGTCGACTAGGTGTTGGTGGTTAGTCAGCTATGGTAGGCAATTTTGACTGGGTTAGTCGACTAATCAAAGAAGTAAGTCGACTACATTAAGACTGATACAAATGATAAGTTTCTGAAAACTGAAATTAGTCGACTAACATAGTTTATAAGTCGCCTATAACTTGTATTAGTCGACTAGTAATATTGATAAGTCGACTAATGCTGCAAAACAGAAAGTTAATATCTTTTTAGGACAATACTCAGTCGACTATAGGACTTTTATAAGTCGACTAGACAAGGTATTAGTCGACTACAAGAGGGGTCAAGTCGACTAATAAGAAGGGTCAAGTCTGCTAATCGGAAGGGTCAAGTCTGCTAATAGGTGGTCAAGTCTACTACTAGGACTATTTTGTGTGTGATCAAGGCTTTTAACAAATATCTAAAAAAACACAAAAATAGTATAAATTACATTTGTTACCATCAAAATAAGTTCCAACACATCATATTGAATGAAGAATTATCTACCCAAGGGTTTTGATTAAGAATCAAGCATGATGAATAAAGATGTTGTAAACCCTAATTAGTTTGCACTAATAAAATTAAACTATAGTTCACCTTAATTTCAAAGTGTAGCATAAGAAAAGTCCACTTAAAATTATACTATCAAAGTATTTAAATATGAACCGTGAATAACTATTTAAAAAGTGCAACCCAAATTAGTTAAACTAAATTATTGATTCATCTTCAAGAACAACAATTTAATCCTAGGGTTTCTAACAAGCATAGATGTCAATCAGTTCATCTTTTAAACTAAACTAGGGTTGATCGAGAGATTAGGAAACTATAAGTTTAATTAGTTATTCATATTTTTACTTTATTTTCAATTTTATTTTGAATAAGAAAGTTGCATGAAAATTAAAAGAAGAAAAAAATAAGCTAAGTAGAAAACTAAATTGAATTGCAAAAAGAAAGAAGAATAAAGAATCTTTTTATTGGATGTCACTGAGCAATTACAAAGCTCTCCTGCTTCTTCAACAATCTTCTTTCCTAAATCAGAAAAACAAAAAATACAAGAAAATTTGAAAAGAAGAAAAGATCTAAAGAAAACCCTAAGTTTCAGCTCTTCGATCCCCTCTTTTTATTGCTCGATAGGGGTATTTATAGGAGATTTAAGACGTAGAGTCCCAGTACAACTCTCCCACGAAAATGTATTGCCAGATGTATCTAAACGGCCACGGAAATGCTGCCATAGCCGCGTTTTCACAGCAAAAGCATGGCCAATGGCCACGCGCTTTCTCGCGTGACCTTCTTTGATCCGTTCATCTGGGCGCCTCCTTTTGGATTCTGCATTCAGACTCTCTGCCTTGAGAACTCGGGATAACTTGGAAAGCAAGTCATCAAAATCTGAATTTGAAAAGGATTTGTTCCCTTTACCTTTATCTTTAAGCCTTTCTTCCCTTTATCTTTATCTTTGTATTGAAGTTCATCTCTTGTTTTAGGATAAGGATCCATCTTATCCTTTTCCTCTTCCTCTTTATTGAATAACAATTTAGGAGTTCTTCTTTATCCTTTCTCTTTTTCCCCTAGATTTTAAATTAATAATTTAAAATCTAAGTTTAGATTAGGTTAGATAAGATAGAAGCTTCTAAATTATTAAAATAAATTATGCTTGTAGGCTTGTGGGATTTTTAGGCTTTTGGGCTTCACTTGTGCTTTATTTCTTTATTTCTTTAATTACTCAAGGCCTGCAAAACATTAAACAATAAAACATTATATATCAGTGCTTAATAAAAGAATAAGTAGGGAAATATGATGATAAATATGCACTTTTGACTACCTATCATCTGGTTGGGATTTGGGTGTTGAAAACTTATCTTTTTAATTTCAATTTAAATTTCATAAAATCACATAAATTTTACAAAAATAAGTCCTTTTAAGATCTTTGAAGTACAAGTATGTGTGACTAAAATTCAACACATATTATAAACAATTTGAACCATTTATGTGATATTGAAATTTGGCTTAAACACATAATCTGTATTTTTCAAAACTTGAATTTTTGAAATGGAAAACCGTTTTCTCCAAAACTCATGTAAATACAAAAACATGATATTGAAACTAATTTGAAGCATATTGTATATGGATAAAATCTAATATACATATAAGATATATATCTATATTTTTGATATGAAATCCAAAACTGGTTAAACCGAAAACCAAAACAATGAACTTTAAACTTGTGTGTGTGAACTTGAGCATATCAACACTATCTAATCTTTACACAAGATCTAAACAAATTAAAACACAAACTGAAGTCTTCTTGTAGAACTCTTTCTCCAAGTCGACTCGATCCAAACACGATTCAACGAGCTTGAATCCAACTGAGTGCTAGATGCGATCTTGACGCGCGAGCTCTTGAATCAACACATGTTAGCTCCAAAACTCCTTTGTTGAAGCTAAACACCTACTAATATCATGGTCAATCACTGAAACTATTTAAACACAAGATTATTAGTAAACTATAACTATATGATTTAATCATCATCAAACTAGAGTGAAGGGCCTCCGGGCCAACATTGTTAATATCAGAGGAGACCAGCTCATGTCCAGAACTATCTCCTTCAACGCTTGGAAGAAGTCAGGACGGAGGTCAACGACTGCAAAAGACAGTCTATGAGGAAGGGCTCCCCGAGAAAGAAGTTGAAGCTGATTGCAACTGAATAGCAGTCACAATGCGGCGAGGGCCCAGACTCTTGACTTTTCCTATCAGTCAGATGCTCCCGACTACACATCAGAGTAGGAGACTGATCTATTCCATGCAGACCCTCGTCACCTAGGGCGAGTTCTCCAGATAGGCACAAAGCTTTCTGCCGATGAGAAGGATCAATTCAAGAAGTTCCTATCCAAGAACCTGATGTATTTGCATGGTCACCTACATATCTGCCAGGATTGGATTCTTTTGTTATCTGTCACAAGCTATCTATCCTCCACGAGGCCAAACCAATGAAGCAAAAGCCCCAGAAGATGAATGCAGAATGTCTCCAAGCGCTGAACAATGAAGTTGACTAAATCCTCAAGGCTAGCTTCATCTGAGACACTCTTTACCCAGACGTCTCGCCAATCCAGTCCTAGTGAAGAAAAAAATGAGAAGTTGAGAGTCTGCATCGACTTCACTGACTTAAACAAGATCAACGCCAAAGACAGCTTCTTGCTGCCCAGTATAGATGAAATAGTTGGATGCGATAGCAGGTTATGAACTCCTTAGCTTCATGGATGCCTACTTGGGATACAATTAGATCAAGATGCATCCACTAGACGAGAACATGATGGCCTTCACCATTGGCCACGCTATTTACTGCTATAAAGTCATGCCCTTTGACTTGAAGAACGCCGGAGCCACTTTTCAGCGAATGGTCAATCATGTTTTCAAGGAGCTGATTAGGAACACAGTAGAGGTATACGTCGATGACATGCTTATAAGAGTCTTGATCGTTCTGACCATGTGAAGAACTTGGGGGAAGCTTTCGTTCTCCTCCGTAAAATTTAATATGAAGCTCAACCCTGAGAAGTGTGACTTTAGAGTAGCTTCTAGCAAGTTCCTCAGATACCTGGTCACTCAATGGGAAACCTAGGCCAATCCTGACAAGATATTTGCCATATTCAAGATGAAGTCTTCGACCACTGATCGGTCACTGATATTGCATATTTATTGTCACATTCTCATATTTATTTTATAATAAACTCTGCTTAGAGTCTTATTTTTATCTAACTGATATGCAGGCCTTCACTAATGGAGGAAGAAAAAAATGAAACCAAAAGCCTACTTTAATTCTGATTTGAGTTTAAATCAAAATCAAAGACTGGGACTTATATTCAGAAGATTTATGGGGGATAAGTACAGACCAGAGCAAATCAGAGAAGATAACACCAAATGAAAATTGCTTAAATTCATATTTTTATTGATCCATTTGGTTAACTAAAGATCAACGAAGATATCGCCAAATCCAAAGCTCAAAACTTAAAATTCAATTGAAGATAAAAGCATATCGAAGATCAAAAGACCACAGTCTCTCAAATCTGGCCCAATGGCCAGATCATGGCCGCGAAAATGCGGCCTCATGGCTTGATTAGTTCAGATTGGGGAGCATTTGCTCCCCCTATCTTCAGACGCTTCTCCCCACTCCATTTTTTCTATAAATACCAGCAATTTTAAAGGCAAAAGAGCACCACTCTGGCGAGATCTAGGTTTAGGTTTTTTGTTTCTAATTTAGTTTAGTTCTTTCTTTTCCTTTTTAAATGTAATTTTATAATTTCTTTATAGCTAGATTAGAGAGAGTTTCATGATAGAAGGAGAAGAAGAATTGTATTTAGAGAGACACTGAATGTAATCTTCTTCAAAGAGAATTGTATTGAGAGTGAGAGTCAATGTAATTTTCCTTCCTTTCGTCATTGTTATTAAATTTAATAGATCACTGTTTTTATGCTATTCCTTTTCTTTCTGTGCTTCACTTTACTCTGAGGTAAACCTTCGTAAGTGATCCAAGATACGAAAATCAACAGAAAGGTAAGTATTTTTTAGTTTTCCTTTTTTTATGTCTTAGTCTAGAAACACGTTTAAACAAGATGTTTTTCATACTCTTTTCATTTCTTTCTTCTAACATAAAATGATTTCAGAAACATTAACCATCTTCTTCTTCTAATTTCCACTTTCTTTTTTAACTTATTCCAGATTTATTTTCTTTTATTTCAAAACAAAGAAGAAAGTTTTTAACCAGTTTTAAGTAACTTAGAAGAATTACCTAAATACTTCCATCATAGTTCCTCCTTGTGGATTTATTGAGTTTAAACCTGCACACAGAAAATGATAGCTTAAAAATTAAGTGTGAAATGTGCATGTTCTCAATACTTTCACTATAGCGAGTGGCTATGTGGATCGTGATCCACAAGGAGAGACTGCAATGAAAGTGTTAAGTAAGTTCTTTTTCCTTTTGAGTTTACAAAAACATGTTAGGAATTTCTTCTCAATTTTAGAAAAAGAAAACAAAGAGATTAAGTCAGAAGATGTGAAGAAAATGGTAAAAGAAAAGATGGTGATGTTGTTGTTGGTGGTGTTTTATTTACAAAAGAAAGAAAAAAAACTAAATAAAGAGGAGAGAGTAGGTTTTGAATTGGGATACTAAACAAAAGAATTAAAATAAAAGAAAACTAAAGAAAAATTAACTTACCTCTTATGTTTATTTTCATACCGTTGATTGTTGGCAAAAGCTTACCTTACTTCGGTGGCTATCAACCCATAACTTATAAGATCGAGCTCAGTCCTCATTCGGATTACATCATCAAGACAAATAAGAATGAAATGATACAAAATCTACAGGAGGAGATCATCATCATGAAATATCGGTGGCACTCAAACAAACATAGTTAAACTAAGCTACTAGATTCACTTAGATAATCAATCATACACAAAAAGATAGTGAAAGAAAATAATAGAATAAAATGCAACTTTGATTCAATGGAATAATAATGAAAGAAAAGAAGAACTTACACCAGCGTCACTTCTTGATACAAGCTTCAGTCTCATTCCTCCATGAAACTCTTTTCTCCTGTCAGTTACATAAATAAAAATTGAAATTACATTAAAAGAGAAAGAAAAACCTAGGTTAGGTCAAATCTATACAAAAATCTATTCTACTCTCCGCTTAGTGAAATACACCTAGAGGGAGGGAGGGTGAATAAGTATTTTACTAATGAAATATAATTTTAAAGCTACATATGATGAATTATGCAAGCAGTCACTCAAAATAAGAATTGAAGCCGAATTTCAAGAGGGCTCTAGAACTTTTTCTCTTTAATTCCTCTAGATAATGAGTTGAGGTGCTCAATTGCCTCCTTGTTGACATGAGTATAGACCGGTAATGAAAGTGATGGAATGAAATCAATAATTGATTGCAAGATGAACAATTATACAAGAATGAAAATTGAAAAATAATAGAGGGCAAGACACAATCAATTGCAAATGCAAATAATATAGGCTTCTTCATTTGTGACGTTTGAGTGCTTTGAGATTTGATCCTGTATTTTAGTCTTCTTGAGTCTTTAACATCTTCCTTTAGAGGAAGAAAACTCCTTGAATCCTTAGAACCTTACGATAAACTTAAACACTTAAACTTGATTAGTACAAATAACCATATATATTTTGTTATCATCAAAATCATAAAACCGGGTGATTGTAACCTTGGGCCAACAATCTCTCCCTTTTTGATGATGACAAAACATGTGAGTTATTTAAGATAAAAGATATGAAAGAGTTTGAAAAGCTCCCCCTCAAATTATGCTATCTATCAAGTACAAGAAAACATTATGACATTAATTTGATTTGACTATATAAGCAAGTCATACATACATGCATATATAAAGATGACACCAATATAGAATAATATGCACATATAGCCTACCATCCTTCCAATCCTCCTTTCTCCAACCCATTATATAAGCATGGTAAAGAGAATGTAATATAAAATATCAAAATAACTTAATAACTCAAATATTTCTCTCGTTTTTTTGTCATGCATCAAAAAGGGTAAAGACATCAACAAAAAAGAGATATTAATTTGAAAAATACATTAAAAAAATAATTTGAAAACACTTTCAAGACTTATGAATCCATAATACAAACATTCAACTCATCACAAATTAATGAAAATCTATTATAATCTAGTGATTTAGAAAAAAATGTTCACAAGTTGAAAATCGGTGGAAATATAATCAATTTCAATATCGTCTTTCTCATAGTGATATCTAAGAAAGTGATATCGAATATCTATGTGCTTGGTCTTGCTATGTTGATTTGCATTTTTGGTCATATGAATGGTGCTAGTATTATCACAAAATATTTTAATATGGTCATAATGCAAATCATAGTCAAGAAGAGTATGTTTCATCCATAAGACTTGTGCACAATCAGTCCCGACCTAACATACTCCACCTCAGCGGTTGAGAGGTCTACAAAATTTTGTTTCTTGGAAGACCATAAAACAAGACAATTTCCTAGAAATTGACAAGTACCACTAGTGCTCTTCCTATCTACCCTACAACCGGCATAGCCAGCATCCGAATAACTCGTCATGAAAAATTGTCCGGTTTTCGAATACCACAAGCCCATTCCAATAGTGCCCTTAAGATATCTAGTAATGCGCTTTACCGCTGATTGAGATTTTAAAGAATAAAAGAAGTGAAGTTCAGATTTCTTAGTCTCAATGCGAATCCGCTGTAGCAAGGGCTCAAGCGGGTCGTGATCCTCAGGGAAAGATGCGATGCAAGCTTTTTGGCCGATTCCCCTGTATGCTTCAAATAAGAAAAGAGATTAGATTTGAGAGATATATATGATATGAAAGATGTGGTTTTTACTGATTTTCTACCACAACCCTATTGCAAGTTAGGAGATTGAACATCATCTTAATATATGTGAAATTAATCCAAGGTTTATTAGCGAAGATGCAAGCAAGAATAAAGGAGTTTAGAATCTTACTAGTTCGCACACTTGAACATTCAACACGATTTCATCTTAACATCTAAGTACAGCGGAAGAAAAGCATTACCTTGAAGTTACGCTGTCAAAGTTCTTAAATATGAAGGGTGAGGAATTATTTAAAAGTGTGACCTAGATTAGAAATCTGTTTATCCATTTAGTCCTCAAGCAATCTTCTTTAAGCCTAGGGTTTCTAAAAAGTATTATTAATCTGTTCAACTCCAAACGTGCTTAGGGTTGCTTAAGAATTCAGCAAACCACAAAGGAAGATTAGTTAATCATCTTTTTATTATTTTTCTTTTCTTTTTTTTTATATATATGAGAAGAATAAAGAACGAAAGAAAATAAAAAGAATCGAGAGATCACAGATCAAACCAAACTCAAGAAATCACAAAGTAAATGCAAAATTAAATAACAGAAAATTGACTAGAAAAAAGGTAACCTTTATTCGATGAACTGGTCCCAAATACAAGCTCCTTCTTCCACAACTCGCAAAAATTACAACTTGCTAAAAGAAAACTGGCTAAAGAAAACCCTAAACGTCTCTGCATGCCCTGTACGTTGCACTGCAGGGGGTATTTATAGGTGCAGAAGGTCGAAGAGTCCCGGATGAAGTTGCCCACAAAATCTGTTGCCTGATCTCATCCATACTGCCGCAGAATTGCGGCTTTTGCCGCAATTCTGCGGCAAAGATGTGGCTGTTGGCCACGCTCTTTGGCGTGTGGCCTCTCCTGGTCCGTCCATGTGGGCGCCTGCTTCTGAAAGTATGATCCTGGCTCTTCATATTGGGATTTCGAGATAACTTGATAATCAAGTTACCTAGATTTTGAATTCTCTCAATCTCTTTTAAACGAATTTCATTCTCATCTGCAAGAGTTTAGGGTTGGGTAGAAGTCTATCCTTCCCTCATCTTTGATATTTGCGACTTTAGCCCTTTGTATTTGCATTTTGACTTCTTGTAATTGCGCTTTTACACCTGGGCTTGGATCTGTGCTTTTGGGCTCTTTAAGCTTTATTTATTATTAAAATAATAATTCGAGGCCGGCACACAATAAATTACAAATTATTAATAAATGTGTAGAATTAATGAATAAATATGAAAATGTGATGGTAAATATGTGATAAAAATGCATTTTTCACTACCAATCACACCCTCACACTTATCTTTTTGCTCGTCCTCGAGTAAAAATCAAAGAGAAAAAGAAAAATTAATCTAACCTAACTTACTTTCGTAGGAATCACGGTTGCACTTAGCATGTGCAACAAGCCGTTAAACCCCTAGGTTACCCTAGAGGACGAGTGTTGTCTCGTGAGGGTTTTCAGCGGATTACACCCACAAAATTCATAAAAAGGAAAATATTTGACTTATATTGGAAGAGACTAAGTAGTCTATAAGTTTTAGGATCCTCGTTTTTATTCATTCTTCAAACCTAGTCTTTATAAAGTCAATTGTTATTCATTTTAGGTAAGGATTAAAATTGAATTTCTAATATAGTCTTTTTCGTTACCAAAAGTCATATGCACCCTTGTGAATCTAGGAATTCCTTAACTTGGACTCTCATGCCTCTTTAGTATTTTTATAACATCATCTAATTTTCTTTCGTGTAAGTATCAAGGCTTCTTGAGGCCCTCATACCTAACTAATTGACTATTAGATGTGTTAATATAATATTTTTTTTTGCATGTATAACTCATCTAATTTTCTTTCGTATAAGTATCAAGGCTTCTTGAGGCCCTCATACCTAACTAATTGACTAATAGATGTGTTAATACATGTATAATATTTCTCAATTTTCTTAGGCTTTCTAATCCACCCATGTAGCGAACTTAAAGTCGGTGGCTCCCAAACCGGTCGGCTTTAGGGCACCAGGTGAGAAAACACCCCGCGGACTCAAATTCGAATGAACTAGGCCACAAAACTAAGGACTTTATTTTTATTTAGAACTCACCTTTAGGCGTGAATACTTATGCTTCTTGAGGCACATGTATCCAGCTTAATTGGTGATATTATTTTCTTTTTTTTTCTTTTTTTTTTTTAATGAGGCACAAGGTCTTTGTCTTAGAATCCTAGATATGTACTAGGAATGCACATTTCATTAAGGTAAAAATTAAGACTAACTAATTATTCAATTTCTCCTCCTATACCTAAAAATTCAACAATTTATTTATTTTGACCAAGTTTTTAGAAATCCTAATCATGATTTTTCTAATCCTTAAAACTAACTTAGGTTTCTTTCAAAAAATAAGTCAAAATACTGTCCTTTTTATAAAATTTTTTTTTATTTAAATTTTTTAATTTTTTAATTTTTTTTTTCGAAATGTTAGAACAAATAAAGGGAAAAATATTTTTTTTTTATTAATTAATCTTTTCTATGTTAGTAAACCCTCCCCCACACTTATCTCATGCATTGTCCTCAATGTATGAAATGCATGAATGCATTAAGAAAAATGTAAAGAGAGGCAAAGAATAATAGTATACCATAATATGTACAACACATGTATCACTCTCACCTAGAGCTGCTTAGGATTCATCCCTCTAGCTCGTTTCCCATCATTCCAATGGGTTCTCTTTATAAGGCACAATGGGGAGACCAACATTTTTGTTTTAACTTTCTCTCCCCCCAGTTTCATCTTCTTTAGGCTCTTCCTCATCATATGTCCACCTCCATTATTCAAAAATTCATCACACCTTTCAGTTGGAACTTCCTTGCCGAGAAATTCTAGCTCAGTTCCGTACATCTCCTCAAAACTTAAATCAACACTTTTCCCTGGAAGTGAATAATTAACCAACATCTCCTTAATCGGTGTATCTAAACATAGGAGTTCTTCTTCAAAGAGACTTTCGAAAGTTAAGTCAATCGGAGTTTCTTGAACTATATTCTCATGCGATATTTCAGTGCTTGGCTCTTTGAAGATACTTAGATCAAATCTTCGTTTTTTAAAGGGAACTTTAAAATTATAATCCTCAACATGTGTCATCTTATCACTAAAATCGCACTTATCCTCAAATAACTTGTCAAGAAATAGAGACTCATTTTCACTTTCTTTTTCACAAATGTTCTCGATGAAGTTCACCTCAAATGTTTGGTCTTTTATCTTACGAGATTGGTTTTCCAGGTTGAAGACATTGACCTCTTTAGTCATGTTTCCAAAGGTCAACCTCATGGATCCATTCCTACAATTTATGATCGCATTTGCAGTTGCAAGGAACGGACGCCCTAGGATAACGGGAGTTTGAGACCGAAGAGTGGATACAGGTTCGGTCTCCAGAACAACAAAATCTACTGGGTAGATAAACTCCCCAACTCGGATGAGCACATCGGTAATTTCTCCTTTGGGAATTTTTATGGATCGGTCAGCTAATTGGATTGTAACCTTAGTCGGACTAAGTTCGCCCAACCCAAGTTGTTGGTAGGCTGAGAAGGGGAGTAAGTTGATACTTGCTCCCAAATCAAGAAGTGCATGCTTAATTGCAGTTTGACCTATTGTGCAAGAGATGGTGGGGCAACCAGGGTCCTTATACTTGACAGGGATCTGGTTGGACAAAAGCTCACTAATGTTAGTCGCTAGAAAAACCTTCTTGGGCACATTAGTCTTTCTCTTCTTTGTGCACATGTCCTTAATAAACTTGGCATACTTAGGGACTTGTTGAATTGCATCAAGAAGAGGTATATTGATCTTGACTTGATTAAAAATCTCGCGTACCTTATCCATTTGTGCACATTGCTTATCTTTAAGCCTATTTGGGTAGGGTGCGATGGGCTTGTGCATATCTTCGGCTGACTTGTCTTTTTTCGTGTTGTTGGCATCAAGTTGAGATGGAGTGGGATCAGGCAAGCTGAGTGCTTGTTTAGAACTTGATGGTGTTGATACTTGGTTATCAACTTGTTTTCCCGACCGCAATGTATGAATTGCATTGCACTGACTCATATGATTCTCTTCAGCCAAGTGAGCTTGACTAGAGTTCCTAGGGTTTGGGAATGGTTGACTAGGTAGAGTACCCTTTTGCCTTTCTTGCTGATTCATTTGCATCTCTATCCTAGTCAAAACTTGAGCCAGCGTGTCATTGCTTTTAACGAGAGTGTCTACCTTTCTTTCCATATTGGAGAGCCTTGATTCCATTTGTGAATATTGAAAAGAGGGTGGAGGATTTTGATAGGGCGGATTTTGGAAATTGTTGGAGAATTTGGGCCTAGTTTGATCATTGTTACTTTGGCCCCATGACAAATTGGGATGGTTTCTCCAACCGGGATTGTAGGTGGGCGAATATGGATTGTTGGCGGGCGGATTGTTGGCGGGCCTTGTGAAGGCCGCACTCATATGTTCGGGCAAGCTTTGATGCGCGATAAAAATAGGACATTCCTCGAACACATGGTTCATATCTTGACAATAAGTACAGCCTGCCGAAGTTGTTGGGCTGACTTGGTTCACAGATACTGGCTCTTTAGTTTCAAGAGCCCCAAGTCTTCGCATAACAGCAGCTAACTTAGCATCGGTTGCTATGTTGGCCTCAATGGAATGGATACCTCCTTTTGAAGAAGTAGGGTCATTAGTCCTAGATTTTTCAGGAGTAGGCTCCCATTGGATGGTATTTTCAGCTAATTCCTCATACAATTGCCATCCATCAGTTTCGTCCTTTTTCAGAAATCCTCCTTGGCACATGGATTCTAACAACGTTTTAGTTTGATATTCTAATCCATCATATAGAACTTGGCATAATCGCCATTTCTCTATCCCATGGTGAGGGCATTGGGCAAGGAGGTCCTTGAAACGTTCGAAGTATTTCCAAAAGGGCTCATTGGCTGTCTGCTTAAACTGTAGGATATTCTTCCTAATCAATGCAGTCTTGTGAACAGGATAAAATTTCTTTAAGAATGCCTTAACAAAATTATCCCAAGAAGATATAGAACCGGCCTCTAGACTGTAGAGCCATTTCTTTGCTAAATCCTTCAAAGCAAAGGGGACAAACCTAAGTTTGATGTCATCTTTTCCTAACTTAGGAATATTCATCATGAGACATACTTCCGCAAATTCCCTTATGAAGAAGTATGCATCCTCGGAGTCAAGTCCAAGAAATTTCGGAAGGGTGTTGATGTATTGTGGCTTAAGCTCAAATGGGTCAACACCTTCATCGTTAAGCTTGATGCAAGAAGGAAGAGAGGTCCTAATAGGATAGAACCTATCTTGGAGTGATATTGGTTGTGCCATGTGTGGGTCGGGCTTGAACTCGGGTGGTGAACTAGTTCTAGTTAGCCTGGATGTAAGTGGGTCTCTCGACCAAGCGGGCATGCACAATCAGCAAACAAGTTCACCCAATCAATCAAAAGAAAAACAATCAAAAATCCTAATCTAGGGTAAGCCTTGACCTAGACGACTCCTAACTTTAGACTGTCCTTAGGAGGTCTACTGTCGACGTTAACCACAAGCTAATCGGCCAGGTAGGTGGCAAGACCGGTGGGAGGTTTTCCGTCAGAGACGTTCCTTAATTAAATAACCACCGTTCTTCGGGCTTTCGGCCCTCAATCCCCTGCCTAGACACCGATTTGACAAGAGTTAATTTCGAACAATTTTCCTCCTTCGGTCAATCTCCTATTGAGTCCGAGTTAACCTAGGGCCAACGTCTAGTCAAATTTTACTTAAGGTTAGAGTTGTGAGTGTGACGGATATGATTTGTGGGCCAAGGAAGGGTGATGAAATCCCCACCTTATCTTTTTTATGGGTTATGCCCTTAAGATGAATTAGTATACGTGTAAAGCTGTAGAAAAGTAATCACTCAAGAAAGCAATAAACAACCAAGAGTGTTTCCTAATCTATATGCTTATGCAAACGTACCTTGTCGCCAGCACTCTTCAACAGAATTAAAAAATTAAAATAGACACGTGCCCTAAAATGCAAGAGTCTAAAATATTTTTTTTTATTTTTATTTTCAACAAATAGGTTAATGTTTTTTATTAGCAGTTGCAGAGTGATCATAGAGAAATAATATCACAGCAGAAATTAGAATTTTGCAATGCAGAGCAACCTGCAGAAAAGCAGGTTAGTAGTTCACTACTACTGCCGCAGATCTGCGGCTCTTGCCGCGTTTCTGCGGAAAATTAGTAGGTCCAGGTGCTCTGCCTTCGAGGGCAGAGGCACTGGATTGCTGTATGTCCTTGCTGCTGCTCTGTTTTTGTTTCCTGTTCTCTGTACCTGCAATAGAAAGAATAAAGAATGATTAGAACGAGGAAATCGTGTCGTTCCTTCCCCGGCAACGGCGCCAAAATTTGATTGAGATTTTAAAGAATAAAAGAAGTGAAGTTCAGATTTCTTAGTCTCAATGCGAATCCGCTGTAGCAAGGGCTCAAAAGCGGGTCGTGATCCTCAGGGAAGGATGCGATGCAAGCTTTTCGGCCGATTCCCCTGTATGCTTCAAATAAGAAAAGAGATTAGATTTGAGAGATATATATGATATGAAAGATGTGGTTTTTACTGATTTTCTACCACAATCCTATTGCAAGTTAAGGAGATTGAACATCATCTTAATATATGTGAAATTAATCCAAGGTTTATTAGCGAAGATGCAAGCAAGAATAAAGGAGTTTAGAATCTTACTAGTTCGCACACTTGAACATTCAACACGATTTCATCTTAACATCTAAGTACAGCGGAAGAAAAGCATTACCTTGAAGTTACGCTGTCAAAGTTCTTAAATATGAAGGGTGAGGAATTATTTAAAAGTGTGACCTAGATTAGAAATCTGTTTATCCATTTAGTCCTCAAGCAATCTTCTTTAAGCCTAGGGTTTCTAAAAAGTATTATTAATCTGTTCAACTCCAAACGTGCTTAGGGTTGCTTAAGAATTCAGCAAACCACAAAGGAAGATTAGTTAATCATCTTTTTATTATTTTTCTTTTTTTTTTTTTTTATATATATGAGAAGAATAAAGAACGAAAGAAAATAAAAAGAATCGAGAGATCACAGATCAAACCAAACTCAAGAAATCACAAAGTAAATGCAAAATTAAATAACAGAAAATTGACTAGAAAAAAGGTAACCTTTATTCGATGAACTGGTCCCAATACAAGCTCCTTCTTCCACAACTCGCAAAAATTACAACTTGCTAAAAGAAAACTGGCTAAAAGAAAACCCTAAACGTCTCTGCATGCCCTGTACGTTGCACTGCAGGGGGTATTTATAGGTGCAGAAGGTCGAAGAGTCCCGGATGAAGTTGCCCACAAAATCTGTTGCCTGATCTCATCCATACTGCCGCAGAATTGCGGCTTTTGCCGCAATTCTGCGGCAAAGATGTGGCTGTTGGCCACGCTCTTTGGCGCGTGGCCTCTCCTGGTCCGTCCATGTGGGCGCCTGCTTCTGGAAGTATGATCCTGGCTCTTCATATTGGGATTTCGAGATAACTTGATAATCAAGTTACCTAGATTTTGAATTCTCCCAATCTCTTTTAAACGAATTTCATTCTCATCTGCAAGAGTTTAGGGTTGGGTAGAAGTCTATCCTTCCCTCTTCTTTGATATTTGCGACTTTAGCCCTTTGTATTTGCATTTTGACTTCTTGTAATTGCGCTTTTACACCTGGGCTTCAAACATGGGCTTGGATCTGGGCTTTTGGGCTCTTTAATCTTTATTTATTATTAAAATAATAATTCGAGGCCTGCACACAATAAATTACAAATTATTAATAAATGTGCAGAATTAAATGAATAAATATGAAAATGTGATGGTAAATGTGATGATAAAAATGCATTTTTCACTACCAATCAACCGCAATTAAGTGAGACTCTTTAGGACAAGATTGAAATCTATCACATAGATACACACTAAACATAATATTCGGCTTACTAACCGTCAAATAAAGTAAACTACCGACCATGCTTCTGTAAAGTTTAATGTCTATATTTATACATTGTTCGTTCTTATCAAGCTTAGTAGTAGTGGCCATAGGAGTCTTGCTTAATTTTTCATCTTCAAGTCCAAATCTCTTGATGAGTTCTTTTATATACTTAGCTTGATTTATGAAGATCTCATCACTCCATTGCTTGATTTGGAGGCTAAGGAAGTCGTTTAGCTCTCCCATCGTAGGCATCTCAAACTCATTCTTCATGCATGATTCAAATTCTTAACAAAGCATCTCATTAATGGATTCAAAAATAATATCAACATAAATTTGAACAATTAGGATATAACTATCTACATGCTTTGTAAACAAAATATTGTCAACTTTACCTTTAATGAAATTGTTTGAAATTAGAAAAGTTGAAAGTCTTTCATGCCAAACCTTGAAGCTTGTTTTAAATCATATAAAGCTTTATCAAGTTTGTATATAAAATCTGGATGTGTAGGATCAACGAACTGGGGGGTTGTTCAATATACACTTTCCCTTCCATAAAACCATTTAAAAATGTACTTTTGACATCCATTTGAAAAAGTTTGAAATCTTTATAAGAAGCAAAGGCAAGTGTTATCCGTATGGCTTCAAGCTGAGCTACGGGTGTAAACATTTGATCAAAATTGATACCTTCGATTTGGGTGTAACCTTGGGCCACTAACCTAGCCTTATTTCTACTAACATTACCCTACTTAACCAACTTATTTCAAAAAATCCATTTAGTACCAATAGTTAATCTATCATGGGGTCTAGGAATAACATGCTAAACTTTGTTGTGCTCAAATTGATTGAGCTCTTCTTGCATTGCAAGCAACCAATATGAATCGACCTTGGCTTCGAGGATGTTTTTGAGCTCAATGTGTGAAATAAAAGTAAAATACCCACATAAATTATAGAGTTTGGATCGAGTAGTTACCCCCTGGATATATTACCTATGATGAGGTCCTTGGGATAATTTGAAGCAAATCTCCAATCCTTTGGAAGTGATTGTGTTATCTCTACTTCAACCTCTTGAACTTCACCTTGTACATCAATCTTTGGTTTTTCTTGTTCTATAGGTGAGTCCTTCAAGGTTATCTTCTCCATGTCTTCACCTAAGAAATCAATCTCTACAACATTCTTCACAAAAGTATTAGATTTCTCAAACTTGACATGTATAGATTATTCAATAGTCAAAGTAGATCTATTGAAGACTCTGTAGGCTATACTAGTATTTAAATGCCCAACAAATAGGCTTCATAAGATTTTGCATCAAATTTTCTTAAATTATCTTTAGTGTTTAAAACAAAGCATATACAACGAAAAACTTTAAAGTAAGAAACATTAGGATTTATCAAATATATTTCAAAAAAAGTTATAGAAGTATTTTTACAAAAATAAATTTTATTTGAGATGTAACAGATATGTTTACGGCTTCGGCTCATAGTATTGAGAGACTCCATATTCATTTATCATTGTCCTAACCATTTCTTGAAGAGTACAATTCTTCCTTTCAACGACTCTATTTTGTTATGGAGTTTTAGGACATGATAGTTCATATTTGATTCCATGTTCTTCATAATACGTGATAAAAGAGTGGTTAATAAATTCATCACCTCTATCACTTCTTATATGGAGAATCTTTTTCTTTTTCAACTCTTTTTCTAAATACTTGAAAATGTGAGAAGGCTTGATCTTTATGTCTTAAAAATAAAACCCAAGTAAAATGAGAAAAATCAACAACCAAAATAAAGACAAAATGATTTTCACTTAGACTTTTGGCTTTAGTAGGACCAAACAAATCCTTGTGAATTAACTCCAAGGGTTTTGATGTCATTATATCCTTAATTGTTTTGAAAGAGGACTTGGTTTGTTTTCCAAGTTGGCACGCATCGCAAATGTGGTCCTTCTCAAATTTTGAACAAGGATACCTTTTACCACTTCCTTATTGTTGATTCTGGATAGATGGTCAAATGAAACATGGCCTAGTCTCCATACTATAACCAAGAGTCTTCATTAAAGACATTTAATCAATAGCATTGCATTGTAAATTTGACATATCAATAAAGTACACATTATTTTCACAAAAATTGGAAAGTACACATGCATTGGTTTGTCAAGCTAAAATATTGCAAGCTAAATCATAAAAAATCACTATCACAAAGTTGACTAATACTCAAGAGGTTATGCTTGAGACCATCAAGTAAAACAACATTTTCAATCAAGGGAGATGAGCCAATTTCAATGTTACCTATACTGATACTTTTTTCTTTGGAATTATCTCCGAAAATGACGGTGCCACTTTCATGGTATCTTGATAGGGTTGCGAAATTGTTGATATCCCACGCCATATGCCTTGAGCAACTGCTATCAAGATACCACCGCTCCTTACGTCTTGGAGCCTTGGTGTGTACCTATATCATGTAATAAATTGGTTGATTTTGTTACCCAAATTTTCTTGGGTCCTTTAATGTTAGCATTTCAAACCAAATGTGATCATTAGAAGCATTTATTGTATCAAAATAAAATTTGACTAAGTGACCTTTTCGGCCACAATAAGGGCATGAATAAACTCTACCATAAATAAAAGCATGATGGAAGTGTGAGGTGTGAACATGCTTGGTGTGTGCAGTGTGTATAACATGATGTGTATGTGTATACTGTGATTTAGGAGTGTGGGTATGTGTGGTATTATGAACATGTGTAATATGAACATGTTTCTTTGGAGTATGATTCTTAAGAAATATTGCCTCTAACCTAGCTTTATCAAACTCACATTTCTTTAACATAACTCCTAAAGAGTTAATTTTATCTTTTAAAATAGAAATCTCATTTTTATCAATTATTAAAATTTTGCTTTACATGAAATTTTATATGCATCAAAATCTTTTTGTATGGATATGAGTGTGAAAGATAAATCATTTTTTTCTTTTGAGAGTATAACAATTTTATTATGAAGAGTTTCATTTTTCTTTTTCACTTTTAAATACTTCTTTTTAAGAAAATCATAGTTGTTAGACAACACTTAAAAAACCTCACCCAATTCATCCATAGATAATTCAGAATCGTTAAGTGAGGGTTCGGATGTTACCTTAGGTGTGTTATCTTTAGCCATGAAACACACATGTGCCGTATCAACTTCTTCATCGGTTTCACTCTCCGAGTCCCACGTAGCATTGAGAGTCTTTTTTTTGTAAGGCTTCTTAGAGGTTGAAGGTTTACTTTTGGTCTCCGGACAATTCGCAACCATGTGGGCCGGCTTCCAACAATTGAAGCATATAATCTTCTTGTCTTTTTTACCTTGGCACCTTCTTCTATTGTTAAACTTGGCCTTGTTGTACATCCTTCTTAGATTTTTCACTAGAAGGGAGAATTCTTCATCATCATCATCAGAGATGGTGGGAGTGAATTTGAAAGCGATCACTTTCTTCTTTTGTGGTTCCATCTCTTCCCTTGCCTTTCTCTCCATTTCATGGGTCTTAAGGTTTCCTATAAGACCGATGAACTCCAATCTCTTCTTTGTTGTTTAGCTCCTTCAATGTAGTAGCCTTGACTTCCATGAGGGTGGAAGTGCCCGAATGACCATCCTTACTTTTTGATCGTTATCAATGGCATTACCTAAAAAAGCAAGACCATTAGTTATTTTAGTAAATTTTGTTATCATGTCATCAATGGTGTCATTTTCATGCATGGTGAAATTTTCATGTTAGGGAAATAAGAGATCAATTTTTTGCTCTCTTAACTTGTGACGTTCCTTCGTGTGTGAGTACTAGGTGTGTCCAAATCTCGTAGGCGGATTTCCAAATCTCGTAGGCGGAATTACAATGGATGACCCTAGCAATATCGTCATCGTTCAAAGCTTGAATAAGGCATAGTGTGCCTTAGTATTTACGTCAAACTCCTTAGTGGCAATGTCGGACCAAGTGTCCTTATCATCAATGGGTACACTAAAGGGTTTAGTCACCGCTTTTGCAACCCAGCTTCTTAAGGATTGCAATACGGTCATCTTAACCTTCCATATAGGAAAGGTAAGGCCATCAAACTTGGGAGGGGTCTTAATACCTTCTGCCATTTTTACTAAAGTGGACGAAGATGAAGTTTTGAAAGAAGTAATTAGCAATTAGGATCTCTCTAAGATTGTTATGCCAAAGACTAGAGACCAAGGCTCTGATACCAATTGAAATACACCTAGAGGGGGGTGAATATGTGTTTTTCTAATTAAATGCAATTTTAAAATAACTTATGATGAATTATGCAAGCGGTCACTCAAAACAAGAATTGAAACCGAATTCTCCATGAAGGGCTCTAGAACTTCTCCTCTTTGATCCCTCTAGGTAATGAGTTGAGGTGCTCAATTGCCTCATTGTTGAAATGCATATAGACCAGTAATAAAAGTGATGAAATGAAAGCAATTATAGAATGCAAGATGAACAATTACACAAGTATGAAAATTAAAAAATAACATGGAGCAAGACACAATTAATCGCAAACACAAAGAAATTTGTTCCGAGGTTTGAGCCACCGCTCTATGTCCCGCCTTTACCAATATGAAGCATTTCACTATCGTCTAAGGGATCTTCCACAAAGCGACAATATACAAGGAAATTACAATTTGGTATACATAAGACCAGAGTACACAACTCTATCAACTCAACCCTCTACACAAAAGGTAGCACAAAGTCAATTGAGGTTACAAAGCACTTGGTGATCTAGTGAGATCCCAAACACTCTCTCTTACAACTTCCTATAGAGTGGATTATGAAGTGATGCTCAAGAAGTTAAGTGAGCGATGAAAATCAGTTAGAAAGAATAGAGAAGTTTTAAAACCAACTGAAAATAGTTTTGAAAAGAAAGAACTTGGAGATTGAAAGCTAGAAAATCTTTTCTCTTTAGAAACAAACTTGAAAACTTGTGTATTTTTCTTGCCAAGACCAAAATCCATGACCCATATATATATATATAGGCAATGAATAATATTATTTAAAAATTATATCAAGTCATTTGGGGTGTTATACCAGGTCATTCGTGGTGTGTTCAGACACTTGGAAACTAAAAATGCCCGTTGGAATCCACTAAAAATAAAATAGATTCAAAAACTAGCCGTTTGGCCATCTAACAGCCTGTCGGTCGATCGGCCGGTTGACCGACAAGTCATCCAGAATAGAGCCGTTGGCTCTGGTCGATCGGACGGTCGACTTCTCGGTATTTTAAAAGAAAATTTTAACTTGTCAGTCGACCGACCCCAGCTGAGAGTTAGGACCTCTCAGTTGGTCGACCGGTCAGTTAACCACAAAGGTTAGCGATCGATCGGTTGGTCGACCGACAATGTGCACAAACGTGCACACCCCTGGCCAAAGGCCCGGTCGACCAATCTAGCCTGCAATGGGCAACGGTCGACCAGGCGGTCAACCGTTCTAGCTTAAAGCAGTTTTATGTATTGTTTTAAATTTCAAACAATTTTGAAAATATTTTATATTAGTTTAAGGGTAATGTAGTGATTGAGGCTAAACCTGCACAAAAAATACGAGATTATAGAACTTAAGAAAGGAATGTGCAGTGCTCAATACTTCCGCTATAGCAAGTGGCTATGCGGGTCGTGATCCACAAGGAGGGTTTGCGATGGAAGCTTTTTACGGTTCTATTGAAATCGTTATCAAAACCAACGAGAGTTCTTCTCTGTTTTTAAAGTTAAGAAAAAGAAAAAGAAAGTTAATGGTTAAAGTAAGAAGAAAACGAGAGATGAAGAAGGTGAAAAATCAGAAAACAATGAAGCGAATATGTACAACTGAAGTGGAGGAAAAGAATGGAAACGATTGGGAAGAAGTGGTGAAAGAAATCATGTTGGCGATCTATACTATAGCGATAAAAGAAAAGAAAGAAAGCTAAGAATTACTTACCTAGTTTGGTGATGACTTACTTGGAAACCTGCGCAAGTTCTACCTTTGCTTCGGAGGCATTCAACGCATAGATCATAAACTTGAACTCAGTCCCCGTGCACATTATATCATCAAGCATATGAAGTACGAAGTGATGCGAAGCTTGGAAGAGGAGATCGTCTTTATGAACTATCGCTGGCTCTCACGTAGCTTAGTGATGCATGCTTTGGACTTCACTTGTAGACTCAACACATAAAACCAAGGTGAAGTAGAAGAGGAAAACGAAAAGCAAAACAAATGTAAAGTAAAGATACAAACATAAACAAATGTTACCTTTATTGCTTACTGAGACAATGAAAGAAAGGAGGAGGAGTACATCGGTGTCACTCTCAACATCAGCCTCTCTCTCTTACTTACATGAATCATCATCTACCCTAAGCTACATACAAGTTACATAAAACTAAACTACAAAATGAAAAAACTAGTCTAAAATCCTAATCTGCATTCACCTCCCTTTTGCCTTTGAGTGCAGGTATTTATAGGAGAAATGGAGGGGGTAGAGGTGGATATTCAGTTCTGATCTGCTGTTTGTTGGCTTGTTGATTGCTGAATATCACTTAAGAACTGACAGAATTAGAAATAATGATCAACATAAGAGTTATAGCTCTGTCAGTCTGTTTTCTGGATCATCTTGAATCATCAGAATTGAGATTCTGTAGCAAAAGTTATGATTCGAATACTAAAATGTATCCAGTCAGAATCTGAATCAAACTTGCTTCATCTCATCCCTTGATCTTTGCTTTAACCGATCGATTCTGAGAGGATTCTTCTCAACCAGTTTTTAACCTCTTGATTTTTCCCTGATTTAGTGAGTGTGAATTAATTCTGATTTAATTCAGAATTTTGGTGGGCTTTGGGCTCATTTCTCTTCATCTCCTTAAAGAATGGGCCTGCAAATAAATTAAGCAATTAATTAAGACAATGCAAAGTTTTATTCTAAAATAGGTATGAAAATATGATATTAAATATGCAACATTAGTGACCAATCACACCCCCATACCTATCTTTTGCTCGTCCTCGAGCAAAACAACTAAACTATACTAAGGATTATTAGACCACTTTCGCAGGTCGCGCGATTGCACTGAGCATGTGCAACAAGCCGTTAAACCTCTAGGTTCCCCCTAGAGGACGAGTTTTGTCTCGTGAGGGTTTTCAGCGGATTGCACCCACAAAATCCATAAAGAAAGAGAAATAAAGAGTTAGTATTTTCGAAAAGCATTTTGAAAGAGAAAAAATATTTGAAATATGATTGTAAGATCTAAGCAATCTATAAGTTATAGGAAACCCGAATTTTTTATTCCTAAACTTAGTCTCTATTCAAAAATTTGTTATCAATCAAAGTAAGGAGTCAAATTGTACTTCTCATCTAGTCTATTACTTTACCCTAAGTCATATGCACCTTGTGACTGTGAAAATTTTGACTAAGGGTTCATTAACTCTAACTCTTATGCCTTACTTATTTATATATATACTTTTACTTTTTTTTTGTGTTATTATTCCTTAGTTCTATTAGGCTTTCTAATCTGCCCATGTAACGAGCCTCTAATCGATGACTCCCAACCAAACGGTCTTAGGGCACCAGGTGAGAAGACACCCCTAGGACTTAAGGACTCGAGCAGACAAGGCCACAAAACTAAGGATTTTATTATATGAACCTCTTTTAGGCGTGAATACTCATGCTTTATTAGGCACAGACACCCAGCTTAATCAGAGGATCTAATCATCTTTCGCATAAATACTAAGGCTTGCTTAGGCCAAAGCACCTAGCTAATCAATAATTAGACTTATTCATTTTTTTTTTAAACTTATCTAATTATCTTTCGCATAAATACTAAGGCTTGCTTAGGCCAAAGCACCTAGCTAATCAATAATTAGACTTATTCATTTTTTTTTATATTATATATTTTTTATAAGGCATAAGAATCTTTGTTTTTGAACCCTAAGTGTGTAAGTGTATGAAGTATGCATATTTCATCAAGGTAAAGATCAAGACTAAATTACTTTGACAAATTATCTTCCTAACCCTAAAAATCAAACAAATTATCTTATTTTGACCAAGTATAAGAAATCCTAATTTGGATTTTCCTATTCCTTAAAATTAACTTAATTTCTTACAAAAATAAGTCAAAATATTGTTTCTATTTTTCAAAAAGTTTTTTTTAAAAGTAAAGAAAAATGTCAATTTTTTTTATTTTTTATTATTTTTTTTAAAGAAAAAGAAAAGTTATGTTAGACCCTCCCCCACACCTATCTCATGCATTGTCCTCAATGTATGAATTAATGCATAGATGCATGAAAAAGAAGAAAGGGAAGGAAAAGGTTACCTTAAGGTGGTGGTTCCGGTGGTGGTCTGATTGGTCCACGAAACATGGCCCAATCAACTTTTCTTGGGTCTCGAAGGAACCCACCAGCACTATCTTTAATATGACCCACTAAAAAGATAAATCCATTAAGGGATTTTATTAAATATTTTACCCCATCTAATTTCCATATTCCATAACTAATTTCGGAGTCAAATTTGTCACCACCTCGTCCCAGAATGGAGTATGAAATGATAGAACAGTTGACTTGGACTCAGGAAGGACAAGAACTAATACCGACTCAGGAAGGTGACTTAAGTCAAGTAAAGGTTCAGGAGTCGAAATAGGTTCAAAAATTGGGTCCAAGTCAAGAAATTGAAACTCCAGTCCACATGTATTTTCTAATAATGGAATGTGACTTAATGTGGGTGATTCCAGTTCATGAATGATAGGTGGAGGAATCAAAACTGACTCTAAAACATTACTCAAGTTTGGTAACACAAAAGGAGTCAAGATTGATTCAGAAAGTTGAACTGGATCACAGATATGAGAATCTAGGTCACATATCTCATTGACTTCAATATCAAAAATTGAGAACTTGCCAATTTGTCAATAGGATCTTCAAGAGTGTATAATTGGTCAAGTTCAATATGATCCTCACAGATGGTGATTCAATTTCATTATGGATTGGTACAGGATCCAATGTTGACTCGGGGAAAAGATCGAAATCAGGTGAAGATACCGGAGTCATAATCGAATCAGGAAATGGAATTGAATCACTAAGTTGGGGTTCAGGATCATAATCATTTTCAAGTTCTATTTCAGGAAAGGAAAACTAGCCAAACTATCATATCTTTTTTAAAATTTGGAGTTTGGGTAAGTTCAAATGGTTGTTCTGAAATAGAATCTTGATTTCCAAAACAACATGACTCTTTGCTCTAACAGAATGGTAAGTGACATCAGGACGGTGGGAACGTAGAGATTCGACCATCATATCTATGTCACGATTTCTAGCATTTTGAGCATGAGTCATGGCTTCTAGCATCTTTTCATAATTGATGGGTTCATTGTTTTGATGAAAAGATGAAGAGTTGTCTTGGAAGTGGTATTGAAATTGTGAGTCCATCAGATTTTGGGATTTGTGTTTGGACTCACGCATACTCCGTTCCAAAATTGATGGTTTCCTATTTTGGACGGGTGGAACTGAGTATGAATCTTGAACATAATGTGGACTGGGTGGAGAAGGAGGGCAAGGTGGTTGGAAATTATGCTCGGGGGAGGTGAATCCCCACTGACTCGGTGAAGAGTTGAAATCATTATGGAAATTATAGTTATTAGATGGGGGGTATGGGTCATATTGATTCGGATAAGACCAATCTGCACACTAGGTTGGTTAAAGTCATGATATGCCGGGTTGGTAATATCCGAAAAAGAGTTTGATGTGTAATATGGATTATTATTATAGTTGAAAAAATTATTATTATAAGCCATATCACACAATGGAATACAAACAAAAGAAAGAAAAACAAACAAATAAACAAACAAGAAAGAAAAAATTCTCACCTAAGTTAGGGTAGACTTAGGACCTAGACGACTCCTAACTGGTTAGACTTTCCACGGGAGGTCTAATGTAGACTTTAACCACAAGCTAATCAGCCAGGTCAGGGCAAGGTTGGTGGGAGGTTTTCCGTCAAAGACGTTCCTTAATTAAATAACCACCAACCTTCGGGCTTTCGGCCCTCAATCCCTTTCCTAGACACTGATTTTGCAGGAGTTAGATTCCAACATTTTTCCCCCTTAGGATAATCTCCTAAATGAGTCCGAGATGTCCCTAGGGTCAACGTCTACTTTTTATTAAATTAGGCTTGGGTTAGTGAGTGCTTGGGAAAATGATTTGCGGGCTAAGGAAAGGGTGATAAAATCCCCACCTTATCTTATTTACGGGTATGCCCTTAAAATTGAATTGTGCAAGTGTACAAGAAATATAACTAGGATACGCTCAAAGCATGAAAATCAAGCAAGAGTTGATTCCTAGTCTACATGCAATGCAAAACGTACCTTGCCTCCAGCACTCTTCAACAGTAAAAGTAAATGAATTGAAAAGACACGTGCCTAGAAATGCAAATGTCTAATCAACTTTTAACGATTACAACCAATTTTTTACTGTTGACTTTATTAAGCAGGTATAGGGTGAATATTACAGGGAATTAAGTAATGCAGCAGAAGTATTTTGCAGAATCAGAGACCCTGCAGAAAAATGATCAGTAGTTCACTCCTTATTGCCGCAAATTTGTGGCAAAAGCCAGGATTTTGCGGCAATTTGGAGGGATCCTGGTCTCTGCTTTCGAGAGCAGAGGCCCAGGTCCACTTATATGTCACTGCAATGCAAAGTTCCTATTTTCTTCAACCTATAACCTGCAACAGAGAAGAAAATTCGTTTAGTTCTCAAAAATTTGCAATAAAAATTTAGATTTCAATAAAAACCGTTTTACCCTCCCCGGTAACGGCGCCAAAATTTGATTGAGGCTAAACCTGCACAAAAAATACGAGATTATAGAACTTAAGAAAGGAATGTGCAAGAGCTCAATACTTCCGCTATAGCAAGTGGCTATGCGGGTCGTGATCCACAAGGAGGGTTTGCGATGGAAGCTTTTTACGGTTCTATTGAAATCGTTATCAAAACCAACGAGAGTTCTTCTCTGTTTTTAAAGTTAAGAAAAAGAAAAAGAAAGTTAATGGTTAAAGTAAGAAGAAAACGAGAGATGAAGAAGGTGAAAATCAGAAAACAATGAAGCGAATATGTACAACTGAAGTGGAGGAAAAGAATGGAAACGATTGGGAAGAAGTGGTGAAAAAAATCGTGTTGGCGATCTATACTATAGCGATAAAAGAAAAGAAAGAAAGCTAAGAATTACTTACCTAGTTTGGTGATGACTTACTTGGAAACCTGCGCAAGTTCTACCTTTGCTTTGGAGGCATTCAACGCATAGATCATAAACTTGAACTCAGTCCCCGTGCACATTATATCGTCAAGCATATGAAGTACGAAGTGATGCGAAGCTTGGAAGAGGAGATCGTCTTCATGAACTATCGCTGGCTCTCACGTAGCTTAGTGATACATGTTTTGGACTTCACTTGTAGACTCAACACATAAAACCAAGGTGAAGTAGAAGAGGAAAATGAAAAGCAAAACAAATGTAAAGTAAAGATACAAACATAAACAAATGTTACCTTTATTGCTTACTGAGACAATGAAAGAAAGGAGGAGGAGTACATCGGTGTCACTCTCAACATCAGCCTCTCTCTCTTACTTACATGAATCATCATCTACCCTAAGCTACATACAAGTTACATAAAACTAAACTACAAAATGGAAAAACTAGTCTAAAATCCTAATCTGCATTCGCCTCCCTTTTGCCTTTGAGTGCAGGTATTTATAGGAGAAATGGAGGGGGTAGAGGTGGATATTCAGTTCTGATCTGCTGTTTGTTGGCTTGTTGATTGCTGAATATCACTTAACAACTGACAGAATTAGAAATAATGATCAACATAAGAGTTATAGCTCTGTCAGTCTGTTTTCTAGATCATCTTGAATCATCAGAATTGAGATTCTGTAGCAAAAGTTATGATTTGAATACTAAAATGTATCCAGTCAGAATCTGAATCAAACTTGCTTCATCTCATCCCTTGATCTTTGCTTTAACCGATCGATTCTGAGAGGATTCTTCTCAACCAGTTTTTAATCTCTTGATTTTTCCCTGATTTAGTGAGTGTGAATTAATTCTGATTTAATTCAGAATTTTGGTGGGCTTTGGGCTCATTTCTCTTCATCTCCTTAAAGAATGGGCCTGCAAATAAATTAAGCAATTAATTAAGACAATGCAAAGTTTTATTCTAAAATAGGTATGAAAATATGATATTAAATATGCAACATTAGTGACCAATCATGTAGTAATGTATAGGTGATGAAATACATGTTCTAATCTTGTTATAAAATTTTGAAAAAATTATGAGAATGTATCAAAACCAATCATGCAAAATACAAGTACTACCAAACCTTATAGTTTTCGAAATCGTGTATCTTGTGTGTGTAGCTTCTTAAGCATTACTACCATATTCTACATTTTAACAAACTAATATCTTATAAGGCTCTAGATAACTACAAGATCTTCAACCGAGCTTCTCCTTTAGCGACATTTGAATGTTTTGAGCTTTGATCCGTAATTGAGTCTTCTTAAGTCTCCAACACCTTCCTATAGAGGAAGAAAACTCTTTGAATCTTTAGAACCCTGAGATAAACTTAAACACTTAAACTTGATTAGTACAAATAACCACATATGTTTTATTATCATCAAAACCATAAAACTAGGTGATTGTAACCTTAGGCCTGTTGGCCCAAAGGCCTATCACCCTAGTTTTGATGATATCAACTCATGAAGTTATGTTTACTAATGATCTTGTGTTTAATTAGTGACAGATTCATTATCAAGATCTTAGTAGGTGCATAGCTCAACAAAGGATAAAATGTCAAGATTTGGAGCTAGCACGGTGTGATCCAAGGAGCTTTGGATCAAGCTTGGACCAAGTCAAGAAGATGAGAAGACTTCAAGGGAAGACTTCAAGATCAAGACTTGTGTCTAGGTTTGTTTTTATAAGATTTTGTTTTAGTTAAAATGTAAAGGATAGAATAGTTGGTGGATTGCTCAAGTTCATATCACACACACACTCTTGATTTATATGGGTTTTCATAAAAGATTTTTAGTTCTAGAAAAATACCGTTTTGGTTTTTGGTGTTTCAAATATACATGTGTTTTTAACCAAAACCATTTTAGAACTCTCGGGTTTTCTCGGTCGACTGTTCTGCTGATCTGCTCGACATTCTTTTAGTTTTCTAGTCATAACTTTTGATTCTTATATTCAATTAACATGATTTAAATTGCATTTTAAAGATGACTTTCAGTGCTACATTTAATATTCAATAATCATTTTCTGATTTAAATGTTAAGAATGTCAAATATTGGGTTGAAGTCTGAAAAACAGTTTACAGTTTCTGATTTGATACCTTTTAGTATTGTATTGATAACTTTCAATTCGGAATTGATATTGATTTGATTTAAGTTGCATTAGAAAGAAGACTTCAATATATACAACATCATCCTATATACTTATTCCCAAATTCGAACGTTTTAGACCTCAAAACTGTGCTCCAAGTTAACCCATTGCACAGAGGTCGGTCGACCGGGCGGTCGACCGGACCCAAGGGCAGGTCGACCGCAAGGGTCGACCGACGTGCACAGAACCGTGCACATCTGGCAATTCTGTGGGTGGTCGACCGGGCCGATCGACCGGAACTGAGAGCAGTGCTCTCTGTTCTTCTGGGTCGACCGGGCCGGTCGACCGGAGGCTCCAACGGTCGGATTTTTGACCGTTGGCGGTCGACCGGGCGGTCGACCGGCAGGCCTGTCAGAACCCCAACGGCTAGTTTTTAACAGCCTATATATTTGGGGGTTTGTGAACTGTTTTCACTAAGATTTTGGAGACTTTTAGAGCCAGTTTTTCCCATTCTTTCAGAAGAGTTTTTCTCCACAAAATAGAGAGCTAATACTTCGAATCTAAAGGGAGTTTTATTTAGAGTGTGTTAAAAGAGATTTCTTGAGTTTTCACCATAGCTTTCTTTCCTTACTTTCTCACAATCACTTGAGCTATCCATTGCCTTATCTATCCATAGGATTGTGTTGTGAGAGTTTGTAATTGGTGATCAAAGTGTTGTAGATCACCAAAGATTTCATCTTTGTACTTTGAGGAGACGGGCAAGTGTGCTCGTGGTGGTTTAGAGTTCTTGTGTGAACTCGGTGGTTTGAGGTGCGGCCTCGGCGAGCCGGTGGGCTTGCGGTGTGTAAGGGACTAGAGAGTCCGAGGGCTTGTAGGTGTTGCGGCACCGAGGAGAGATCCATTGGGATCTTGCATAGTGAAAATCCTTCGTGTGTCGAAGGCGGGGATGTAGAGCAAGTGTGCTCGAACCTCGAAACATACCTTTGTATTTGCGATTGCCATTTCTCTCTCTCTCCCTTGTTTATATCTTGCATTCAATTATTGTCTATCTTTATATGCTTGATATATTCTTTTGTGCTTAATTGATATACTTGCGTGGGATTGTTGCTAACACTTGTATTCAACCAAGAGAGCCAACGCGGCACCTCAACCCATTCAAGGGGAATCTAGAGGAGTTTGTCCAGAGTCCTTCACGGGGAATTCGGCAACACTCTTTGGTTATAGGTGGTGTTTAGTGTAAAAGATTTAATTAGGTCATAATTGTTTTAGCTTCCGGATTATTTGGCATTAAGTGACCATTAGATTAGCCATCACCTATTCACCCCCCTCTAGGTGAACTTACAATTGGTATCAGAGTTTGGTCTCTGATTTGGGTCTAACAACCTAGAGTTAAAGATCCTCATTTTAGGCTAATCACTATATTTGTACACACACCATGGACTTCATGTCACCACCCACCTTTGACATCCTTAACATCAACATTTGGATGGTTAAGATGTCATTGTACCTCAAAGCCTTAGGTTTTCATGTTTATCTTGCCACTACTAATAATGCATATTGTTTAAATGGTAAGAATAGTGAGGCTAATACAAAGCCCTACATGCTTTAAGATTTACCCTAAATGATGTTTGTTTATCTAGGGTTGCTAATCTTGATTTGGCTTTTGTAGTTTGGAATACCTTGATCTCCCTTGGCGAAAATGAACAAAACTATGCGGGGAGCGATTCGGACGTTGGAAGCGACATCTCCAACGTATGCTATATGGTCCAAGGGGATAACCCCCTTGTGGTAAACTCCGAATCCGATGATGAGGACATGTCATATGATGAGCTCACTTCATTTTGCCAAACAATTCTTGAAAAATATGACATGATTAAGAAAGAAAATAAAATTTGAATAAGAATATTGCTTGCATGCATAAGGAACATGATTCATTTAGAGATAACATTGCATGCTTAGAAAAGATAATAAGAAGATGAAAAAGGATTTTGATGCCATGCTAAATGAAAAGGATTCATTAGAAAATAAAATGGCATGCTTAGAAAAGGAAAATAAAGATTTGAAAAATGAGAATGTTTCCTTGCTTTCAAAATGAATGATTTATGTGAAGGGAACACTATTTTGAAAGATAAAATTGATTTGGTGGAAAAACAAAGAGAAGTTGTTTTTCAAGAAAATAAATCTTTGAAAAGAAAAATTTGTGAAAAAGAAAAAAATTTTGTTTCACAAAAGAAAAAGAAAAATGATCATATATCTCATCATGCTTTACATGCCACCACAAATGAGATAAATGTTTTGAGAAATAAAATGGATAATTTGAGTTCAACTTTGAACTCTTGTGCATTTAACCATACTAAGTTGGAGTCAATGTTTTCAAAGAAACAAACTCCTCATATTCATGCACATCACTCTCATCATCATGCTTATATTGCACAACATGATCACACTCCTATACATAAGCATACTAAGGTGTACGTATGTACACATTGTGGCCGCAAAGGCCATTTAGCAAAATATTGTTATGATAGATTAGATCATTATATTTTTGCTAAAAATAAAAGATTTTGGGTTCCTCAACACAAAGCTAACCCCCGTGGACCCAACAAGAAAATATGGGAACCAAAACTCCCACCTTTTGCTTTTGATGTAGGTGAGGGCTCTCACAAAACGTAAGAGGATTTGTGCCTTGGTAGTGGATGCAATGGACTTGATGGACATACACTTGGATGCATCGCTATCAAGGAATTTTGGTGGAAAGGCCACCACATTAGGAGATTTGGATTTGGTAACAATTTCTAAACTCCTACTTTTTATATTCATGCTAGTTCATTTATCATAATTATAGCATGTTCATGTTTTATGTATTTTTGTGCTTCATGTGGTATTTACATGCTTAGACGTAGAATGTGTCAAACTTGCATTTATACATGTACAAATAGTGAATTACAATTGATTCATATATGATTGAACTTCATGCTCATTTGTACCCACTATATGCATATGTATAGGCTAGTTTTGATGATTCTCTTTCATACATGTTTTACCTATTTTAGTGATTTACTTCATGTATATATATTGTGAATTCAAATCTAATAAATATACATGTATACCCGTGAGTCTCTTGCTTTCATGCAAATACATTTAATAAGACTCTTTTATTTTTGGGATATGTATGTGTATTGTTAGAATTGAATTAATCATACATATACCATGAAGATTAGTGTTTTGATGAAAAATGTTTTTGAGTTAATTTGTTAAAAAAAAAATGTGACTTATGATCTTTTTGAGCTTCATTGTATATTTTCATAAAAATGCTAGTTACATGATCATTTAACACTCACACTTTTGTTAAAAAAATCATTTTTGAGCTTTTATAGACCAAGAGTGCTTAAATTTTTGTATATCTAGTTATGTTTATGAAAAACATAAGATTTGTTATATTGATGGATCTTTAACTAGTTTTTTTTCAAAACAATTTATACTAGTTATTGATTGAGGCTAAACCTGCACACAAAATACGAAATTAGAGAACTTAAGAAAGGAGATGTGCAAGTGCTCAATTCCTCCGCTATAGCAAGTGGCTATGCGGGTCGTGATCCACAAGGAGGGTTTGCGATGGAAGCGTTACAGTTCTTTATATTGAAATCTTTTAAGAAAACCAAACGAAGGTTCTTCTCTGTTTTTTAAAGTTAAGAAAATGAAAAAGAAAGTTGTTAAAGTTAGAAGAAAGTGGTAGAGTAGAAAGTGGAGAAAAATCAGAAAACGATAAAAAGAACGGCTATGTACAAATGGAGTGAGTTGAGAAGAATAGTTGGAAGTTGTGGTGATTTAATTTACAGAGATGAGAAAAAGGAAAGAAAAGGAAGAAATACTTACCTAGGTTAAGTGATGACTTACCTGGAAACCGTTGCATGTCCTACCTTCGCTTCGGAGGCGTTCAACGCATCGATCATAAGCTCGCGCTCAGTCCCCGTGCACATTATATCGTCAAGCCTCGCAAGAACGAAGTGATGCGGATCTTTGGAGAGGAGAAGGTCTTCATGAACGATCGCTGGCTCTCACGTAGCTTGGTTACACTTGCTTTGGAATTCACTTGTAAAACTCAACAAACAACAACCAAGGTAAAGTAGAAGAGGAAGAGGAAAGCAAAACAAAATACAAACATAAAAAGAAACTTTACCTTTATTAATTGCAGAGACAATGAAAGAAAGGAGGAGGGTACATCGTCGGTGTCACTCTCAACATCAGCCTCTCTCTCTTACTTACATGAATCTTCTTCTACCCTAAGTTACATACCAATTACATAAAAAGAAAAGAAAAACCTAAACTACAAAGAATTAAAACTAGGCTAAACCCTAATCTGCATGCTCCCCGGTTTCAGTGCACAATATGGCCTTTTATAGGCAGAAACCCTAACAACCAAGATCCCGGGGAGGTCGGGGGAGCAAACGCTCCCCGTAACTCCCCAAGATTGCCGCGGAAACGCGGCAAAAGCCGCGTTTCCGCGGCAAGGGTGTGGTCAGGTGGCCACACCCTGTTGGTGGGTCTCCCCGGTTTGAAGTGGGGCTCGTATCTCCTGCTGGTTTTCTTGTTGATTCTTCAACCGCTGACTGAATCGACTTTTGATTTTCTAGCTTCGATTCCTCGATTCAAGGAGTTTTTCTCAACCCCTTGATATGCCAAGATATAGCCCAGATTTCTTCACTTCGAATTTATTCTGAATTAATTCAGAATAAAGTGGGCTTTTGGGCTTGTTCTTCTTTTATTCCTTTGAGTATTTGGGCCTACATTTAGCAAAGAAAAAAGACACTTATTAATATCATTTATTAGCAAACAAGTGTGGTAAAGTGATAACATAAATGCAATGTATGTGACAAATCACACCCCACACTTATCTTTTGCTCGCCCTCGAGCAAAACATTAGACTAACTCGAATCAATTATTAGACTAACTCGAATCAATTATTAGACCACTTTCGCAGGTCACGCGATTGCACTGAGCATGTGCAACAAGCCGTTAAACCTCTAGGTTCCCCCTAGAGGACGAGTTTTGTCTCGTGAGGGTTTTCAGCGGATTGCACCCACAAAATCCATAAAGAAAGGGAAATAAAGAGTTAGTATTTTCGAAAAGCATTTTGAAAGAGAAAAATATTTGAAATATGATTGTAAGATCTAAGCAATCTATAAGTTATAGGAAACCCGAATTTTTCATTCCTAAACTTAGTCTCTATTCAAAAATTTGTTATCAATCAAAGTAAGGAGTCAAATTGTACTTCTCATCTAGTCTATTACTTTACCCTAAGTCATATGCACCTTGTGACTGTGAAAATTTTGACTAAGGGTTCATTAACTCTAACTCTTATGCCTTATTTATTTATATATATACTTTTTTTTTTGTGGTATTATTCCTTAGTTCTATTAGGCTTTCTAATCTGCCCATGTAACGAGCCTCTAATCGATGACTCCCAAACCAAACGGTCTTAGGGCACCAGGTGAGAAGACACCCCTAGGACTTAAGGACTCGAGCAAACAAGGCCACAAAACTAAGGACTTTATTATATGAATCCCTTTTAGGCGTGAATACTTATGCTTTATTAGGCACAAATACCCAGCTTAATCAGAGGATCTAATCATCTTTCGCATAAATACTAAGGCTTGCTTAGGTCAAAGCACCTAGCTAATCAATAATTAGATTTATTCATCAATTTTTTTTTCCGAACTTATCTAATTATCTTTCGCATAAATACTAAGGCTTGCTTAGGCCAAAGCACCTAGCTAATCAATAATTAGATTTGTTTATTTTTCTTTTTTTTTTTTTTTTATAAGGCATAAGAATCTTTGTTTTTGAACCCTAAGTGTGTAAGTGTATGAAGTGTGCATATTTCATCAAGGTAAAGATCAAGACCAAATTACTTTGACAAATTATCTTCCTAACTCTATAAATCAAACAAATAATCTTATTTTGACCAAGTATAAGAAATCCTAATTTGGATTTTCCTATTCCTTAAAATTAACTTAATTTCTTACAAAAATAAGTCAAAATATTGTTTCTATTTTTCAAAAAGTTTTTTAAAAGTAAAGAAAAATGTCAATTTTTTATTTATTTATTATTATTATTATTTTTTTTTTTAAAAAAAAGAAAAGTTATGTTAGACCCTCCCCCACACCTATCTCATGCATTGTCCTCAATGTATGAATTAATGCATAGATGCATGAAAAGAAGAAAGGGAAGGAAAAGGTTACCTTAAGGTGGTGGTTCCGGTGGTGGTCTGATTGGTCCACGAAACGTGGCCCAATCAACTTTTCTTGGGTCTCGGAGGAACCCACCAGCACTATCTTTAATATAACCCATTAAAAAGATATATCCATGAAGGATTTTTATTAAAAATTTAACCCCATCTAATTTCCAAATTCCATAATTGATTTCGGAGTCAAATTTGTCAACCGCCTCGTCCCAGAATGGAGTATGAAATGATAGAACAGTTGACTTGGACTCAGGAAGGACAGGAACTAATACCGACTCAGGAAGGTGACTTAAGTCAAGTAAAGGTTCAGGAGTCGAAATAGGTTCAGAAATTGGGTCCAAGTCAAGAAATTGAAACTCCAGTCCACATGCATTTTCTAACAATGGAATGTGACTTAATGTGGGTGATTCCAGTTCATGAATGATAGGTGGAGGAATCAAAACTGACTCTAAAACATTACTCAAGTTTGGTAACACAACAGGAGTCAAGATTGATTCAGAAAGTTGAACTGGATCACAGATATGAGAATCTAGGTCACATATCTCATTGACTTCAATATCAAAAAATTGAGAACTTGCCAATTTGTCAATAGGATCTTCAAGAGTGTATAATTGGTCAAGTTCAATATGATCCTCACAGATGGGTGATTCAATTTCATTATGGATTGGTACAGGATCCAATGTTGACTCGGGGAAAGATCGAAATCAGGTGAAGATACCGGAGTCATTATTGAATCAGGAAGAAGCATTGAATCACTAAGTTGGGGTTCAAGATCATATTCATTCTCAAGTTCTATTTCAGGAAAAGGAAAACTTGCTAAACTATCAATATCTTTTTCAAAATTTGGAGTTTGGGCAAGTTCAAGTGGTTGTTCTGAAATGGAATCTTGATTTCCAAAACTACATGACTCTTTGGCTCTAACAGAATGGTAAGTGACATCAGGACGGTGGGAACGTAGAGATTCGACCATCATATCTATGTCACGATTTCTAGCATTTTGAGCGTGAGTCATGGCTTCTAGCATCTTTTCATAGTTGATGGGTTCATTGTCTTGTTGAAAAGATGAAGAGTTGTTTTGGAAGTGGTATTGAAATTGTGAGTCCATCAGATTTTGTGATTGTTGTTTGGACTCACGCATACTCCGTTCCAAAATTGATGGTTTTCTATTTTGGACGGGTGGAACTGAGTATGAATCTTGAACATATTGTGGACTGGGTGGAGAAGGAGGACAAGGTGGTTGGAAATTATGCTTGGGGGAAGTGAATCCCCACTGACTCGGTAAAGAGTTGAAGTCATTATGGAAATTATAGTTATTAGATGGGGGGTATGGGTCATATTGATTCGGATAAGACCAATCCGGCACACTAGGTTGGTTAAAGTCATGATATGCCGGGTTGGTAATATCCGAAAAAGAGTTTGATGTGTAATATGGATTATTATTATAGTTGAAAAAATTTTATTATAAGCCATATCACACAATGGAATACAAACAAAAAGAAAGAAAGACAAACAAATAAACAAACAAGAAAAAAAAAAAAATTCTAACCTAAGTTAGGGTAGACCTAGACCTAGACGACTCCTAACTGGTTAGACTGTCCACGGGAGGTCTAATGTAGACTTTAACCACAAGCTAATCAGCCAGGTCAGGGCAAGGTTGGTGGGAGGTTTTCCGTCAAAGACGTTCCTTAATTAAATAACCACCAACCTTCGGGCTTTCGGCCCTCAATCCCTTTCCTAGACACTGATTTTGCAGGAGTTAGATTTCAACATTTTTTCCCCTTAGGATAATCTCCTAATTGAGTCCGAGATGTCCCTAGGGCCAACGTCTACTCGATTTTAGGTTAGGCTTGGGTAGTGAGTGCTTGGATTCTGATTTTTGGGCTAAGGAAGGGTGATTAAATCCCCACCTTATCTTGTTATGGGTTAGTGCCCTTAAAATAATTTTGTGCAAGTGTACAAGCTATATAAATAGGAATCACCTAAAGCGATATAGACAACCAAGAAGTGAGTCCTATGCTAAATGCAATGCATACGTACCTTGCTTCCAGCACTCTTCAACAGTAAAAGAAATGAATTGAAAAGACACGTGCCTAAATGCAAACGTCTAATCAATTTTTAACTTTTGCAACAAACTTTTTACTGTTGATTATTAGCAGGTTTATGTGATGTCATGTAGGAAATAAATAATTGCAGAGAACTTATAATTTGCATAGCAAGCAGCCTGCAAAAACTTGTTAGTAGTCAACTCTGGATTGCCGCGGATCTGCGGCTTTTGCCGCGTTTCCGCGGCAATTCAGAGGGTAATGGATCTCTGCTTTTTATAGCGGAGGCCCAATACCACTTGTATGTCACTGCAATATTGATTTCCTGCTTTGCTTGCCCTGTAACCTGCAACAGAGAAGAAAATTCGTTTAGTTCTAGAAAAGATTCAAAAAAAATTCAGATTTCAATAAAAACCGTTTTACCCTCCCCGGCAACGGCGCCAAAATTTGATTGAGGCTAAACCTGCACACAAAATACGAAATTAGAGAACTTAAGAAAGGAGATGTGCAAGTGCTCAATTCCTCCGCTATAGCAAGTGGCTATGCGGGTCGTGATCCACAAGGAGGGTTTGCGATGGAAGCGTTACAGTTCTTTATATTGAAATCTTTTAAGAAAACCAAACGAAGGTTCTTCTCTGTTTTTTTAAAGTTAAGAAAATGAAAAAGAAAGTTGTTAAAGTTAGAAGAAAGTGGTAGAGTAGAAAGTGGAGAAAAATCAGAAAACGATAAAAAGAACGGCTATGTACAAATGGAGTGAGTTGAGAAGAATAGTTGGAAGATGTGGTGATTTAATTTACAGAGATGAGAAAAAGGAAAGAAAAGGAAGAAATACTTACCTAGGTTGAGTGATGACTTACCTGGAAACCGTTGCATGTCCTACCTTCGCTTCGGAGGCGTTCAACGCATCGATCATAAGCTCGCGCTCAGTCCCCGTGCACATTATATCGTCAAGCCTCGCAAGAACGAAGTGATGCGGATCTTTGGAGAGGAGAAGGTCTTCATGAACGATCGCTGGCTCTCACGTAGCTTGGTTACACTTGCTTTGGAATTCACTTGTAAAACTCAACAAACAACAACCAAGGTAAAGTAGAAGAGGAAGAGGAAAGCAAAACAAAATACAAACATAAAAAGAAACTTTACCTTTATTAATTGCAGAGACAATGAAAGAAAGGAGGAGGGTACATCGTCGGTGTCACTCTCAACATCAGCCTCTCTCTCTTACTTACATGAATCTTCTTCTACCCTAAGTTACATACCAATTACATAAAAAGAAAAGAAAAACCTAAACTACAAAGAATTAAAACTAGGCTAAACCCTAATCTGCATGCTCCCCGGTTTCAGTGCACAATATGGCCTTTTATAGGCAGAAACCCTAACAACCAAGATCCCGGGGAGGTCGGGGGAGCAAACGCTCCCCGTAACTCCCAAAGATTGCCGCGGAAACGCGGCAAAAGCCGCGTTTCCGCGGCAAGGGTGTGGTCAGGTGGCCACACCCTGTTGGTGGGTCTCCCCGGTTTGAAGTGGGGCTCGTATCTCCTGCTGGTTTTCTTGTTGATTCTTCAACCGCTGACTGAATCGACTTTTAATTTTCTAGCTTCGATTCCTCGATTCAAGGAGAGTTTTTCTCAACCCCTTGATATGCCAAGATATAGCCCAGATTTCTTCACTTCGAATTTATTCTGAATTAATTCAGAATAAAGTGGGCTTTTGGGCTTGTTCTTCTTTTATTCCTTTGAGTATTTGGGCCTACATTTAGCAAAGAAAAAAGACACTTATTAATATCATTTATTAGCAAACAAGTGTGGTAAAGTGATAACATAAATGCAATGTATGTGACAAATCAGTTATCTATTCTTCAAATAGTTTTTGAGATTTACACATGATTCTATTTTTCTCAAAATTTATTTGTTGCTTCATGTATTGAGTATTAGTTTATAAATATTAGTTTTATCAACACTAGGAGTTATACTTGAACATTTTGTGGGCCACAAATAATCCTATTTGTATTTGTGCTTGGATGCTTATTTGAACCCATGAAATGTGCTTGTATTGCTTGGTTTTGATGATACATACATTTTTAAACTTGTATTCCCACTTCTTGGATTTGATTTATGATCATGTGTTTTCATTTCATGTATATGTGTATTTTGCCAAACTTTAAGATATACATGTATACCTTTTGAGTCATTTGCCTTTCATGCAAATCTATATATGGACTCAATTGTGTTTTGGGATATGTGTGTATACTTCTTGTGTTGACAAAACATACATATACCTTGAAATATATTTTAAAAAATTTTTTTTTTTATGGTAGATTATACAATGAGATATACACTTGAACTTACCTTATGTCATTGGTATCATTGGATCATTTCAATTGGTATCAATATGATTATTCTTTTTGTATATACTCATGTTTTGATTATATGTATGTATGCTTTCAAATTCAAATTATATCAATTTCTATTGGTATTCCCTTTTCATACATATATGTGATATTTGTGCCTAGTTAAAATTGTCTTACATATTTAAAGCACAAAGGTTATTAATGCTAAGCTAAATTCAAACTTATTTTTCAAGGTTATGCATTAGTTTTTAAATTGGTATCAATATGGTTGATCATTACCTTAATAGATCACTATTTTACAATTGATCATTTTCAAAATTGATATCAAAATTCAAATTTGTTTTATCAAGAGAATTCAAAAAAAATTTTGTTTTGATAAAGAAATATTCAAAATTTTTGATTTGTATTTCCTATATGCAAGGAGAGCTTAACATCTCTCTTACATATGGATTCATGTTGAGTATATTATAAATTGAGGAGCTTGACAACTCTTCTTTATATGATATACATGTGTACGGGGAGCTTCACATCTCCTTTTATGCATTACATAATATGTGTTATGTGAGTTAGGGCTTGTCATCCCTTCTTCATGTAATGCATATGTGTAGGGAAGCTAACTTAGCGTCTTCCTCTTCATGAATGTATATCGCATATAAATCTTTATTGATTGATTTGTATTACCCCTTCTTAATCTCTTTGTTTTTGACAAAAAGGGGGAGTAAAATTTGTTGATTGTTTTACCCTTTGTTGATGATTGACAAAAAGGGGGAGAAAGATTTTGAGTTTATATGCATACTTGTGTTTAGTTTTCTCATGCATACCAAATAAACAATAGATATACATCGTAAGATTTTAGGTTTATGCATATATGTTTTGTTTTACAAATAGGAGAAAAAGAATTTGATATGTTTTATCTCCATACATTTGCATACATATTTATGAGCTTCATTGTCATATATTATTATTTATGTCTATGCATGAGTTAAGGGGGAGCTTCTTTGAAGCTTTACTTTAATCCATGCATATATAACTTTATGAGTTTTGTCATCATCAAAAAGGGGGAGATTGTTGGCCCAAAGGCCTATCACCCTAGTTTTGATGATGATCAACTCATGAAGTTATGTTTACTAATGATCTTGTGTTTAATTAGTGACAGATTCATTATCAAGATCTTAGTAGGTGCATAGCTCAACAAAGGATAAAATGTCAAGATTTGGAGCTAGCACGGTGTGATCCAAGGAGCTTTTGGATCAAGCTTGGACCAAGTCAAGAAGATGAGAAGACTTCAAGGGAAGACTTCAAGATCAAGACTTGTGTCTAGGTTTGTTTTTATAAGATTTTGTTTTAGTTAAAATGTAAAGGATAGAATAGTTGGTGGATTGCTCAAGTTCATATCACACACACACTCTTGATTTATATGGGTTTTCATAAAATATTTTTAGTTCTAGAAAAATACCGTTTTGGTTTTTGGTGTTTCAAATATACATGTGTTTTTAACCAAAACCATTTTAGAACTCTCGGGTTTTCTCGGTCGACTGTTCTGCTGATCTGCTCGACATCCTTTTAGTTTTCTAGTCATAACTTTTGATTCTTATATTCAATTAACATGATTTAAATTGCATTTTAAAGATAACTTTCAGTGCTACATTTAATATTCAATAATCATTTTCTGATTTAAATGTTAAGAATGTCAAATATTGGGTTGAAATCTGAAAAACAGTTTACAGTTTTTGATTTGATACCTTTTAGTATTGTATTGATAACTTTCAATTCCGAATTGATATTGATTTGATTTAAGTTTCATTAGCAAGAAGACTTCAATATCTACAACTTAATCTTATATACTTATTCCCAAATTCGAACGTTTTAGACCTCAAAACTGTGCTCCAAGTTAACCCATTGCACAGAGGTCGGTCGACCGGGCCAGTCGACCGGACCCAAGGGCAGGTCGACCGCAAGGGTCGACCGACGTGCACAGAACCGTGCACGTCTGGTAGTTCTGTGGGCGGTCGACCAGGCCGGTCGACCGGAACTGAGAGCAGTGCTCTCTGTTCTTCTGGGTCGACCGGGCCGGTCGACCGGAGGCTCCAACGGTCGGATTTTTGACCGTTGGCGGTCGACCGGGCGGTCGACCGGCAGGCCTGTCAGAACCCCAACGGCTAGTTTTTGACAGCCTATATATTTGGGGGTTTGTGGACTGTTTTCACTAAGATTTTGGAGACTTTTAGAGCCAGTTTTTCCCATTCTTTCAGAAGAGTTTTTCTCCACAAAATAGAGAGCTAATACTTCCAATCTAAAGGGAGTTTTATTTAGAGTGTGTTAAAAGAGATTTCTTGAGTTTTCACCATATCTTTCTTTCCTTGCTTTCTCACAATCACTTGAGCTATCCATTACCTTATCTATCCATAGGATTGTGTTGTGAGAGTTTGTAATTGGTGATCAAAGTGTTGTAGATCACCAAAGATTTCATCTTTGTACTTTGAGGAGACGGGCAAGTGTGCTCGTGGTGTTTTAGAGTTCTTGTGTGAACTCGGTGGTTTGAGGTGCGGCCTCGGCGAGCCGGTGGGCTTGCGGTGTGTAAGGGACTAGAGAGTCCGAGGGCTTGTAGGTGTTGCGGCACCGAGGAGAGATCCATTGGGATCTTGCATAGTGGAAATCCTTCGTGTGTCGAAGGCGGGGATGTAGAGCAAGTGTGCTCGAACCTCGAAACATACCTTTGTGTTTGCGATTGCCATTTCTCTCTCTCTTCCTTGTTTATATCTTGCATTCAATTATTGTCTATCTTTATATGCTTGATATATTCTTTTGTGCTTAATTGATATACTTGCGTGGGATTGTTGCTAACACTTGTATTCAACCAAGAGAGCCAACGCGGCACCTCAACCCATTCAAGGGGAATCTAGAGGAGTTTGTCCAGAGCCCTTCACGGGGAATTCGGCAAAACTCTTTGGTTATACGTGGTGTTTAGTGTAAAAGATTTAATTAGGTCATAATTGTTTTAGCTTCCACATTATTTGGCATTAAGTGACCATTAGATTAGCCATCACCTATTCACCCCCTCTAGGTGAACTTACAAGGCCAACACTTAGTCCTTCTCCTTTGTCTTCAGGAATTACAGTATTTTATAAAATATAAGGAGTACCAAAGGGTAGTGAGGAGATGAGCTCAGATCGATGGACCAATTATATTCATCTCTAGACTTCTGGATTTGAGATTATCTTTATTAATTTCTCAAGCCAGGATAATAAATCCAAATAAATCTGATTTTGTTTGAATAGATTTGATAATATTCTCTCTCTGTTATCCCATATTTTTTGATAAGATTTGCTTTTGGACTTTTGGATTTCGGATTAGTTTAGTTGATTTTCAAGTTAACCAAATGGATCCTCAAAAATTCAGTTTTAACTGATTCTATCTGGTGCTATCTTTTCTGATTTGTTTCAGTCCTTAGATAGAATTACTTCTAAATCTCTAAATTTGAGTAGTCTTCACTAATTTTCTTGAGCTTTTAAAACTCCAGATTTAATTGGACAAACTTGTCCATTTCTCCTCTATCTCTATAAATTATCATGCATACCATTAGACATTAAAATGAATTAAATAGCAGAGTTTTATTACAAAATAAATGTAAAAATGTGACACATATGACACTAAATGTGCAATGCATGTGTACAATCATAATCTCATACCTATCTTTTGCTTGTCCTCAAGCAAAACGTCAAAGCTAAATCTATAAAATTATTAGACCACTTTTGCAAGTGACGCGATTGCACTGAGCATATGCAACAAGCTGTTAAAATTCTCTGTTTTCCCTAGAGGATGAGTTTTGTCTCGTGAGAGTTTTCAGTAGATTACACCCACAAAATTCTTAAAGAAAGAGAAAAAAGTGTTAGTATTTCTGAAAAAGTATTTTGAAAAGGAGAGAAAATATTTAAAGTATTATTGTAAGAGTTCAAGTAATCTATATGTTATAGAAAATCGAATTTTTTATTTCTAAACTTAGTCTCCATTCAAAAACTTCTTATCAATCAAGATAATGAATCAAATTGTATTTCTTATCTAGTTTATTATTTTACTCTAGGTCATATGCACCTTTGTGATCGTGAAATTTTCACTTGGGGCTATTTAACTCTAACTCTTATGCCTTATTATTATTATATATATATATATATATATATATATATATATATATATATATATATATATTGGTGGTATTATTCCATAGTTTTATTTGGCTATCTAATCTGCCGATGTAATGAGCATATAGTCGGTGACTCCCAAATCAAACGATCTTAGGGCACGGGGTGAGAAAACACCCCAAAGACTTAAGGACTCAAGCAAACAAGGCCACAAAGCTAAAAATTTTATTCATTATATGGACCATTTTTAGGCGTGAATACTTATGCTTTATGAGGCACAAATACCCGGCTTAGTTAGAGGATTTTTGATATATATATTTTTCTTTTTCTTTTTTCTTTTTCTTTTTTTATAAGACATAAGAATCTTTGTTTATGAACCCTAAGTGTGTAAGTGTATAAGTCATGTATATTTCATCAAGTAAAAAAATAAGACTAAATTAAAATTCCAAATTTTCTTCCTAACCCTCGAAATTAAATAAATAATCCTTTTTTGACCAAGTATAAGAAATCCTAATTATGATTCTCTTATTCCTTAAAATTAACTTAATATTTTACAAAAATAGATCAAAATATTGTTTTTATTTTCAAAAAGTTTTTAAAAACAATGAACATGTTGAATTTTTTTAATAAAAAGAAAACCTATGCTATGTTAGAACCCTCCCCCACACTTATCTCATGCATTGTCCTTAATGTATGAATGAACGCATAAATACATGAAAAAGAAGAATGAAAAAAAAATATTACCTTAAGGTAGTGGTTCCGGTGGTGGTTGGATTGGGTCAAGTGTTGCTACATAATCAAGACAATGTGGTGGTTCATGGAACCCAACTTTATTGACCTCATTTCTATATACATAATTATAATCCCCGATATGATTAGAAGCATGAAAGATCCTACCATGAAACTTTTTCCCTTTACATGATCAGTCTTAGAAAATCATCACAAAGTCATCTTGATCTATACCACTGTCCAACAAAAGAATGTGACTTGCTAGAATTTCTGACTTGGGCTCAAGAATGATAGGTTTGAGAACCAATACTAACTCAAGAAAATCAACTTTGGGTTCGAGAGTCAGTTTTGGTTCAAGAGTTGAGTCCAAATCCAAGAATTGAAATTCACATTCTTTTCCCGTCAATGGAATATGACTATCCAAAATTGGTGATTCAATTTCTAGGGTATGAGAATAAATATTGGCTTGAGAAATTGGTCTAAAATGTGTAAGGATACTGGAGTGAACATAGATTCAAAGATGGAAACTGAATCACAAGGTTAGGGATAAAAGTCACATTCACATTCAAGTTCAATCTCATTGAATAGAAAACCTACCAATTTGTCTAAGGTTTAAAATTGGTCAAGTTTAAATTTGTGTAATGAAATTAAATCTTGATCAAAGTTTTCAAGATTCCATGATTTTTTTCATCAATATGGTTAGAAGTGTCCAGAATAGTCAAAGATTGGGTAGGAAGAGTTTTCTTATTCCTGCACATGTTTTCCAATCGACTAAGTCTTTCTTCAATCATATTTAAAGGATCGCTTTGAAATTAAATTTTGGATTTCGTACTCTTTTCTAAGTCGGTATGTTCTTCTTGGAAAATAGAATAAGGATCTTTGATTTAAAAATTTTGATGGCATTTTGAGTCTTTTAGAATTTGAATTCGTCGCTCAAGCTCTTCTGAAGCTTTCACCCTCTTTTCCCAGTAAATTGATTCTTCTAATGGTTGTTCGGGAGGAGTATATGAAGCTGGATGTTGGTAAGGCGGTTGACTATATGACTCGGGGGAGTTGTATCCCCAGTGATTCTGTGAAGAGTAGTGAGATTATTCCAGTCTTGTTCATAGAATTGAGACTAGGGCATATATTGAATCGGATAAGACCAATCCAACATACTTGGTTGGTTAAAGTTATGATATGTCGTGTTAGAAATATCCGAGTCAGAAGAGGTCACAGTGAAATATGGATCACTATTTGCAAATGAATAATTATAATTATAATCCATATCACCAAGATGTAATAAACAAAAAAACAAAAACAAGAAAACAAACAAAAAATAAAAAGGAAAAATAATCTAGCTTAAGTTAGGGTAGACCATAGACCTAGACGACTCCTAGCTAGTTAGACTGTCTACGGTTGTTATATTGCAAAATATGACCATAAGTTAATCGATCAGATAGGGGCAAGACTGGTGGGAGGTATCACGCTTAAAAGCGACGAGCCTAATTAAGCCAAACCACCAGCCTTCGAGGTTTTGCCTCTCATTCTCTAACCTTTGACACTGATTTGGTAAGAGTAAAATTCTAATCAACTTTTTCCTTCGGTCAGTCTCCTATTGAATCTGAAATGCCCCTAGGGCCATTGTCTACTCAGTTTTAGTTAGGCTTGGATTAGTGAGTGAGGAGATTATTTGTGAGCTAAGGGAGGGTAATGATTTCCTGATTAGTATTTATATTTTCATATTTTTCATCATATTTTCAAATTTATCATGATAAAATTTTGTTTACACATTTATGCTTCCCCTTGTTTCTAGGTCCATGGCTTAAAGAAGAGAAGAGGCCCAAAACTCCAACATATTTGAGGATTTTTTAGAACCAAGAAAAAGCCCATACTTGAAGCCTAAATCTATTGAACAAGGGAGAAGAAGTCAATGTATTTAATGTACCAACAAGCCCCACTCCCTGGCACTAGTCTGCACACTCTGGCGTTGGCAGACTGGAGCCAGTATGGCCACGAAAACTCGACCCAAGCTGTGTTTCCGCAGCCATTATGGCACCGTTGTGCCAGTGCCAGGGGCCATCACTCCCACTCCGTCCCCCATGCTCCTGTGCCTATAAATACCTTCTAGGATTTCCAGAGAGGGGGATATCAAAAGAAGAGTTCTTGTTAGTTTGTTGTTGTATTTTCATTTACTTTCTTGTATTCCTTTTTATTTCTTGTACTAGGTTAGCCATTAAAGTGTGTGTGAGAGAGAGAGAGAGAGAGTGAAGCATGTAACTTGAAGGTGATAATCAAATACAGGTGAAGTTCTTTTCTTACCACATTATTCTTTGTGTTTTTACCTTACTTTTACTTACCAGGTGAAGTTCTTTTCTTACCACATTATTCTTTGTGTTTTTACCTTACTTTTACTTACACTAGTTTAGTATGTTTTCTCTCCTTTCATCTTCTCTTTTGTTTTCATTTACCATGGCCAACTAACTTCTTTATATCACATCTAACTAACTACTAATTCACTAACATCTAGTAACTTGCTTGAACAACCCATATGAATCAATAAGTGTCAAGCAAGCCTTGTGTAAATAAGAGCTATGATATCTTACGATGAGGCTTTTTAATTCTACCTTACTAACAAGTGACTCACTTTTTTATTTCATGCTTGACTCCTAAGTTTTTGATGACTTATAGAAGTTGTTAACTCTACTTGTTTTTTATAAGTTAGTGGAACTGCCATGCATCCTTGCCGAAACTAATAGTGCACTTATTTCTTCATCCATGCTAGCCTTCAAATGGATCTTGATGGAGGAATGTTCGAGTTTTGCCGTGAGAAGCAAGGTGATGAGAGGAACTTTCATTTGATTTACCACGTAAAAAGTTCTTATACATAAGATTTGTGTTTGCCTATGTCCATTGTGAGGTTATGTCTTCAAGAAGGTAGAGGTTAGTGGGAGCAACTAGTAGAAGGTTAGTCATGCATCTTTTTTCATCTTTAAAAATACAAAACACTTTTCTAACACTAAAATATTTCAAATCATCTCTACAATCTTTCTTGTTTTTCTTTCAATTCATTCTTTAACAAATAACATCTTTTCTACAAAGAAAGAAGACCGCACATCAAGCTTCTATCACTCCCTCCTTGTGGATACGACCCGTATAGCCACTTTTCTATCACGGTTGAATCGTTAAAGCTGTAACATTGACCATCACTCTTTTACTTCTTATGCATGCTTTTTGGCGTTCAAATTTTGGCGTCATTTTCGGTGAGGGGTAACGGTTTATCTTATTGTTACTAAAGATATCTCTTTGTTTTGTGTAGGAGGAGGAGTCAAGGGACTAATCGCTATAGTGGACCTACACTTGCGTGGAAAAGAAGAGCACTTTTGCCCTCGGAAAAGCCTCACATGCGAGACTTTTCTGATTGAAGTACTCACAAAATTTTCTGCAGTGTTACTGAAAATTGCATAAAGAAATTGCTTTCTACAAATAATGGTTTCTTGTATGACTCACCCATGCATTGTTAATAGCTCAATAGAAATTCATTTGTTGCTAAATTGAAAATTTGATTAGACTTTTGCATTTAGAGCACGTGTCAATTTTAATTCATTTCAATTTCTGTTGAAGTGTACTGGAGAAAGGTACGTGTGCATTTCATATAGAATAGGACTAACATTTTGGAGTGATTTATCGCTTTAAGTGTTATCTTATTGTGAATACATTGTACACTTATACAATTGATATTAAGGGCAAAACCTAAATAAACAAGATAAGGTAGTGATTTCATCACCATTTCTTAGCCCAAAAACTATCTTTAAGTACACTCATAATCGCAAACCTAACTAAAAGTTGATAGGCATTGGCCCTAGGGACATCTCGGATTCACTAAGAGATTAACCGAGGGTGAAAATTATAAGAACTATACTCCTACAAAATCAGTGTCTAAGGAAAGAGGATTGAGAGGTTAACCTCGAAAACTCCATGGTTTGGTGTAATTAAGAACCGAGGCTTACACTCAGATACCTTCCACCGAGTTTTGACCTTTCGTGACTGATTATCTTATAGTCTAATTACTACAACAACCTCCCCCGGTGAATCGAGCAGTTAGGAGTCGTTTAGGTCTAGGTACCTTAGACTAAGGCTTGATAGTTATTTCTCTTTCTTTTATTTGTTTTCTATTCTTTTCGATTGTTTTGTTGTTTACACATTGTTTGTGGTTTGCTGCATCCAGGAGTAGGTAAGAGATCCTGTTACTTCTAGATTGACCCAAAACACTTTTCTTCCTCTGCATCCAGAGCCAGTGATGGCATCACTACAGGATAGGTTTTATCTCATCAGAACTTCACTCTCATTTTGTACAAAACTTCCTAAAGCGAATGATAATAATTTTGTGCTGAAACCGCAATTCAACAACACTATCTTGAAATTTCACGGTTTAGAATCAAAAGACGCATACTTCTTTGTTAGGAAATTTGAAGAAGTATGCCTTATGATGCGCATTCCTTAGCTAGGAGGCAATGCCGTTAGGTTACATTTCATTCCTTTTTTCCTATAGGACCTGGCTAAGAAATGGCTGTATAGCTTGGTTGTGGACTGAGTCACGATGTGGAACGATTTCGTCAAGGCTTTCTTGAAGAAATTTTACCCAATCCACAAGAGTACCCTCATCAGAAAGAACATCATGCAGTTTAGGTAAGAGCAGAGTGAACCATTCTGGAGATATTTTGAGCGATTCAAAGATCTCTTAGCTCAGTGCCCTCATCACGGTGTAGAGAAATGGTGTCAATGCTGTTGGCCCAAGGTTACAATCACCCGATCTTTTTGTTTTGATGATTACAAAATATATATAATTATTTGTAATATTCATATTTTAGTGTTTAAGTGTGTTTCAGGGTTCTAAGGATTCAAGATGTCTTCTTTCTTAAAGGAAGGTATTTTTTACTCAAGTTGATTCAATTCGGATTCAAGGATTCAAGCTTTTCAACATTGCATATAAAGAAGCCCTAATTTGAAGATCTTATAGTCACCTAGAACCTTTGTAAGAATTAGTTTGTTAAAGAATGAGGTTATGATAAGTTGGCTCAAGAAAACACAAACACACTTTCATTTTTCAAAATACAATTTTTGTTTTGGTTAGTTGATTTGGTGCATGTCTTGATTGATATACATGACTCAAAATATTTTATATTTTTACACCTAGTTTATATCATGTATACCATCCATTATAGAATGCTACTTAATCATCTAGCCATTTAAAAATATTTTAAAAATTCTTCAAAGTTCAAAATTTTTCCCATAATAAAACTGTTTCAGGCCCAACGGTCGACCGGGCGGTTGACCGGATCTATTTCAGGCCTGATCGGTCGATCGCACCGGTCGACCGGGCCTTGTGGCTTTGGCATGCACGTTTGTGCACGTCTGTCGATCGACCGGACCGGTCGATCGACTGACTAACCCTTGCTCTCGGGTTTTGTCGGTCGATCAGGCCAGCCGACCGACAGAACATATATTTGTTTTTTGTTTAGCCTCCAGTCGACTGACCGGTCGACCGAGTCCAATGGCTAGTTTGCCAGATAGACTGCTAGTTGACCAGGCCGGTCGACCGACAGCCGCCAGCAGCCCCCAACGACTAATTTCTTGAAAACTGTTTTCTGGATTTGATTTTGATGTTGCTTTCAGCTATTTCAGAATTTCCTGAGGCTATTTCCTGATATATTAACCTATTTTTAATGATGACAATTGAAAAACACCTAGAGAGGGGGGTGAATAGGTGTAAATGCTAATCTAGAAATCTTTTTCAAACAAGTATGAATGAATGATGCAACGATCACTCAAAACAAGACTAAGAGCCGTATACCCGGTGAAGGGCTCTGAACTCCTTCCTCGTGATTCCTCTAGATAAGAGCTAGAGGTGTGTATTGCAATCTTGTTGTATGAGTATTGATCGATAATATATCAAGAAATGAATAATATGCAATGGTGATGTGCACACAAGATATATCACAAGTAATAGAGGCAATATCACAAACTAAAAATGAAGAGCAATGAAGAGCAATTGAAATAAAGCGAAATAAAGAGCAAGAGCAAAAAGGCAATCACAAACATAAGTATTTGTTTCGAGGTTCGAGCCACCGCTCTACTCCCCGCCTTCACCGCCGTGAAGGGTTTCCACTATCCACCGAGGACTTTACAAGGTCTACCGAAGACCGGAGTACCGAACTCCACAACTTATAAGCCTCTACAAAGAGATATCTCCACAAGAATAAGAAAAGGGAGCAAGTAACCAAGTGATCACAACAAAGACCACAAAACTCTTTACAACACTTCTCTTTTACAACTTTCTTATAGAATGAGGATGGAATTTTGGCTCTAGAAGTGTAGTGTGAAAACTAAACTCAGTTGTAATTGAAAATAACTTGCTAACACAACTGAAAATCAAAGCCAAGAATGATCTAGAAAATAGAGAGCTTTTGAAACTTTTCTTTTCTTTAGAAAACTTAAAAACTAGGTAATTTTCTTGGTGTTATTGCAAGAGACCTATCTCCTCTATTTATAGGGAGAGGAAGGGATTAAAACACATTTAAATTAAGCTTATTTGATCCCAAAATAATCCCAAAAACTCAGAGAAACCCTACCACAAAACAGGGTAAAAAACAGATTTCAGATTTTCACCAAAGAGGAAAGAGCCGTTGGCAGCTGGCAGGCTTGGCGGTCGACCGGTCCGGTCGACCGTCAGCCCTGTGGCGTATAGCCGTTGGGCTCGGGTCGACCGATCGTCGACCGGCCTCAAAGAGGAAATACAGTTTCTAACTGCTGGTCGACCGGTCGGCCGACCGACCAGAAAAAGAGAGCAGCCTGTTTCAGAGTGGTCGACCGGTCGGTCGACTGACAAAAAACAGAGAGCAGGCTGTCGACCGGTCGATCGACGGACAGACGTGCACAAGCGTGCACGTCCTGGACACAGGATCCGTTCGACCGGTTCGGTCGGCCGGTCTGGCCTGAAACAGAAAATAAAGAGGGAATTTTGGACTTGGAAAATTTTCAAAATAATTTTGTAGGAATATTTGACTAAGTATCATGCTGGAAAGATAGATATACATGATATAAACAAGATATAAAATTTGTAAAAATTGAATTATGTATAGAGACCAAGGCATGAACTTTAAACAAAACATCAAAACTAGAAACTGTATTTTGGAAAAGTGTGTGTGTGTTCTAGAGCCAATCTACCACTACCTCAAACTTTAACAAAACTAATTCTTACATAGGTTCTAGATGATTTCAATGTCTTCAAATGGGCTTCATATGTGATCTTGAGAATCTTGGTCTTGAACCCAATTTGAACCGACTATAGCCAAGTCAACCTTCCTTTAGGGAAGAATACTCCTAGAATCATTAGAGCCCTGAAACACACTAAAACAACAAACATGATTAGTACAAATAACTATATATGTTTTGTAATCATCAAAACACACTAAAACGGGTGATTGTAACCTTGGGCCAACAATCTCCCCCTTTTTGATGATGACAAAACATATAAGTTATCTTAAACAAATAGGAGAAGAGCTTGGAAGTTCCCCCTCAAATTATGCTATGTATAAAAGAATGACTATGTATATGAATGAGTGGCTATATACATAAAGCATGAAAACTATATGAAACACAATAGTTTGTAACACAAAAACTAAAAAAAAACTCGAGTATTAAACAAACTACCAAACTAACATTTTTTTTCTTTTTCTCCCCCTTTTTGTCATACATCAAAAAGGGTGAAACAAAATAAAAATGTTTTTCTTCAAGAATCCATAATACACACATTCAACTCACCACAAATAAAGAAAAATCTAGCATAGTCTAGAGGTTTTGTAAAAATATCGGCAAGTTGAAAATCGGTAGAAACATAATCAATATCAATATCACCTTTCTCATAATGATCTTTAAGAAAGTGATACCTAATGTCAATGTGCTTAGTTTTATTATGTTGATTTGCATCCTTTGTCATATGAATAGTACTAGTATTATCACAAAATATTTTAATATGAGAAAAATGCAAATCATAGTCAAGGAGAGTATGTTTCATCCAAAGAACTTGTGCACAACAAGCTCCGGCCGCAACATACTCCGCCTCGGCTTTTGAAAGGGCTACCGAATTTTGCTTTTTGGAAGACCAAGAAATAAGACAATTACCAAGAAATTGACATGTTCTACATGTACTCTTCCTATCTACCCTACAACCCACATAGTCGGCATCTGAAAAACTCATCATTGAAAATTGGCCGATTTTCGGATACCACAAACCCATTTCAATGGTGCCTTAAGGTATCTAATTATGCGTTTAACCGTAATTAAATGAGACTCTTTAGGACACTATTGAAAATGAGCACAAAGACAAACCGAAAACATAATATCTGGCCTACTAGCCATTAAATATAACAAGCTACCTATCATGCTACGATAAAGTTTAATGTCTACACTTTTACCTTGTTCATCCTTATCAAGCTTTGTGGTTGTTGTCATGGGAGTTTTGCTCACTTTAGCTCCTTCAAACCCGAACCTCTTGATTAGTTCCTTTGTGTACTTGGCTTGATTGATGAAGATCCCATCCTTCTTTTGCTTGATTTGGAGAACAAGAAAATAGTTGAGCTCACCCATCATAGACATTTCGAATTCATCCTTCATGCATGATTCAAAAACTTGGCAAAGAGATTCATTAGTAGAACCAAATATGATATCATCCACATAAATTTGTACAATAAGAATATCATTTTCAACATGTTTTATAAACAAAGTGGTATCTATTTTTCCTTTCTTAAAACCATTTGAAATTAGAAATGAAGAAAGCCTTTCATACCAAGCCCTAGGGGCCTGTTTCAAACCATAAAACGCTTTGTCAAGTTTAAAAATAAAATTCGGATGTGTAGGATCAACAAACCCGGGGGTTGTTCAACATACACCTCCTCTTCAATAAATCCATTCAAGAAAGCACTTTTAACATCCATTTGAAACAACTTAAAATCTTTATATGATGCAAATGCAAGTGTCATCCGTATGGCTTCAAGCCGTGCTACGGGTGCAAAGGTCTCTTCAAAATCGAGTCCTTCGATTTGAGTGTAACCTTGGGAAACTAACCTAGCTTTATTCCTAACAACATTACCTGACTCATCCAACTTGTTTTTAAAGATCCACTTAGTATCAATTGTTGGTCTATCGTGGGGCCTAGGAACAAGGTGCCAAACTTAGTTGCGCTCAAATTGATTGAGTTCCTCTTGCATGGCAAGTAACCAATATGAGCCGGCCTCGGCTTCGAGGACGTTCTTGGGTTCAAAGTGAGAAATAACAGCATAGTGCCCACAAAAATCATGAAGTTTAGAGCGAGTGGTTACCCCTTTAGATACTTCACCAATAACGAGATCCTTGGGATGATGTGGATTGTATCTCCAATCCTTTGGAAGTTGTTGAGTAGGCTCCACTTCAATTGTTTGAATTTCATTTCCTTGAGCCCCTTCTATTTTAGCTTCACTTCCTTCATCATCCTTTGGCTTGCCTCCAATAGTAGGTGAGTCCTCCAAAGCGACTTTCTCCAAATCTTCTTCCAAAGAATCTATTTCTACAACATTCTTAACAAACAAATTAGATTCTTCAAACTTAACATGTATAGATTTTTCAATAGTCAAAGATGATCTATTGAAGATTCTATAAGCCTTACTAGTATTAGAATAACCAACAAAAATTGCCTCATAAGATCTAGAATCAAATTTACCTAAATTATCTTTTGTATTTAAAACAAAACATTTGCATCCAAAAATCTTAAAGTATGAAACATTCGGCTTTCTAGAAAAATAAATCTCAAAAGAAGTTTTTGAAGTATTTTTGCTTAAGAAAACACGATTTGATATATAGCATGATGTATTAACGGCCTCGGCCCATAAATAATGTGGGAGACCATATTCACTAAGCATTGTCCTAGCCATCTCTTGTAATGTTCGATTTTTCCGTTCAACTACTCCATTTTTGTTGTGGAGTTCTAGGACAAGATAGTTCATGCTTAATTCCATGTTCTTCACAAAATGTGGTAAAAGGTAGGTTAATGAATTAACCTCCTCTATCACTTCTTATTCTTAAATTGAAGTATATTTTTCCTTTTCAACTCTTTTCTTAAAGGCTTGAAAATGTGAAAAGGCTTGTTTTTTGTGTTCTAAAAAGAAAACCCAAGTAAAACGTGAAAAGTCATCAACCAAAACAAATGCAAATGATTCCCACTTAGACTTTTGGTTTGAGTAGGACCAAATAAATCCTGAAAAAATGCGACTACGTTCTGTATAAGTCGACTAATAGATATTAGTAAGTCGACTAATTATGAAAAAATGCCTTTAAAAAATTCTGAAAAAATATTTAAAAATTAGAAAAATTGCAAATACCCAAATCTCTTCAAAATTTCATAAAAATATCTTCTTTAAGAGGCTTTGTGAAAATATCTGTAATTTGATTATCAGTTGATATAAAATTTAAAGAAATATCACCTTTTAAAGCATGATCACGTAGAAAATGATGTCTAATATCAATATGCTTAGTACGTGAAGGATGAACTGGATTTTTAGATAAATTAATAGCACTGGTATTATCACACATAATAGGTGAGTTTGAGATATACATGCCATAATCAAGTAAGGTTTGTTTTATCCATATAATTTGAGCACATACAACACTAGCAGCAATATATTCTGCCTCGATTGTTGATAATGATACAGAATTTTACTTTTATTGAACCATGATACTAGTGAATGTCCCAAAAAGTGACAAGTACCACTAGTACTCTTCCGATCAGATTTACATCCAGCAAAATCAGCATCACTATATGATAGTAAATCAAATGTGCTTGATTTTGGATAAAATAAACCATAATTTATTGTGTTATTTAGATATTGAAAAATCCTTTTCACTGCTTTAAGATTTGATTCCTTAGGATTTGACTGATATCGATCACATAAGCATACACTGAACATAATATCAGGTCTACTTGAAGTAATATATAGTAATGAACCAATCATACCTTGATACAGTTTCTGATCAACATTCTTACCATTTTCATCTTTGTCTAGGAATGTAGTAGTACTCATGGGAGTATTCTTATGACCAGAATTTTCCATGCTAAATCTTTTTAGAAGTTCCTTTGCATACTTACACTCGGAAATGAAGATTCTATCCTTCATTTTCTTTATTTGCAGACCGAGAAAGTAAGTAAGTTCGCCCATGTGGCTCATCTCAAATTCACTCTACATGGTCTTAGAAAATTCTTGACAAAGATTATCGTTAGTAGATCCAAATAAAATATCATCAACATATATCTGAATGATTAAGATATCTTTATTAACATGTTTAATAAAGAGAGTTGTATCTGCTCTTCCCATCTTAAAATTAGAATTTAAAAGAAACTTTTTAATCTATCATACCAAGCACGGGGTGCTTGTTTTAAACCATATAAAGCTTTCTTAAGTTTAAAAACATGGTTTGGAAATTTTTCATGTTCAAAACCTGGATGTTGTTCAACATAAACAGTTTCCTTAATAAATTCATTTAAAAAGGCACTTTTAACATCCATTTGATAAAGTTTAAAATTCATAAAACAAGAAAAAGAAAGTAAAATATGAATAGATTCAAGCCTAGCTACTGGTGCATAAGTTTCATCAAAATCAATACCTTCTTCTTGATTGTATCCTTGTGCTACTAACCTTACTTTTTTCTTAATGACTTCACCTGATTCATCAAGTTTGTTCTTAAAGACCCATCTGGTACCGATGACTGGATGATCAGTAGGACGTTGTACAAGATCCCAAACATCATTTCTGACAAATTAGTTCAACTCTTCTTGCATTGCAATTGTTCAAAAATCATCTGCACATGCTTCTTTGATATTCTTCAGTTCAATGAGTGATATGAAAGCAATTTGTGTCATGTAGTTCAACTTGAATCTCGTCTGAACGCTTTGATTTATATCTCCAATAACCAAATCATGTTGATGATTCCTTACTTCAACATATGCTTTAGGTAACTCGGTAGGAGTCTCATCATCCTTAGAAATATGTTTTTCTAAAACTTGTTTTATCATTTTACTTTGATAACCAAACTTATGATAAAAATTTCAAGACATATATCAATCATATCAATTCATTTTGTGTCTTGCCAATTTTATCAAAAACAAAACTTGTATTTTATCAAACTAGAATTTTCCAAAACATGAATAGGATAGTCAAAATAAGTTTGTTTAAAAAGTTTAAAGCATGTATGTATATCTAGAACATATCTAATATACATAGGTATAAGGTAAACTTGTTTTGATCTATTATTCATGAAAACCAAAAATCAAATCATGAAACATGTGTGTTTTGTGCACTTGAGCATATCAACTAAACTAAGCTTTACAAATATGGATCTAAAACACAAACTCTAAACTAGATACCTAAGTCTTCTTGACGATCTTCATCTTCAAGTAGACTCGGTCCAAACTCCGTGATTTTCCAAGTGCAAAGGTATGATCTTTAAGCTTGGCACCGGAATCATCAAGAATAGCTTCTAATCATCTTGTTGAAGCTAATCACCAACCTAATATCCTGTTAATGATCTGAAACTTAGAAACACAAGAATATTAGTAAACATAACTACATGAGTGTTGATCATCATCAAAACTAGAGTGGAAGGCCATTGGGCCAACACTTCGGAGATGATGCCAAAGGAAAGATCATTACTATTGGTAATGTTAAACTTGGTACATCTCCTTTAATAGAAAATATTGTTTTAGTTGATGGCCTCAAGCATAATCTCTTGAGTGCTATTCAACTTTGTGATAAAGGTTTTAATGTTATTTTTGATGACCTAGCATGTAGTATTATTGATAGACAATCCAATACATGTATATTTTTTGGATTTCGTGAAAACAGTGTATACATGATTGACATGTCTAATATGCTATGCAATGATACTTGTTTGAAAGCCCTCGATGATGACTCTTGGTTGTGGCATAGGAGATTAGGCCACATTTTTTTTGACCATCTATCTAGATTAAACAATAAGGAAATGGTGAAAAGTATTCCTTACTTGAAATTTGAAAAGAGCCGCATTTGTGATGCGTGCCAACTTGGGAAACAAACCAAGTCCTCTTTCAAGTCAATCAAGGATATCATGACATGACGACCTTTGGAGTTGATTCATATGGATTTCTTTGGTCCTACACAAACCAAAAGTCTAAGTGGGAATCGTTTTGCTTTCGTTTTAGTTGATGATTTCTCTCGTTTTACTTGGGTTTTCTTTTTAGAACACAAAAATCAAGCCTTTTCATATTTTCAAACCTTTAAGAAAAGAGTTGAAAAGAAAAAAGATTCTTCTATTTTAAGAATAAGAAGTGATAAAGGTGGTGAATTCAATAACCAATCCTTTACCACTTTTTGTGAAGAACATAGAATTAAGCATGAACTATCTTGTCCTAGAACTCCACAACAAAATGGAGTCGTTGAGAGGAAAAATCGCACATTATAAGAGATGGCTAGGACAATGATAAATGAGTACGGTCTCCCTCATTATCTATGCGCCGAGGCCGTTAACACATCTTGCTACATATCAAATAGGGTTTTCTTATGCAAAAACACATCTAAAACTTCTTTTGAGATTTATTTTTCTAGAAAGCCAAATGTGTAGGATCTATAATCAAAGCAACACAAACACTAGAGGGGGGGTGAATAGTGTTTATAAAAAATTGAAATCAAACTACTTGCAGGAAATAAAAAATTTACAAGATAAACTCAGAAAATTCAAACGCAAAGACAAGAGAGTTATCCTAGTTCGGTCCTTGTGACCTACATCCAGTCCCCAAGCAAACCGCTTGAGATTTTCCTTTCTTGATTTGTGTACACTAACAACCAATATCTTGTACACCACTTGACAAAACGCCCTTTGCCAAATGTGCACAACTCCTCTTTACAACCAAGAGAACAAACACCTTGTACAACTTTCTTCTACACCAAGAAGACGCCTTTGTACAATGATCTTCTTTAAATGATTACAATGATCCTATAAGCCTTGAATTTGAATGTGCTTGTGGACAAGGTTTCTTATAGGAGAAATTTCAGAAATCTTCACAATGGAGTTTGGAATTTGGTGAAGAAACTGAAAGTGGAACAGGTTTTCAGAAAACAGATTTTTTGGACAGAGTTTTAGGCTGAAAACTTTAGATTTGAATTGGTGATTTCACCCTAGGACAATACCCCTATTTATAGGTGAAATCTATAGTAAGTTAGGGTATTTATCAGGCCAAATTTGAATTTTGAAACGTTCGTTAACACACAAGAATTCACCACCTGCATAACAGTTATCAACTGCTATTAGTCGACTTAGATAGAAGATTAGTCGACTAGAAGAACAAAATTTCCAAAGATTAGTCGACTAATATATGGGGTAAGTCAACTTTATATTGGCTGATACAGATATTTAGTTTCTGGAAAACTGAATGTAGTCGACTATATAGGCAATGTTAGTCGACTGGATAAGGTGTTAGTCGACTATATATTTTTGGGAAGTCGACTAAGTTTTATGCCAGACAGAAACAGAGAGTAGGAAAATTTTTGTATAAGTGATTAGTTGACTTGGAAAATATTATAGTCGACTAGGGTATCTGTTAGTAGACTATACATGGAGGTCAAGTCGACTAAGTTTGATGCCAGAGAACAAACAGAAACTTGGGTCATTTGTTTTAGAAGCATTTAGTCGACTAGGAGTTTTTGCAAGTCGACTATAGGATGGGTAGTCGACTACACTAGGAAGTCAAGTCGACTTATAAAGGTATTTGTGTGTGTATGTTCAAGGCTTTTCACAATATTCTAAAATTACACAAAAATACCCAAAATTTACAATAGAGGTAGAATAACCATAAAGTAGTAGAAATGCTTGTCCATCATCAAAATCTTTCAACTTGGTAGGCTTCAACATTCTCCCCCTTTTTGATGATGACAAGCTGTGTTTATGATAACTCCTCCTGCAGCAAAACTCCTTCTGCAATAAATAGGTTATAACAAATGATATATATAATCAAGTATTCTTGTTTGCCCCTGTAGAAAGTGTTAAGTTTCCCCTGCATTGCCATATGTCAGTATCCATCACATATTTTCATAACACACATATGTCAATTTTCTTGTCATAACACAAAAAGCTCTTACACAGAATTTTGATGATATGGAACATAACATAGAAACACAAATGTTCTGCCCCTTTGTCATTAACAAAAAGCAAAAAACATACATGAACATACATTGTTTTCATATTGAAGTACACATTAAACGAGTCTTTAAAACAGAAAAATACATAAATATTCAAAGTTTAAAAACAAAAATACGTAGCAACGCCAACGCTAGTATCATCAAATGTCGGATTCGGGAGGAGGAGGTGGTGGAAAATGAGTCTTGAGGATGTTCAGAATCTCCGTCTGAGTGGATGCAAATGAGTCCATCTTGAGTTGCATATGCTCAAACCGAGTCATCAATAAAGACTGATTTTCAAGCAAATGAGTCTGAGAGTCTTTAATAACTTATTGTTTGGCATGAAGAGATTCAATCTCAATAGACAGAGAATTGTAGAAGGCATCAGTATAAGAAGGAGGTGGTTGGGATGAAGGTGGTTCAGTGAAAGGAGGTTGGGTAGAGGAAGAAGGAGGTTGAGTGGAACTTTGTAGAGGAGGAGAAGGTGGTTGTGGAGGAGGATGAGGAATATCGGTAAGTTTCATACGGTGAAGAACGGCACGATCAAAAGGTTTGAAGACCTTGATAACACTAGTTTCGGAAGCAAGATCAATGTGAAATTTCCAAAATACGTGTGACAAAATGCTCCAAAAGGAAGGAAGGAGGTATGAGGCTTAACCATAGTATCAAAGATAATTTTTGCCCAATTGACGTCGAGTCCAACCATAATGGCATAGACACAAGCGGCGAACTCATGGGAATATTAGTTATAGCTCCCGGTTTTAGGGCAAATATTATATGCAAGGATACGACCTATAAGACGAGGAATGGGTTTCAATTTGTTGTTCGTCATAGGTAAGCCTTGTCCGGGAAGAAAAACACTAGATAAGACCTCCGCATCATCCATATTAATATCATTAATCGAGAGACCGTTATAAGGAATTGAAAGGATACGGCCTATGGATTTAGGGGATAATTTGATATTAATACCTTTAACCAATGAATATATATGGACATCATCCTCATTATCTTCAAAGGTTAAATTAGTATAAAACAAGTGTATGAAGAACGGATAATAGCCTTGCCTAGAATCTGTAGAGAACATGTGAACAAGACTACAATTTTGTAAATATGAGACAATGTCATAATCATAGAAGTCCTCATATTTAACAAATCTACCGGATAGAATTTCTAAGGAGGAAATTCTAAGGAAATCCTCTTCTAGGGCAGGATTTTTTAGAAAAGCCCTAAAATTAACTTGAGAGGAGGAAGAAGATGGTGTGAACTTGGTTTTCTTTGACCTAGACATGCTTAGAACTGAATTTAATGGAAGATACAGCAAGAATATGAAGGAAATTGCAAAGATTGGAAGGAATTTACCAAGAAATCAAAGGAGGAAGGAGTTTGGGTTCACAGCTTCTGGATGTCCTGTAGTCGACTTGGGCGATCAGCTGGGAAGAGAAATTTGGTGAAAGTCTAAGGTTTTGATGAAGGATAAGGGTAGAATAGGAAAGAAAATACCAAATCAATGGTTAGGATTAAAACAGAGTGAGATCGGATCCAAAACTTAAGGATACGGGTCGGGTTTCGAAAGTTAAAACCGAAAATAGAACACAGAGTTTCACAGCATTAGTCGACTTGAAGTTTGGAAATGGTCGACTAATACACTTGCTAGTCGACTATTAAATCACTTATTGTCGACTAACTTTTTAGAAATCAAAAATCCATGTTTCTGTTGTTGCAAATTAGTCGACTACGTTCTGTATAAGTCGACTAATAGATATTAGTAAGTCGACTAATTATGAAAAAATGCCTTTAAAAAATTCTGAAAAAATATTTAAAAATTAGAAAAATTGCAAATACCCAAATCTCTTCAAAATTTCATAAAAATATCTTCTTTAAGAGGCTTTATGAAAATATCTGTAATTTGATTATCAGTTGATATAAAATTTAAAGAAATATCACCTTTTAAAGCATGATCACGTAGAAAATGATGTCTAATATCAATATGCTTAGTACGTGAATGATGAACTGGATTTTTAGATAAATTAATAGCACTGGTATTATCACACATAATAGGTGAGTTTGAGATATACATGCCATAATCAAGTAAGGTTTGTTTTATCCATATAATTTGAGCACATACAACACTAGCAGCAATATATTCTGCCTCGATTGTTGATAATGATACAGAATTTTACTTTTTATTGAACCATGATACTAGTGAATGTCCCAAAAAGTGACAAGTACCACTAGTACTCTTCCGATCAGATTTACATCCAGCAAAATCAGCATCACTATATGATAGTAAATCAAATGTGCTTGATTTTGGATAAAATAAACCATAATTTATTGTGTTATTTAGATATTGAAAAATCCTTTTCACTGCTTTAAGATTTGATTCCTTAGGATTTGACTGATATCGAGCACATAAGCATACACTGAACATAATATCAGGTCTACTTGAAGTAATATATAGTAATGAACCAATCATACCTTGATAGAGTTTCTGATCAACATTCTTACCATTTTCATCTTTGTCTAGGAATGTAGTAGTACTCATGGGAGTATTCTTATGACCAGAATTTTCCATGCTAAATCTTTTTAGAAGTTCCTTTGCATACTTACACTCGGAAATGAAGATTCTATCCTTCATTTTCTTTATTTGCAGACCGAGAAAGTAAGTAAGTTCGCCCATGTGGCTCATCTCAAATTCACTCTACATGGTCTTAGAAAATTCTTGACAAAGATTATCGTTAGTAGATCCAAATAAAATATCATCAACATATATCTGAATGATTAAGATATCTTTATTAACATGTTTAATAAAGAGAGTTGTATCTGCTCTTCCCATCTTAAAATTAGAATTTAAAAGAAACTTTTTAATCTATCATACCAAGCACGGGGTGCTTGTTTTAAACCATATAAAGCTTTCTTAAGTTTAAAAACATGGTTTGGAAATTTTTCATGTTCAAAACCTGGATGTTGTTCAACATAAACAGTTTCCTTAATAAATTCATTTAAAAAGGCACTTTTAACATCCATTTGATAAAGTTTAAAATTCATAAAACAAGAAAAAGAAAGTAAAATATGAATAGATTCAAGCCTAGCTACTGGTGCATAAGTTTCATCAAAATCAATACCATCTTCTTGATTGTATCCTTGTGCTACTAACCTTACTTTTTTCTTAATGACTTCACCTGATTCATCAAGTTTGTTCTTAAAGACACATCTGGTACCGGTGACTGGATGATCAGTAGGACGTTGTACAAGATCCCAAACATCATTTCTGACAAATTAGTTCAACTCTTCTTGCATTGCAATTGTCCAAAAATCATCTGCACATGCTTCTTTGATATTCTTCAGTTCAATGAGTGATATGAAAGCAATTTGTGTCATGTAGTTCAACTTGGATCTCGTCTGAACGCCATGATTTATATCTCCAATAACCAAATCATGTTGATGATTCCTTACTTCAACATATGCTTTAGGTAACTCGGTAGGAGTCTCATCATCCTTAGAAATATGTTTTCTAAAACTTGTTTTATCATTTTACTTTGATAACCAAACTTATGATAAAAATTTCAAGACATATATCAATCATATCAATTCATTTGTGTCTTGCCAATTTTATCAAAAACAAAACTTGTATTTTATCAAACTAGAATTTTCCAAAACATGAATAGGATAGTCAAAATAAGTTTGTTTAAAAAGTTTAAAGCATGTATGTATATCTAGAACATATCTAATATACATAGGTATAAGGTAAACTTGTTTTGATCTATTATTCATGAAAACCAAAAATCAAATCATGAAACGTGTGTGTTTTGTGCACTTGAGCATATCAACTAAACTAAGCTTTACAAATATGGATCTAAAACACAAACTCTAAACTAGATACCTAAGTTTCTTAACGATCTTCATCTTCAAGTAGACTCGGTCCAAACTCCGTGATTTTCCAAGTGCAAAGGTATGATCTTTAAGCTTTGGCACCGGAATCATCAAGAATAGCTTCTAATCATCTTGTTGAAGCTAATCACCAACCTAATATCCTGTTAATGATCTGAAACTTAGAAACACAAGAATATTAGTAAACATAACTACATGAGTGTTGATCATCATCAAAACTAGAGTGGAAGGCCATTGGGCCAACACTTCGGAGATGATGCCAAAGGAAAGATCATTACTATTGGTAATGTTAAACTTGATACATCTCCTTTAATAGAAAATATTGTTTTAGTTGATGGCCTCAAGCATAATCTCTTGAGTGCTATTCAACTTTGTGATAAAGGTTTTAATGTTATTTTTGATGACCTAGCATGTAGTATTATTGATAGACAATCCAATACATGTATATTTTTTGGATTTCGTGAAAACAGTGTATACATGATTGACATGTCTAATATGCTATGCAATGATACTTGTTTGAAAGCCCTCGATGATGACTCTTGGTTGTGGCATAGGAGATTAGGCCACATTTTTTTTGACCATCTATCTAGATTAAACAATAAGGAAATGGTGAAAAGTATTCCTTACTTGAAATTTGAAAAGAGCCGCATTTGTGATGCGTGCCAACTTGGGAAACAAACCAAGTCCTCTTTCAAGTCAATCAAGGATATCATGACATCACGACCTTTGGAGTTGATTCATATGGATTTGTTTGGTCCTACACAAACCAAAAGTCTAAGTGGGAATCGTTTTGCTTTCATTTTAGTTGATGATTTCTCTCGTTTTACTTGGGTTTTCTTTTTAGAACACAAAAATCAAGCCTTTTCATATTTTCAAACCTTTAAGAAAAGAGTTGAAAAGGAAAAAGATTCTTCTATTTTAAGAATAAGAAGTGATAAAGGTGGTGAATTCAATAACCAATCCTTTACCACTTTTTGTGAAGAACATAGAATTAAGCATGAACTATCTTGTCCTAGAACTCCACAACAAAATGGAGTCGTTGAGAGGAAAAATCGCACATTACAAGAGATGGCTAGGACAATGATAAATGAGTACGGTCTCCCTCATTATCTATGCGCCGAGGCCGTTAACACATCTTGCTACATATCAAATAGGGTTTCTTATGCAAAAACACATCTAAAACTTCTTTTGAGATTTATTTTTCTAGAAAGCCAAATGTGTAGGATCTATAATCAAAGCAACACAAACACTAGAGGGGGGGTGAATAGTGTTTATAAAAAATTTAAATCAAACTACTTGCAGGAAATAAAAAATTCACAAGATAAACTCAGAAAATTCAAACGCAAAGACAAGAGAGTTATCCTAGTTCGGTCCTTGTGACCTACATCCAGTCCCCAAGCAAACCGCTTGAGATTTTCCTTTCTTGATTTGTGTACACTAACAACCAATATCTTGTACACCACTTGACAAAACGCCCTTTGCCAAATGTGCACAACTCCTCTTTACAACCAAGAGAACAAACACCTTGTACAACTTTCTTCTACACCAAGAAGACGCCTTTGTACAATGATCTTCTTTAAATGATTACAATGATCCTATAAGCCTTGAATTTGAATGTGCTTGTGGACAAGGTTTCTTATAGGAGAAATTTCAGAAATCTTCACAATAGAGTTTGGAATTTGGTGAAGAAACTGAAAGTGGAACAGGTTTTCAGAAAACAGATTTTTTGGACAGAGTTTTAGGCTGAAAACTTTAGATTTGAATTGGTGATTTCACCCTAGGACAATACCCCTATTTATAGGTGAAATCTATAGTAAGTTAGGGTATTTATCAGGCCAAATTTGAATTTTGAAACGTTCGTTAACACACAAGAATTCACCACCTGCATAACAGTTATCAACTGCTATTAGTCGACTTAGATAGAAGATTAGTCGACTAGAAGAACAAAATTTCCAAAGATTAGTCGACTAATATATGGGGTAAGTCAACTTTATATTGGCTGATACAGATATTTAGTTTCTGGAAAACTGAATGTAGTCGACTATATAGGCAATGTTAGTCGACTGGATAAGGTGTTAGTCGACTATATATTTTTGGGAAGTCGACTAAGTTTTATGCCAGACAGAAACAGAGAGTAGGAAAATTTTTGTATAAGTGATTAGTTGACTTGGAAAATATTATAGTCGACTAGGGTATCTGTTAGTAGACTATACATGGAGGTCAAGTCGACTAAGTTTGATGCCAGAGAACAAACAGAAACTTGGGTCATTTGTTTTAGAAGCATTTAGTCGACTAGGAGTTTTTGCAAGTCGACTATAGGATGGGTAGTCGACTACACTAGGAAGTCAAGTCGACTTATAAAGGTATTTGTGTGTGTGTGTTCAAGGCTTTTCACAATATTCTAAAATTACACAAAAATACCCAAAATTTACAATAGAGGTAGAATAACCATAAAGTAGTAGAAATGCTTGTCCATCATCAAAATCTTTCAACTTGGTAGGCTTCAACATTCTCCCCCTTTTTGATGATGACAACCTGTGTTTATGATAACTCCTCCTGCAGCAAAACTCCTTCTGCAATAAATAGGTTATAACAAATGATATATATAATCAAGTATTCTTGTTTGCCCCTGTAGAAAGTGTTAAGTTTCCCCTGCATTGCCATATGTCAATATCCATCACATATTTTCATAACACACATATGTCAATTTTCTTGTCATAACACAAAAAGCTCTTACACAGAATTTTGATGATATGGAACATAACATAGAAACACAAATGTTCTCCCCCTTTGTCATTAACAAAATGCAAAAAACATACATGAACATACATTGTTTTCATATTGAAGTACACATTAAACGAGTCTTTAAAACAGAAAAATACATAAATATTCAAAGTTTAAAAACAAAAATACGTAGCAACGCCAACGCTAGTATCATCAAATGTCGGATTCGGGAGGAGGAGGTGGTGGAAAATGAGTCTTGAGGATGTTCAGAATCTCCGTCTGAGTGGATGCAAATGAGTCCATCTTGAGTTGCATATGCTCAAACCGAGTCATCAATAAAGACTGATTTTCAAGCAAATGAGTCTGAGAGTCTTTAATAACTTATTGTTTGGCATGAAGAGATTCAATCTCAATAGACAGAGAATTGTAGAAGGCATCAGTATAAGAAGGAGGTGGTTGGGATGAAGGTGGTTCAGTGAAAGGAGGTTGGGTAGAGGAAGAAGGAGGTTGAGTGGAACTTTGTAGAGGAGGAGAAGGTGGTTGTGGAGGAGGATGAGGAATATCGGTAAGTTTCATACGGTGAAGAACGGCACGATCAAAAGGTTTGAAGACCTTGATAACACTAGTTTCGGAAGCAAGATCAATGTGAAATTTCCAAAATACGTGTGACAAAAATGCTCCAAAAGGAAGGAAGGAGGTATGAGGCTTAACCATAGTATCAAAGATAATTTTTGCCCACTTGACGTCGAGTCCAACCATAATTGAAAGTACACCTAGAGGGGGGTGAATAGGTGTAAATGCTAATCTAAGGCTAAATGCAAACTCTAATGCTCTAAAAGCGGAAGCTAATGCAAGTGTTGGACAAACTAATACAATTCAACAAGTGTAGCCGAATTCCCCTTGCGAGGCTCTGAACTAACTCCTCTTGATTCCCCTTAAAATGGGTTGAGATGCTATGTGAAGCTCTTGTTGGATGAGTATAAGTTAGGCACACACACACAAGCAATCCAAGCAATCAAGGATATAGCAATACAATGCACACAATTAAGCCAAGCAAGTATAGATGAATTGCAATAGAAATATATGCAAGGCAATATGAAACAATGCTCAAAACACAAGCAAGTATATATGATGATATGAATGGATGATGCTTGCACAAATGTAAAAAGAGTAGAGTTGAGAGAAATTGGATCAAACGCAAAGACCAAGATGTGTTTCGAGGTTCGAGCCCCTAGCTCTACATCCCCGCCTACACCACCGTGTAGGATTTCCCAATCCACTATAGGAGTACCAAACTCCTCTCTCAACCTTACAAAGCCACCGAGGCTATACAACCACAATCCACACCTCTACCGAAGAGGTATACGGCCCGTAGCCGAAATACAACAAACCCACAACCTCTACCGAAGAGGCTCACAACAAACTCAATCACCCGATCACCTCTACCTAAGAGGGATTCACAAATAACAAGGGTGTTTTACAATAAAGAGGTTTACAACAACAACCTCAAACACTTCTCTTTCTTTTTCTCTTTTCTTTTTCCACACAAAACAAAGATCCTAATAACTTAGGATAGAAGATATAGCTCAAGTGGAAACTAAGTGTTTTGGAAACAAGCAACAAAGAAAAATACTTGGGAAAATTCTTGCCAAAAGATATAGAATGAAAATCAACACAAATATCCCAAATCCTATTTTCTTTGATTTTCCAAAAACACAAAACAAATAAAGATGAATCACTTTTAGCACTTAAACTCTTTTGAAAACACTTTTAAAACAATGAAAAAGATCTGGAAAAACTAGCACAAAAATCTTAACCAAAAACTCCAAACAATGGGGTTTATATAGCCCCTATACAAAACTAGCCGTTAGGCTGACGTGTCAGCCTGACAGGCGGTCGGTCGACTGGCCGGTCGACCGTCCAACGGCTATTTTTGACCGTTGACAGCTGCCGGTCGACTGGTCGGTCGACTGGTAACAACCCGAGACCAAACCTGTTTCAGTACAGTCGACTGGCCGGTCGACTGGCCGACGTGCACAGTTTTGTGCACGTCCGGTCGACTGGTCGGTCGACTGGCCGCTTGGCCCAGTCGACTGTCCCAGTCGACTGGCCCAACCTGGCAGACAGCAAAAATAGGTCAGGTTGGAACGCATTTTTGAGATCTAAAACTTTCGAATTTGGAAATAAGTATATAGGATGAAGTTGTAGATATTGAAGTCTACTTTCTAATGCAACTTAAATCAAATCAATATCAATTCAGAATTAAAAGTTATCAATAAAATACTAAAAGGTGTCAAAACAGAAACTGTAAACTGTTTTCAGAACAAGAACAGATTTCAACCAAATATTTGACAACATTAAAATTAGAATCAGGAAATGGTTATTAAATAAGAAATTTATATCTGAAAGTTATCTTTGAGATGAAAGTTAAATCATGTTATTTGAATATAAAAATAAAAAGTTATGATAATAACTATAGAAGGGTGTCAAGCCTTGAAATCCAAAACCGATTCAATCAAAAACCAAACATGTATTTTTATCAAACATGATTTTCCAAACATGAATAGAAATATCAAAATAAGTTTATCTTGAAGGTTAACGCATGTATGTATAGAAAGAAATCATCTACTATACATATAGAATATGAAAACTTGTTTTGATCAAACTATTCATGAAAACCAAATATCAAAACATAAAACTTGTGTGTTGTGCACTTGAGCATATCAACTAAACTAAGCTTTACAAATGGATCTAAAAACTCTATCTAAACTAGGATACCTAAGTCTTGCTTGTAGATCTTCTATCTTCAAGTAGACTAGCTCCCAAACTGTGATCTTCCAAGTGCAAAGGTATAATCTTGAAGCTTTGGCACCGGAATCACCATGATATGCTTCCAAAACCCTTGTTGAAGCTAATCATCAAAACTAATAACCTGCTAATGATCTGAAACTTAGAAACACAAGATTATTAGTAAACATAACTACATGAGTGAGTCATCATCAAAACTAGAGTGGAAGGCCTTTGGGCCAACAATCTCCCCCTTTTTGATGATGACAAAACTCATGGAGTTATATATGCATGGATTAAAGTTAAGCTTCAAAGAAGCTCCCCCTTAACTCATGCATCATATAAACATGGTGCTCTAGATACTAATAGAATATTCAACATAAAGCATGTTCTAGATACCAATTAAAATAAGCAAACAACCAAACATATATGCAAACACAAGGAAGACATGCATATATAAAACACAAAACACAAATTCTTTTCCCCCTTTTTGTCAATCATCAACAAAGGGGTAAAAAAACATAAAAACAAATTTTTCTCCCCTTTTTGTTAAAAACAAAAAAAATCAAGAAGGGGTAATCAAAACATTCGAAACAATACAAAATCTTCTCCCCCTTTTTGTTCTAAACCAAGAATCAATAAAGGGTTAAAAATCAAAACATTGATATCAGTTAAAAATATGTCAATAAAGTGCATCTAGATACCAATAGAAACAAAATCATGTAATCATAAAAGAGAGTCAAAAATACATATCATAATTTTTTTTTTATTGATTGTTACATGTTTTAACATATTAAAACATTTTGATACTAATTGATAAGCAAGCATACCAATGATACCAAATTGAAAATATATTTCATTCAAATTCAATTTTTAAAGTCATAAAGTGTGGGAGTGGAAATCAAATACCAATTGAAATAAGAAATTCAAATTTTCTCCCCCTTTATGAAATACTAACTAAAAACATGCTTAGGCTTGATTAAGGTATCAATTGAAAGACTAAATCAATTGAAATAAAAATTAAGTCACAAGCACTAGCATAAACAATATTTGTGCTTAAGATATAGAAATATAATAGCACAAATAAAACATGTAAATGTGTATGAAGATAAAATGAGTACCAATCACTAATAGATGATACCAAGTTGTAAGCATACATACACAAATCAACAAATATGAGTATACATAAAGAAATCAAATTGATACCAATTGAAAGAGTTCAATGATACCAATTGAATTAACAATAATAAGTATGGTATATCTCATATCACAAAGAAGAATCCGAACTAGTTAAAATGAAAAGTTTTGTAAACTAGTATGAAATCCTTCAAGCAAGGAATAAAACAAGATTATTTTTCATAGAAATGAAAATCACATAATAATTATTACTCTAATCAATTAAGCACAACTCATGAGAAACAAAACATGAGTAATAGATATGAGTGTACAAATAAAATGTGAAGATCATAATCATGAAAAATATTTCATTAAACTCAATTATTCCTTTAAACATCAAAATTAGAAAATCATAAAACTAACTAGTTTAATCTTCAATGGCATATGTATGTCTGATGCAAACTAAAATATACATACATATCCAAAACTCAACGAGTCCACTAAAGTATATGCATGAAGGCACGTGGCTCAAAAAGGATGTATATGTATAAGATTAGTTTGAACTAGAAAGACATATACATGAGGTTAAACTTATAATACATGAAACATGAAAAACTAAATTTTCATCCAAAATCAATTTCATTTCAAGGTATATGTATGAATTGTCACTACACTAAGTATACATACATATCCCTAAACACAGTTGAGTCCATAAATAGATTTTGCATTGAAGGCAAATGACTCAAGAGGTATACATGTATATCTTAATGTTTTGGCAAAATAAACATATACATGAAATAAAAACTCTTATAAATCCAAAAATATGAATACAAGTCTAAAATGTATGGATCATCAAAACTAGACTATACTAGCACATCTAATGGGTACAAATATGCATTCAAGCTCAAACATATATATAGATTTATTTGTAGCCCACTCTCTGTACAAGTATATAACTAGTCTTAATGAATTAAGACTAACACTTAAACATATATTCAAAACATGACGCATCAAAAACACATATAAAAATCATCATGATAAAAGTCATCATGGAAAACTAAAACATGATTATTATGTGAATTCACATGTATTAGATTCATGATGTACATTATAGCTTAAACATAAGTGAGAACACTAAGTATGGGATCATATAAGCATGTGTGTCTCAAATACTATACATGTATGTCAAGGATCTAATAAACATGGAATGAACATACTAATCCAATGACAATAAAAACATGCTATAAACTATGAACATGAAAAGCATGTAAACAATAAATGGGAGTAAAGGATTGTTACCAAAAACGAAGAAGCAACTCTCCTTGTCTCCAAAACATAGTGGTCATCTCCACCAAATCTTCCCTTGAAAGTGATGCATCCAATAGATTTCCTTTAAGTCCGGAACGCATCCACTCCAAAGTGTCATCACTCTCATGTCATGTGAGAGCCCACACCTACATCAAAAATAGGAGGGGTGGTCTTTGGTACCCACATCTTGTTGGGTCCATGGGGGTTAGTACCTTCTCTAACCCAAACAAACTTCTTGGCTAAATTTTCAACATGTAAACGATCATAGCAAAATTTAGCAAGATGGCCTTTTCGGCCACAATGTGTACATGTGTACACATGAGCATACTTGTGTTGATGGTGTCCGTGTGAAGCATGTGTATGCTGTGATGGGTGTGCATGCATAAAAGTTGGAACTTGTTTCTTTCGAACCAAGAATTCCAAGCGTGTATGTTTCTTGGCACATTGGCTCATAGTGGAGCCCAAACAATCTACTCTCTTTTTTAGCATACAAATATCATCATTAATCCTAGAAGAAGAGGTACATGCATTAGGTAGACTAGATGAAGAAGCTACACTAGCATGGCAAACATGTGCATCAATCTTATTTTGTAAAAATTCATTTTTCTTTAAACATGCATCCAAATCTTTAGAAATTGAAGCAATCTTAATTTTCAAAGAATCATTTTCTTTTAAAACAAAATCAACTTTTGAAGACAAGTTTTCATTTTTCTTCAAAAGAACATGGCAATCATTTTTATTTTTCAAAAAGTTATTTTCTTTAAGTGCAAGATCAAGTTGAGATTTTAATGAATCCCTCTCATTATAGACCTCAACCTTTTCTTGCAAAATACAATCAAGTTTAGAATGCAAACACTTATTTTCTTTTTCAATTTCTAGACTTTTCTTTTTCAAAATCTTATATTTTTCAATTAGTTTTTCACAAACAATGGAAAGTTCTTCATTCAAAGCATGGGCATCAATATGATCATTTGAAGAACTAGCATCATCATCACTATCTAATGGAGTTTCCGAGTGTACCTCAAGGGAGTCATTCCCTTGGACCATATAGCATTGTTGTGGCTCGGATTCTCCGCTAGATTCCTCTTCTTGGATTGGCAATTGAAGCTTGGAGGTGGTGGTGGTTGTCAATTTGTTCCACACTACAAAAGCGGAATCAAAGTTAGAAACACATAAAAGATATTCTTTAGGCAAAGTGCTTCTAATAGCCTCTAGGGCTTGTGCATTGGCCCCTATATGATTGCAATCACCAAGATAACATCTCTTGGTGGCGGCAAGAAAGACATGCAAACCTAGGGTCTTTAGGTACATGGACATCCTATACTTCCAAACATCAATGTTGGAAGGGTCAAAGCTAGGAGGGGTCATGAAGTCCATGGTAAACTATATATGAATGTGCAAACAAACAAATGCAAATGAGATTAGCAAGCAAATGGATCACTCCTAGGATGTTAAGCCTAAGTATCAGGAGCACTAACTCTGATACCAATTGAAAGTACACCTAGAGGGGGGGTGAATAGGTGTAAATGCTAATCTAAGGCTAAATGCAAACTCTAATGCTCTAAAAGCGGAAGCTAATGCAAGTGTTGGACAAACTAATACAATTCAACAAGTGTAGCCGAATTCCCCTTGCGAGGCTCTGAACTAACTCCTCTTGATTCCCCTTAAAATGGGTTGAGGTGCTATGTGAAGCTCTTGTTGGATGAGTATAAGTTAGGCACACACACACAAGCAATCCAAGCAATCAAGGATATAGCAATACAATGCACACAATTAAGCCAAGCAAGTATAGATGAATTGCAATAGAAATATATGCAAGGCAATATGAAACAATGCTCAAAACACAAGCAAGTATATATGATGATATGAATGGATGATGCTTGCACAAATGTAAAAAAGTAGAGTTGAGAGAAATTGGATCAAACGCAAAGACCAAGATGTGTTTCGAGGTTCGAGCCCCTAGCTCTACATCCCCGCCTACACCACCGTGTAGGATTTCCCAATCCACTATAGGAGTACCAAACTCCTCTCTTAACCTTACAAAGCCACCGAGGCTATACAACCACAATCCACACCTCTACCGAAGAGGTATACGGGCCGTAGCCGAAATACAACAAACCCACAACCTCTACCGAAGAGGCTCACAACAAACTCAATCACCCGATCACCTCTACCTAAGAGGGATTCACAAATAACAAGGGTGTTTTACAATAAAGAGGTTTACAACAACAACCTCAAACACTTCTCTTTCTTTTTCTCTTTTCTTTTTCCACACAAAACAAAGATCCTAATAACTTAGGATAGAAGATATAGCTCAAGTGGAAACTAAGTGTTTTGGAAACAAGCAACAAAGAAAAATACTTGGGAAAATTCTTGCCAAAAGATATAGAATGAAAATCAACACAAATATCCCAAATCCTATTTTCTTTGATTTTTCAAAAACACAAAACAAATAAAGATGAATCACTTTTAGCACTTAAACTCTTTTGAAAACACTTTTAAAACAATGAAAAAGATCTGGAAAAACTAGCACAAAAATCTTAACCAAAACTCCAAACAATGGGGTTTATATAGCCCCTATACAAAACTAGCCGTTAGGCTGACGTGTCAGCCTGACAGGCGGTCGGTCGACTGGCCGGTCGACCGTCCAACGGCTATTTTTGACCGTTGACAGCTGCCGGTCGACTGGTCGGTCGATTGGTAACAACCCGAGACCAAACCTGTTTCAGTACAGTCGACTGGCCGGTCGACTGGCCGACGTGCACAGTTTTGTGCACGTCCGGTCGACTGGTCGGTCGACTGGCCGCTTGGCCCAGTCGACTGTCCCAGTCGACTGGCCCAACCTAGCAGACAGCAAAAATAGGTCAGGTTGGAACGCATTTTTGAGGTCTAAAACTTTCGAATTTGGAAATAAGTATATAGGATGAAGTTGTAGATATTGAAGTCTACTTTCTAATTCAACTTAAATCAAATCAATATCAATTCAGAATTAAAAGTTATCAATAAAATACTAAAAGGTGTCAAAACAGAAATTGTAAACTGTTTTCAGAACAAGAACAGATTTCAACCAAATATTTGACAACTTTAAAATTAGAATCAGGAAATGGTTATTAAATAAGAAATTTAGATCTGAAAGTTATCTTTGATATGAAAGTTAAATCATGTTATTTGAATATAAAAATAAAAAGTTATAATAATAACTATAGAAGGGTGTCAAGCCTTGAAATCCAAAACCGATTCAATCAAAAACCAAACATGTATTTTTATCAAACATGATTTTCCAAACATGAATAGAAATATCAAAATAAGTTTATCTTGAAGGTTAACGCATGTATGTATAGAAAGAAATCATCTACTATACATATAGAATATGAAAACTTGTTTTGATCAAACTATTCATGAAAATCAAATATCAAAACATAAAACTTGTGTGTTGTGCACTTGAGCATATCAACTAAATTAAGCTTTACAAATGGATCTAAAAACTCTATCTAAACTAGGATACCTAAGTCTTGCTTGTAGATCTTCTATCTTCAAGTAGACTAGCTCCCAAACCGTGATCTTCCAAGTGCAAAGGTATAATCTTGAAGCTTTGGCACCGGAATCACCATGATATGCTTCCAAAACCCTTGTTGAAGCTAATCATCAAAACTAATAACCTGCTAATGATCTGAAACTTAGAAACACAAGATTATTAGTAAACATAACTACATGAGTGAGTCATCATCAAAACTAGAGTGGAAGGCCTTTGGGCCAACAATAATGGCATAGACACAAGTGGCGAACTCATGGGAATAGTAGTTATAGCTCCCGATTTTAGGGCAAATATTATATGCAAGGATACGACCTATAAGACGAGGAATGGGTTTCAATTTGTTGTTCGTCATAGGTAAGCCTTGTCCGGGAAGAAAAACACTAGATAAGACCTCCGCATCATCCATATTAATATCATTAATCGAGAGACCGTTATAAGGAATTGAAAGGATACGGCCTATGGATTTAGGGGATAATTTGATGTTAATACCTTTAACCAATGAATATATATGGACATCATCCTCATTATCTTCAAAGGTTAAATTAGTATAAAACAAGTGTATGAAGAACGGATAATAGCCTTGCCTAGAATCCGTAGAGAACATGTGAACAAGACTACAATTTTGTAAATATGAGACAATGTCATAATCATAGAAGTCCTCATATTTAACAAATCTACCGGATAGAATTTCTAAGGAGGAAATTCTAAGGAAATCCTCTTCTAGGGCAGGATTTTTTAGAAAAGCCCTAAAATTAACTTGAGAGGAGGAAGAAGATGGTGTGAACTTAGTTTTCTTTGACCTAGACATGCTTAGAACTGAATTTAATGGAAGATACAGCAAGAATATGAAGGAAATTGCAAAGATTGGAAGGAATTTACCAAGAAATCAAAGGAGGAAGGAGTTTGGGTTCACAGCTTCTGGATGTCCTGTAGTCGACTTGGGCGATCAGCTGGGAAGAGAAATTTGGTGAAAGTCTAAGGTTTTGATGAAGGATAAGGGTAGAATAGGAAAGAAAATACCAAATCAATGGTTAGGATTAAAACAGAGTGAGATCGGATCCAAAACTTAAGGATACGGGTCGGGTTTCGAAAGTTAAAACCGAAAATAGAACACAGAGTTTCACAGCATTAGTCGACTTGAAGTTTGGAAATGGTCGACTAATACACTTACTAGTCGACTATTAAATCACTTATTGTCGACTAACTTTTTAGAAATCAAAAATCCATGTTTCTGTTGTTGCAAATTAGTCGACTACGTTCTGTATAAGTCGACTAATAGATATTAGTAAGTCGACTAATTATGAAAAAATGCCTTTAAAAAATTCTGAAAAAATATTTAAAAATTAGAAAAATTGCAAATACCCAAATCTCTTCAAAATTTCATAAAAATATCTTCTTTAAGAGGCTTTGTGAAAATATCTGTAATTTGATTATCAGTTGATATAAAATTTAAAGAAATATCACCTTTTAAAGCATGATCACGTAGAAAATGATGTCTAATATCAATATGCTTAGTACGTGAATGATGAACTGGATTTTTAGATAAATTAATAGCACTGGTATTATCACACATAATAGGTGAGTTTGAGATATACATGCCATAATCAAGTAAGGTTTGTTTTATCCATATAATTTGAGCACATACAACACTAGCAGCAATATATTCTGCCTCGATTGTTGATAATGATACAGAATTTTACTTTTTATTGAACCATGATACTAGTGAATGTCCCAAAAAGTGACAAGTACCACTAGTACTCTTCCGATCAGATTTACATCCAGCAAAATCAGCATCACTATATGATAGTAAATCAAATGTGCTTGATTTTGGATAAAATAAACCATAATTTATTGTGTTATTTAGATATTGAAAAATCCTTTTCACTGCTTTAAGATTTGATTCCTTAGGATTTGACTGATATCGAGCACATAAGCATACACTGAACATAATATCAGGTCTACTTGAAGTAATATATAGTAATGAACCAATCATACCTTGATAGAGTTTCTGATCAACATTCTTACCATTTTCATCTTTGTCTAGGAATGTAGTAGTACTCATGGGAGTATTCTTATGACCAGAATTTTCCATGCTAAATCTTTTTAGAAGTTCCTTTGCATACTTACACTCGGAAATGAAGATTCTATCCTTCATTTTCTTTATTTGCAGACCGAGAAAGTAAGTAAGTTCGCCCATGTGGCTCATCTCAAATTCACTCTACATGGTCTTAGAAAATTCTTGACAAAGATTATCGTTAGTAGATCCAAATAAAATATCATCAACATATATCTGAATGATTAAGATATCTTTATTAACATGTTTAATAAAGAGAGTTGTATCTGCTCTTCCCATCTTAAAATTAGAATTTAAAAGAAACTTTTTAATCTATCATACCAAGCACGGGGTGCTTGTTTTAAACCATATAAAGCTTTCTTAAGTTTAAAAACATGGTTTGGAAATTTTTCATGTTCAAAACCTGGATGTTGTTCAACATAAACAGTTTCCTTAATAAATTCATTTAAAAAGGCACTTTTAACATCCATTTGATAAAGTTTAAAATTCATAAAACAAGAAAAAGAAAGTAAAATATGAATAGATTCAAGCCTAGCTACTGGTGCATAAGTTTCATCAAAATCAATACCTTCTTCTTGATTGTATCCTTGTGCTACTAACCTTACTTTTTTCTTAATGACTTCACCTGATTCATCAAGTTTGTTCTTAAAGACCCATCTGGTACCGATGACTGGATGATCAGTAGGACGTTGTACAAGATCCCAAACATCATTTCTGACAAATTAGTTCAACTCTTCTTGCATTGCAATTGTCCAAAAATCATCTGCACATGCTTCTTTGATATTCTTCAGTTCAATGAGTGATATGAAAGCAATTTGTGTTATGTAGTTCAACTTGGATCTCGTCTGAACGCCTTGATTTATATCTCCAATAACCAAATCATGTTGATGATTCCTTACTTCAACATATGCTTTAGGTAACTCGGTAGGAGTCTCATCATCCTTAGAAATATGTTTTTCTAAAACTTGTTTTATCATTTTACTTTGATAACCAAACTTAAGATAAAAATTTCAAGACATATATCAATCATATCAATTCATTTTTGTGTCTTGCCAATTTTATCAAAAACAAAACTTGTATTTTATCAAACTAGAAGTTTCCAAAACATGAATAGGATAGTCAAAATAAGTTTGTTTAAAAAGTTTAAAGCATGTATGTATATCTAGAACATATCTAATATACATAGGTATAAGGTAAACTTGTTTTGATCTATTATTCATGAAAACCAAAAATCAAATCATGAAACGTGTGTGTTTTGTGCACTTGAGAATATCAACTAAACTAAGCTTTACAAATATGGATCTAAAACACAAACTCTAAACTAGATACCTAAGTCTTCTTGACGATCTTCATCTTCAAGTAGACTCGGTCCAAACTCCGTGATTTTCCAAGTGCAAAGGTATGATCTTTAAGCTTTGGCACCGGAATCATCAAGAATAGCTTCTAATCATCTTGTTGAAGCTAATCACCAACCTAATATCCTGTTAATGATCTGAAACTTAGAAACACAAGAATATTAGTAAACATAACTACATGAGTGTTGATCATCATCAAAACTAGAGTGGAAGGCCATTGGGCCAACACTTCGGAGATGATGCCAAAGGAAAGATCATTACTATTGGTAATGTTAAACTTGGTACATCTCCTTTAATAGAAAATATTGTTTTAGTTGATGGCCTCAAGCATAATCTCTTGAGTGCTATTCAACTTTGTGATAAAGGTTTTAATGTTATTTTTGATGACCTAGCATGTAGTATTATTGATAGACAATCCAATACATGTATATTTTTTGGATTTCGTGAAAACAGTGTATACATGATTGACATGTCTAATATGCTATGCAATGATACTTGTTTGAAAGCCCTCGATGATGACTCTTGGTTGTGGCATAGGAGATTGGGCCACATTTTTTTTGACCATCTATCTAGATTAAACAATAAGGAAATGGTGAAAAGTATTCCTTACTTGAAATTTGAAAAGAGCCGCATTTGTGATGCGTGCCAACTTGGGAAACAAACCAAGTCCTCTTTCAAGTCAATCAAGGATATCATGACATCACGACCTTTGGAGTTGATTCATATGGATTTGTTTGGTCCTACACAAACCAAAAGTCTAAGTGGGAATCGTTTTGCTTTCGTTTTAGTTGATGATTTCTCTCGTTTTACTTGGGTTTTCTTTTTAGAACACAAAAATCAAGCCTTTTCATATTTTCAAACCTTTAAGAAAAGAGTTGAAAAGGAAAAAGATTCTTCTATTTTAAGAATAAGAAGTGATAAAGGTGGTGAATTCAATAACCAATCCTTTACCACTTTTTGTGAAGAACATAGAATTAAGCATGAACTATCTTGTCCTAGAACTCCACAACAAAATGGAGTCGTTGAGAGGAAAAATCGCACATTACAAGAGATGGCTAGGACAATGATAAATGAGTACGGTCTCCCTCATTATCTATGCGCCGAGGCCGTTAACACATCTTGCTACATATCAAATAGGGTTTTCTTATGCAAAAACACATCTAAAACTTCTTTGAGATTTATTTTTCTAGAAAGCCAAATGTGTAGGATCTATAATCAAAGCAACACAAACACTAGAGGGGGGGTGAATAGTATTTATAAAAAATTTAAATCAAACTACTTGCAGGAAATAAAAAATTCACAAGATAAACTCAGAAAATTCAAACGCAAAGACAAGAGAGTTATCCTAGTTCGGTCCTTGTGACCTACATCCAGTCCCCAAGCAAACCGCTTGAGATTTTTCTTTCTTGATTTGTGTACACTAACAACCAATATCTTGTACACCACTTGACAAAACGCCCTTTGCCAAATGTGCACAACTCCTCTTTACAACCAAGAGAACAAACACCTTGTACAACTTTCTTCTACACCAAGAAGACGCCTTTGTACAATGATCTTCTTTAAATGATTACAATGATCCTATAAGCCTTGAATTTGAATGTGCTTGTGGACAAGGTTTCTTATAGGAGAAATTTCAAAAATCTTCACAATGGAGTTTGGAATTTGGTGAAGAAACTGAAAGTGGAACAGGTTTTCAGAAAACAGATTTTTTGGACAGAGTTTTAGGCTGAAAACTTTAGATTTGAATTGGTGATTTCACCCTAGGACAATACCCCTATTTATAGGTGAAATCTATAGTAAGTTAGGGTATTTATCAGGCCAAATTTGAATTTTGAAACGTTCGTTAACACACCAGAATTCACCACCTGCATAACAGTTATCAACTGCTATTAGTCGACTTAGATAGAAGATTAGTCGACTAGAAGAACAAAATTTCCAAAGATTAGTCGACTAATATATAGGGTAAGTCAACTTTATATTGGCTGATACAGATATTTAGTTTCTGAAAAACTGAATGTAGTCGACTATATAGGCAATGTTAGTCGACTGGATAAGGTGTTAGTCGACTATATATTTTTGGGAAGTCGACTAAGTTTTATGCCAGACAGAAACAGAGAGTAGGAAAATTTTTGTATAAGTGATTAGTTGACTTGGAAAATATTATAGTCGACTAGGGTATCTGTTAGTAGACTATACATGGAGGTCAAGTCGACTAAGTTTGATGCCAGAGAACAAACAGAAACTTGGGTCATTTGTTTTAGAAGCATTTAGTCGACTAGGAGTTTTTGCAAGTCGACTATAGGATGGGTAGTCGACTACACTAGGAAGTCAAGTCGACTTATAAAGGTATTTGTGTGTGTGTGTTCAAGGCTTTTCACAATATTCTAAAATTACACAAAAATACCCAAAATTTACAATAGAGGTAGAATAACCATAAAGTAGTAGAAATGCTTGTCCATCATCAAAATCTTTCAACTTGGTAGGCTTCAACATTCTCCCCCTTTTTGATGATGACAACCTGTGTTTATGATAACTCCTCCTGCAGCAAAACTCCTTCTGCAATAAATAGGTTATAACAAATGATATATATAATCAAGTATTCTTGTTTGCCCCTGTAGAAAGTGTTAAGTTTCCCCTGCATTGCCATATGTCAATATCCATCACATATTTTCATAACACACATATGTCAATTTTCTTGTCATAACACAAAAAGCACTTACACAGAATTTTGATGATATGGAACATAACATAGAAACACAAATGTTCTCCCCCTTTGTCATTAACAAAAAGCAAAAAACATACATGAACATACATTGTTTTCATATTGAAGTACACATTAAACGAGTCTTTAAAACAGAAAAATACATAAATATTCAAAGTTTAAAAACAAAAATACGTAGCAACGCCAACGCTAGTATCATCAAATGTCGGATTCGGGAGGAGGAGGTGGTGGAAAATGAGTCTTGAGGATGTTCAGAATCTCCGTCTGAGTGGATGCAAATGAGTCCATCTTGAGTTGCACATGCTCAAACCGAGTCATCAATAAAGACTGATTTTCAAGCAAATGAGTCTGAGAGTCTTTAATAACTTATTGTTTGGCATGAAGAGATTCAATCTCAATAGACAGAGAATTGTAGAAGGCATCAGTATAAGAAGGAGGTGGTTTGGATGAAGGTGGTTCAGTGAAAGGAGGTTGGGTAGAGGAAGAAGGAGGTTGAGTGGAACTTTGTAGAGGAGGAGAAGGTGGTTGTGGAGGAGGATGAGGAATATCGGTAAGTTTCATACGGTGAAGAACGGCACGATCAAAAGGTTTGAAGACCTTGATAACACTAGTTTCGGAAGCAAGATCAATGTGAAATTTCCAAAATACGTGTGACAAAAATGCTCCAAAAGGAAGGAAGGAGGTATGAGGCTTAACCATAGTATCAAAGATAATTTTTGCCCACTTGACGTCGAGTCCAACCATAATGGCATAGACACAAGTGGCGAACTCATGGGAATAGTAGTTATAGCTCCCGGTTTTAGGGCAAATATTATATGCAAGGATACGACCTATAAGACGAGGAATGGGTTTCAATTTGTTGTTCGTCATAGGTAAGCCTTGTCCGGGAAGAAAAACACTAGATAAGACCTCCGCATCATCCATATTAATATCATTAATCGAGAGACCGTTATAAGGAATTGAAAGGATACGGCCTATGGATTTAGGGGATAATTTGATGTTAATACCTTTAACCAATGAATATATATGGACATCATCCTCATTATCTTCAAAGGTTAAATTAGTATAAAACAAGTGTATGAAGAACGGATAATAGCCTTGCCTAGAATCCGTAGAGAACATGTGAACAAGACTACAATTTTGTAAATATGAGACAATGTCATAATCATAGAAGTCCTCATATTTAACAAATCTACCGGATAGAATTTCTAAGAGGAAATTCTAAGGAAATCCTCTTCTAGGGCAGGATTTTTTAGAAAAAGCCCTAAAATTAACTTGAGAGGAGGAAGAAGATGGTGTGAACTTGGTTTTCTTTGACCTAGACATGCTTAGAACTGAATTTAATGGAAGATACAGCAAGAATATGAAGGAAATTGCAAAGATTGGAAGGAATTTACCAAGAAATCAAAGGAGGAAGGAGTTTGGGTTCACAGCTTCTGGATGTCCTGTAGTCGACTTGGGCGATCAGCTGGGAAGAGAAATTTGGTGAAAGTCTAAGGTTTTGATGAAGGATAAGGGTAGAATAGGAAAGAAAATACCAAATCAATGGTTAGGATTAAAACAGAGTGAGATCGGATCCAAAACTTAAGGATACGGGTCGGGTTTCGAAAGTTAAAACCGAAAATAGAACACAGAGTTTCACAGCATTAGTCGACTTGAAGTTTGGAAATGGTCGACTAATACACTTACTAGTCGACTATTAAATCACTTATTGTCGACTAACTTTTTAGAAATCAAAAATCCATGTTTCTGTTGTTGCAAATTAGTCGACTACGTTCTGTATAAGTCGACTAATAGATATTAGTAAGTCGACTAATTATGAAAAAATGCCTTTAAAAAATTCTGAAAAAATATTTAAAAATTAGAAAAATTGCAAATACCCAAATCTCTTCAAAATTTCATAAAAATATCTTCTTTAAGAGGCTTTGTGAAAATATCTGTAATTTGATTATCAGTTGATATAAAATTTAAAGAAATATCACCTTTTAAAACATGATCACGTAGAAAATGATGTCTAATATCAATATGCTAAGTACGTGAATGATGAACTGGATTTTTAGATAAATTAATAGCACTGGTATTATCACACATAATAGGTGAGTTTGAGATATACATGCCATAATCAAGTAAGGTTTGTTTTATCCATATAATTTGAGCACATACAACACTAGCAGCAATATATTCTGCCTCGATTGTTGATAATGATACAGAATTTTATTTTTTATTGAACCATGATACTAGTGAATGTCCCAAAAGTGACAAGTACCACTAGTACTCTTCCGATCAGATTTACATCCAGCAAAATCAGCATCACTATATGATAGTAAATCAAATGTGCTTGATTTTGGATAAAATAAACCATAATTTATTGTGTTATTTAGATATTGAAAAATCCTTTTCACTGCTTTAAGATTTGATTCCTTAGGATTTGACTGATATCGAGCACATAAGCATACACTGAACATAATATCAGGTCTACTTGAAGTAATATATAGTAATGAACCAATCATACCTTGATAGAGTTTCTGATCAACATTCTTACCATTTTCATCTTTGTCTAGGAATGTAGTAGTACTCATGGGAGTATTCTTATGACCAGAATTTTCCATGCTAAATCTTTTTAGAAGTTCCTTTGCATACTTACACTCGAAATGAAGATTCTATCCTTCATTTTCTTTATTTGCAGACCGAGAAAGTAAGTAAGTTCGCCCATGTGGCTCATCTCAAATTCACTCTACATGGTCTTAGAAAATTCTTGACAAAGATTATCGTTAGTAGATCCAAATAAAATATCATCAACATATATCTGAATGATTAAGATATCTTTATTAACATGTTTAATAAAGAGAGTTGTATCTGCTCTTCCCATCTTAAAATTAGAATTTAAAAGAAACTTTTTAATCTATCATACCAAGCACGGGGTGCTTGTTTTAAACCATATAAAGTTTTCTTAAGTTTAAAAACATGGTTTGAAATTTTTCATGTTCAAAACCTTGATGTTGTTCAACATAAACAGTTCCTTAATAAATTCATTTAAAAAGGCACTTTTAACATCCATTTGATAAAGTTTAAAATTCATAAAACAAGAAAAAGAAAGTAAAATATGAATAGATTCAAGCCTAGCTACTGGTGCATAAGTTTCATCAAAATCAATACCTTCTTCTTGATTGTATCCTTGTGCTACTAACCTTACTTTTTTCTTAATGACTTCACCTGATTCATCAAGTTTGTTCTTAAAGACCCATCTGGTACCGATGACTGGATGATCAGTAGGACGTTGTACAAGATCCCAAACATCATTTCTGACAAATTAGTTCAACTCTTCTTGCATTGCAATTGTCCAAAAATCATCTGCACATGCTTCTTTGATATTCTTCAGTTCAATGAGTGATATGAAAGCAATTTGTGTCATGTAGTTCAACTTGGATCTCGTCTGAACGCCTTGATTTATATCTCCAATAACCAAATCATGTTGATGATTCCTTACTTCAACATATGCTTTAGGTAACTCGGTAGGAGTCTCATCATCCTTAGAAATGTTAGTATCAACAGAAGATATAACAATATTATCAATAGGAGTATCTATGATATGATCATCATCACGTGGAGAAGTATTAGAAATAGGCTTAGTGAAGGATTCATCAAATTTAACATGTAATGATTCTTCAATAGTAAATGTTTTCTTATTAAATATTCTATATGCTTTACTTTGAGTAGAGTATCCAACAAAATACCATCATTGGATCTAGCATCAAATTTATCTAAAGCATCTTTTGTATTTAAGATAAAGTATTTACATCCAAAAATCTTAAAGTAAGAAACTTTTGGAATCCTGTTATAAAATAATTCAATAGAAGTTTTGTTTAAAAAAGGTCGAATAAGCACACGATTTAAAACATAACATGCAGTAGCAATAGCTTCAGCCCAAAATATTTTGGTAAATTACTGTCCATAAGCATAGTTCTAGCACATTCTTGCAAAGTCCTATTCTTTCTCTCCACAACACCATTTTGAGGAGATGCTCTAGAAAATGCAAAGTTATGTGTAATACCATACTTATCACAGAAATTTGCAAAAGATTCATTTTCAAATTCTCCTCCCTGATCACTTCGAATAGTGACTATGTTTAGAGACTTTTGATTTTGAATTTTTTTACAAAAACTTGCAAACTCATCAAAAGTATCATTTTTATTTTTTAGAAAAATTACCCATGAAAAACGTGAATAATCATCAACAATAACAAAAACATATCTACTCTTGTTTAAAGAAGCAACACGAGTAGGACCAAATAAATCCAAATGCAACAATTCTAAAGGTCTATTGGTAGAAACTAAATCTTTAGATTTAAAAGATGATTTAACTTGTTTTCCTAATTGACAAGAATCACAAAATAATCCTTTTTAAAAGCTATTTTTGGAAGACCTTTAACTAAATCAAATTTGGAAATCTTAGAAATAGTTTTCATATTCAAATGACCAAATCTTTTATGCCATAAAAAATAATCATTATTAGAAGTAAGTAAACATAAGTTATCATTAGATGATATGCAGGTTATTGATAACTCATAAATATTACTGTTACGAGAACCTTTAAACAAAATATCTTTCATGTTAGTATCATAAGTAAGACATGCATCTTTTTCAAAAACAATTTTATAACCCTTATCACATAATTGACTAATACTTAATAGATTGTGTTTTAAACCTATTACTAAAAGAACATTTTCAATAAGGGGTTTTGAAATGTTACCAACTATGCCGGTACCAATAACCTTTCCTTTGTTATTGTCTCCAAATATCACTGTACCTCCTTTTTGATTTGAATGGAAGACAGTAGTTGAATGTGTCCGGTCATGTGTTTGGAACATTCACTATCAAGTATCCACTTTTCTTTAAAAGGTACCTATAAGATAAAACAATTTGTATGGTACCCATCATGATAGGGTCCGAAAAAGATTAGCCTTTAGGAACCCAAATCCAATTGGAATTTGGTTTCCACTTGTTAGTATAAACATAATTCTCAGAATTACACACATCATGTATATAAGATGCAATATAAACACTTTTATCAACATTATTTAGATTCTTAGGAACCCATATATATTTGCATCTAATTTTTTTTGAAATAGAATTTCTTTTTACAAAAGAATTATATGGATTATTATTATAAAGATGTGTAGATTTTACAAAATTAGTTTTTGAAAATCCAATACCAATATGAGTAGGTTTGTAAATCTTATCTTTTGAAAAACAAGACCAAAATGATTGTTAGACATCTTTTGATAAGATAATAAAACATTTAAATTCTCTTTTCCTTTATTAAATTTAGTTACATTTTTCAAAAGATCTTCATACTTAATTTTGAAACTAGTCATGTCTTTATCTAAAATAGTAATTCTAGAATTTAAAGAAATAGTTTCCTTTTTAAGTAAAGAATTCTCTTTAAGAAAATTTCATTATCTCTTTTTAAAGATGCAATAACTCTTTCAAAATCTTCTTTTTGAGAACTTAAAGAAGATGTTTGAGAAACAAAACTTGCATTTTCATTGATGAGTCTTTCATTTTCATTTATTAAAACTTTATTTTTAATCTTTTCATTTTTGAAATTATTAAAAAGTTCATTAAAAGCTTTTAATAATTCATCATAATCTTGTAACTCATCTTCTTGGGCCATGAAGCAGATATTGGCGGTTTTAGTTGCTTCTTCTTCGTCAGAGGAAGATGAGTCGCTATTATCCCAAGTTGCTTGGAAGGCTTTCTTCTTCTTGTTGAACTTATTGAAATTCTTGAAGTGTCCTTTTAATTTCATCCATGGGCAATCCTTCTTTATGTGGCTTGGTTTGTTACACTTAAAATAAGTAGGATTATCATTAGTATCTTTATTCTTTTTAAACTTACCTTGTTTTAAGAATCTTTTGAACTTTCTTGAAAGCATCGCCATCTCTTCTTCACGTCATCCGAATTGTCCATATCTAAGGTTGAATGGAAGGTAAGTACTTTCTTCTTGGATTGAAGTTATTGTTCGTCCTTCTTTCTATCTTCGAGTTGTACTTCATATGCCATTAGATTACCAATAAGGTTTTTTAATGACAATGTTGAGAGATCATTTGCTTCTTCTATTGCCGTAGTCTTCTTCTCCCAATCTGGTGTGAGTGCTCGAAGGATTTTGCGAACTTTTTCGACTTGTGTGTATTTCTTTCCAAGGGATGCTAAGGAATTGGTAATGTCAGTGAATCTTGTAACCATATCTGATATGGTTTCATTCTCCTTCATTTTGAATAATTCAAACCTGTGGACAAGAACAAATACTTTAGATTCCTTAACTTTATTTGTGCCTTCGTGTGTTACCTGAAGAGTATGCCATATTTGATGTGCAGAAGTGGCTGTTGACACACAGTTGAACTCTTCTTTGGTTAAGGTACAGAATAGAGCATTCATCGCTTTGACGTCAAGGTTCTCATTCTTCTTTTGATCTTCACTCCAAGCATTGTAGTTGGTTCTTGGCTTGGTGTAGATGCTTCTACGATGTTCTAAAGTTCGTAGTTGAGCGATTGCAAGTAGATCTTCATTCTACACTTCCAATAATTGTAGTTGGATCCGTCAAATAGCGGTGGACGTTGTGTAGAATGTCCTTCTTTGAATTGTGACGAAGGGAACTCCGTTGCCATCCTCGTATGGTTGTTGCCTTGAACCTGCTCTGATACCAAATGTAGGATCTATAATCAAAGCAACACAAACACTTGAGGGGGGGTGAATAGTGTTTATAAAAAATTTAAATCAAACTACTTGTAGGAAATAAAAAATTCACAAGATAAACTCAGAAAATTCAAACGCAAAGATAACAGAGTTATACTGGTTCGGTCCTTGTGACCTACATTCAGTCCCCAAGCAAACTACTTGAGATTTTCCTTTCCTGATTTGTGTACACCCACAACCAATACCTTGTACACCACTTGACAAACGCTCTTTGCCAAATGTGCACAACTCCTCTTTACAACCAAGAGAACAAATACCTTGTACAACTTTCTTCTACACCAAGAAGACGCCCTTGTACAATGATCTTCTTTGAATGATTACAATGATCCTATAAGCCTTGAATTTGAATGTGCTTGTGGCAAGGTTTCTTATAGGAGAAATTTTAGAAATCTTCACAATGGAGTTTGGAATTTGGTGAAGAAACTGAAAGTGGAACAGATTTTCAGAAAACAGAATTTTTGGAGAGAGTTTTAGGCTGAAAACTTTAGATTTGAATTGGTGATTTGACCCTAGGACAATACCCCTATTTATAGGTGAAATCCATAGTAAGTTAGGGTAGTTAAAAGGCCAAATTTGAATTTTGAAACGTTGGTTAACACACAAGAATTCATCAACTGCACAGCAGTTATCAACTGCTATTAGTCGACTTGGATAGGAGATTAGTCTACTAGAAGAACAAAATTTCTAAAGATTAGTCGACTAATATATGGGGTAAGTCGACCATTGATTGAGTTTTTCCCTGCACACAAAATAAGGAATACTAAATTGAGAAATAATAATGTGCGAGGTGCCCAATTCTAATCCGCAGTAGCAATGGGCTATGCGGGTCGTGATCCTCAGGGAGGGAACTGCGATGGAAGTGTTTAAGCAAGTTATCTCTATTTTATGTATTTTCTTATTAACAATGGTATTTACAATGAGATGGAGAAATAGATTGGAGAAAGGTGGAGTTGGTCATCTAATCTAAAGAAATAGAAGAAAGAAAGAAGACTATAAAATACATACCTACCTCTTCAGTCCTACTTACCTTTGATCCTTTTGCGACGACTTACTTTGCTTTGGAAGGTGTTCAAGTATGGCGTATAGGATCTTCCACCTTCGCGATCTACACTACGAAAAGAAAAGACTGGCAAGTGATGGCTTGTTCATCTCCATAGGCCATCAAGGGCTTTTCTTAGGCTAGGCAGTCTCGAAGCAATCGGATCTCACGGTTTGCAAGTCATTAGAGAGAATAACACAAGAATAGAAAAATAAAAAGAGAATAAAACACGAATAACAAGAATAGACATAACAAAGACAAACCTTTGAGTGGATTTCATTAACAATGGAAGAAAAGTAGGCTTACACCGCTGTCACCTCAGTACAAGCATGGACTTCTTCCTCCATGAAAGCTTCCTTCACTCTCAGTTACAAAAATTATAAAAGGAAACGAAAATAAAAACCTAACCTAAACTACAAGTTAGCCTAAGAAACCTAGAATTTGCTCTGTATTTTCTGTACGCCCTTTCTGTTGCGTCTGTAGGGCTATTTATAGATGCAGAAGGAGGTAGAGTCCAAATCGAAGTCGTCCACGAAAACTGGTACCCGGATATGACTTGAATGCCGCAGAAACGCGGCTTGGGCCGCGTTTCTGCGGCCACGTGAAGTCGGCTGGCCATGCGCTGTGGCGTGTGGCCTCCCCTGGTCCATCCATCTGGGCGTTTGCTTCTGGAAGCTGCATCTTGACTCTTTATTTTGGGATTTAGATATAACTTGGGAAGCAAGTTACCTAGATCCCAAATCTTTTATCCACGAATTTGTTATCCTTCTTTGGCTTTTATCCTCATCCTGCAAGTATTTAGGGTTGAATAGAAGTCTATTCTTCCCTCTTCTTTTAGTATTTGTAACTTTTGCCCTTAGTAATTGCAATTTTGACAATTGATAATTGCAACTTTTACATTGGGCTCTAAACATGGGCTTTTGGGCTTCTTTTGAGGCTTTATTCCTTTATTTTTATTTCTCAAGGCCTGCACACAATAAATAATAAAATATTAGTAAATGTGTAGAATTATATGAATAAATATGAAAATGTGATAGTAAATGTAATGATAAAAATGCACTTTTCACTACCAATCACACCCCCACACTTATCTTTTTGCTCGTACTCGAGTAAAAATCAAAAAGAAAAAGAAAAACTAAACTAGCTAACTCACTTTCGTAGGAATCACGATTGCACTTAGCACGTGCAATAAGCCGTTAAACCTCTAGGTTACCCTAGAGGACGAGTGTTGTCTCGTGAGGGTTTTCAGCGGATTACACCTACAAAATCCATGAAAAGGAAAATATTTGAAATACTTTTGAAAAGACTAAGTAGTCTATAAGTTTTAGGATTATCATTTTTATTCAATCTTAGACTTAGTCTTTATAAAGTAAATTGTTATCCATTTTAAGTAAGGATCAAAATTGAAGTTGTGTATAGTCTTTTTCATTACCAAAAATCATATGCATCCTTATGAATTTTTACTAGGAATTCCTTAAATTGGACTCTCATGCCTCTTTATTATCATGAATATATATATATATATATATATATATATATATATATATATATTTATTTTTATTTTTTTAAATATGTAAAACTCATCTAATTTTCTTTCGTGTAAGTATGAAGCCTTCTTGAGGCCCTCATACCTAACTAATTGACTATTAGATGTGTTAGTACATATAAAAGTAATTTTTCTTAGTTTAGGTTTTCTAATCCACCCATGTAGCGAACTTAAAGTCAGTGGCTCCCAAACCGGTCGGCTTTAGGGCACCAGGTGAGAAAACCCCTGCAGACTCAAATTCGAGTGAACTAGGCCCCAAATCTAAGGACTTTATTTTATTTAGAACTCACCTTTAGGCGTAAATACTTATGCTTCTTGAGGCACATGTATCCAGCTTAATTGGTGAATTTAATATATATATATATATATATATATATATATATTATATATATATATATATATATATATATATATATGAGGCCCAAGGGTCTTTGTCTTAGAATCCTAGATATGCATTAGGTATGCACATTTCATTAAGGTAAAAATTAAGACTAACTACTTATTCAATTTCTCCTCCTATACCTAAAATTTCAACAATTTATTTATTTTGACCAAGTTTTTAGAAATCCTAATCATGATTTTCCTAATTCTTAAAACTAACTTAGATTTCTTCCAAAAGATAAGTCAAAATATTGTCCTTTTTATAATATATATTTTTTTATTAGCAAATTTTTTTTGTTAGTTTCTACCTATGTTAGTATGTTAGTAAAGCCTACCCCCACACTTATCTTATGCATTGTCCTAAATGTATGAATGAATGCATATATGCATGAAAAAGAACAAGGGAAGGCAGAAGTTACCTCAAGGTGGTGGTTTCGGTGGTGGTCTAATTGGTCCACGAAATGCGTCCCAATCTACTTTTTGTGGAATTCGGAGGAACCCACCAGAAATTTTTCTTATATAACCCACTAAAATGTATGTATTATTATTTTTTAATAATGCCACCCCATCAAATTTCCAAATTTCATAATTATTTTCAGAGTCAATTGTGTCAACCTCTTGTCCCAAATGGAGTGTGAAAAGATGGAATGATTGACTTGGACGTCATAAGTACGGGAACGAATCCGATTGAGGAAAGAAACTCAAATCAAGTAAGGGTTCAGGAGTCGGGCTAGGTTCAAGAAGTGGGTCCAAATCAAGAAGTTGAAACTCAAGTACACAATCATCTTCCCACAATGGAATGTGACTCAATGGTGGTGATTCAAGTTCAGGAATGATATGAGTGGGAATCAAAACTGACTCTAAAATATTACCTAAGTCGGGTAACAAAACAGGAGTCTATAATGATTCGGGAATTTGAACTTGATCATAAATTTGAGAATATAGGTCACATATCACATTGAGTTCAATATCATGAGAACTTGCCAATTTATCTATGGGACTTTCAAAATTGTAAAATTGGTCAAGTTCAATATGATCATCAAAAATGGGCGATTCAATTTCATGATGAATTGGCACAGGATCCAATGTTGACTCGGGAAAAGTGAAATCAGGTGGAGACACCGAGTCATTATTGAATCAGGAAGTAGAATTGAATCACCAAGTGGAAGATCATGATCATATTCCAGCTCAAGTTCTATTTCAGGAAAGGAAAAACTTGCCAAACTATCAAAATTGGAGTTTCGGCAAGTTCAAATGATGGTAATGAATTAGAATCTTGTTATCCAAAGCAACTTGGTTCGTCGGCTCAAAGAGAGTGGTCAGCTATATCAGAATTGGCCGAACGGTGAGAACACAAAGATTGAACCATCATATCTAATTCGTGATCACGGGCTAATCTAGCCTAAGTCATGGCTTTAAGCATCCTTTCATAGTTGATAGGTGCATCATGTTGTGATTGGACTTGAAAAGAGGAAGTGTAATCGTGATGAAGTTGTGAATCGGTGGACTCATGCATCATTATGTCTGAGATTGATGGTGCTTGTTGCTTGAACTCATGCATACTCATCATTTCCCGGATAGATGGTTTTCTATTCTGAATGGGTGGATCTGAGTATGAATCATGGGAATATTGTGGACAAGGTGGATACGGAGGACTAGGTGGTTGAAAATTGGACTCGGGGGAATCGAAACCCCATGAACTCTGTGAAGAGTTGAAAGTATGAAAATCATGGTCATAGGATGGGGGGCATGGGTTATAGTCATTCGGATAAGACCATTCCGGCACACTAGGTTGGTCAAAGTTATGATATGCCGGGTTGGTAATATCCGAAAAAGAGTTTGGTGTGTAATATGGATTAAAATTGGAAAATTATTACTATATGCCATATCACACCAACACAAACAAATAAGAAAGAAAACAAACAAACAAACAAAAAAGAAAAAATTCTAACCTAAGTTAGGGTAGACCTATGACCTAGATGACTCCTAGCTGGTTAGACTGTCCACGGGAGGTAGGGTATAGACTTTGACCACAAGTTAATCAGCCAGGTCAGGGCAAGATTGGTGGGAGGTTTTCCGTCAAAGATGTTCCTTAATTAAATAACCACCAATCTTTGGGCTTTCGGCCCTCAATCCCCTTCGTAGACACTGATTTGGCAGGAGTCAATTTCCAACACCGTTCCCCCTTAAGATAATCTCCTAATTGAGTCCGAGATGTCCCTAGGGCCAACGTCTACTAATTTTTAGTTAGGCTTGGGTTAGTAAGTGCTTGGAATCTGATTTTTGAGCCAAGGAAGGGTGATTAAATCCCCACCTTATCTTATTATGGGTTAGTGCCCTTAAGATAAATTTGTGCAAGTGTACAAGATATGTAAATAAGATTCACTCAAAGTAATGAAAATCAACCAAGAGATGAGTCCTATTCTACATGCAACGCGGACGTACCTTGCTCCAGCACTCTTCAACAGTAAAAATAAATGAATTGAAAAGATACGTGCCTAAAATGCAAACGTCTAATCAATTTTTTTATCTTTTTCAACAAATATTTTACTGTTGATTAATTAGCAGTCTGCAGGGTGATCATAGAGAAAAGTTAACAAAGCAGTGAACAGATATTGCAATTTGCAGCAACCTGCAGAAACATTGGTGAGTAGTTCACTACTACGGCCGCGTTTCTGTGGCTATTGCCGCGGATCCGCGGCACTGTAGTAGGCTCTGCTGCTCTGCCTTCGAGGGCAGAGGTACAGAGTTGCTATATATCCTTTTCTGCTGTTATTTTTCCTGTTCTCCAAACCTGCAAACAGAAAGAATAAAAGAATTAGTTAATTTTTTAATTTTTTTTAGAGAAAAACTTACTGTCCCTCCCCGGCAACGGCGCCAAAATTTTGATTGAGTTTTTCCCTGCACACAAAATAAGGAATATTAAATTGAGAAATAATAGTGTGTGAGGTGCTCAATTCTAATCCGCGGTAGCAATGGGCTATGCGGGTCGTGATCCTCAGGGAGGGAACTGCGATGGAAGCGTTTAAGCAAGTTATCTCTATTTTATGTATTTTCTTATTAACAATGGTATTTACAATGAGATGGGAGAAATAGATTGGAGAAAGGTGGAGTTGGTCATCTAATCTAAAAAAATAGAAGAAAGGAAGAAGACTATAAAATACATACCTACCTCTTCAGTCCTACTGACCTTTGATCCTTTTGCGATGACTTACTTTGCTTTGGAAGGCGTTCAAGTATGGCGTATAGGATCTTCCACCTTCGCGATCTACACTACGAAAAGAAAGATTGGCAAGCGACGACTTGTTCATCTCCATAGGCCATCAAGGGCTCTTCTTGGGCTAGGCAGTCTCGAAGCAATCAGATCTCACGGTTTGCAAGTCATTAGAGAGAATAACACAAGAATAGAAAAATAAAAAGAGAATAAAATACGAATAACAAGAATAGACATAACAAAGACAAACCTTTGAGTGGATTTCATTAACAATGGAAGAAAAGTAGGCTTACACCGCTGTCACCTCAGTACAAGCATGGACTCCTTCCTCCATGAAAGCTTCCTCCACTCTAAGTTACAAAATTATAAAAGAAAACGAAAATAAAAACCTAACCTAAACTACAAGTTAGCCTAAGAAACCCTAGAATTTGCTCTGTATTTTCTGTACGCCCTTTCTGTTGCGTCTGCAGGGGTATTTATAGATGCAGAAGGAGGTAGAGTCCAGATCAAAGTCGTCCATGAAAACTGGTACCCGGATATGACTGGAATGCCGCGAAAACGCTGCTTGGGCCGCGTTTCCGTGGCCACGTGAAGTCGGCTGGCCACGCTCTTTGGCGCGTGGCCTCCCCTGGTCCGTCCATCTGGGCATTTGCTTCTGGAAGCTGCATCTTGACTCTTTATTTTGGGATTTAGATCTAACTTGGGAAGCAAGTTACCTAGATCCCAAATCTTTTATCCACGAATTTGTTATCCTTCTTTAGCTTTTATCCTCATCCTGCAAGTATTTAGGGTTGAATAGAAGTCTATCCTTCCCTCTTCTTTTAGTATTTGCAACTTTTGCCCTTAGTAATTGCAATTTTGACAATTGATAATTGCAACTTTTACATTGGGCTCTAAACATGGGCTTTTGGGCTTCTATTGAGGCTTTATTCCTTTATTTTTATTTCTCAAGGCCTGCACACAATAAATAATAAAATATTAGTCAATGTGCAGAATTATATGAATAAATATGAAAATGTGATGGTAAATGTAATGATAAAAATGTACTTTTCACTACCAATCAACCATATATTGGCTGATACAGATATTTAATTTCTGGAAAACTGAATGTAGTCGACTATATAGGCAATGTTAGTCGACTGGATAAGGTGTTAGTCGACTATATATTTTTAGGAAGTCGACTAAGTTTGATGCTAGACAGAAAAAGGGAGTAGGAAAATTTTTGTATAAGTGATTAGTCGACTTGGAAAATATTATAGTCGACTAGGGTATCTGTTAGTCGACTATACATGGAGGTCAAGTCGACTAAGTTTGATGCCAGAGAACAAACAGAAACTTGGGTCATTTATTTTAGAAGCATTTAGTCGACTAGGAGTTTTGCAAGTCGACTATAGGATGGGTAGTCGACTACACTAGGAAGTCAAGTCGACTTATAAAGTTATTTGTGTGTGTGTTCAAGGCTTTTCATAATATTCTAAAATTACACAAAAATATCCAAAATTTGCAACAGAGGTAGAATAACCATAAAGTAGTAGAAATGCTTGTCCATCATCAAAATCTTTCAACTTGGTAGGCTTCAACAAAATGTTTCAAACTTTAAAGTTTTTGGTTGTAAATATTTTGTTTTGAATACTAAAGATAATTTAGGTAAATTTGATACAAAATCATATGAAGCAATTTTTGTTGGTTACTCTAATACTAGTAAAGCTTATAGAGTTTTCAATAAGTCATCCTTGACTATTGAAGAATCTATACATGTAAAGTTTGAGGAATCTAATGTGTTTGTTGAGAATGTTGTAGAAATAGATTCTCTAAATGAAGACATGGAGAAAATTTCTTTGTAGGACTCACGTACTCTTGAAGACATGCCAAAGGGTGATGAAGAAAATGAAGTTCAAGAAGTTGAAGTGGAGACTACTCAACCACTTTCAAAAGATTAGAGATTCAATCCACATCATCCCAAGGATCTAATTATAGGTGAAGTATCAAAAGGGATAACTACTCGCTCTAAACTTCATGATCTTTGTGGGAACTATGCATTTATTTCTCACTTTGAACCAAAGAATATCCTCGAAGCCGAGGGCGACTCATATTGATTGCTTGCCATGCAAGAGGAGCTCAATCAATTCGAGCTCAACCAAGCTTGGCATCTTGTTCCTAGGCCCCACGATAGACCAACAATTGGTACTAAGTGGATCTTTAAGAACAAGTTGGATGAGTAAGAAAATGTTGTTAGGAATAAAGCTAGGTTAGTGGCCCAAAGTTACACTCAAGTTGAAGGTATCGATTTTGAGGAAACTTTTGCACCCGTAGCACGGCTTGAAGCCATACGGATGACACTTGCATTTGCTTCATATAAAGATTTTAAACTTTTTCAAATAGATGTAAAAAGTGCTTTCTTAAATGGATTTATTGAAGAGGAGGTGTATGTTAAACAACCCCCGGGTTTGTTGATCCTACACATCCGGATTTTATTTTCAAACTAGACAAAGCTCTTTATAGTCTAAAACAAGCTCCTAGGGCTTGGTATGAAAGACTTTCTTCATTTCTTATTTCTAATAGTTTTAATAAAGGAAAAATAGATACTACTTTGTTTATCAAACATGTTGAAAATGATATACTTATAGTTCAAATATATGTTGGTGATATAATATTTGGCTCTACTAATGAAAATCTTTGCAAAGTTTTTGAATCATGCATGAAGGAGGAATTTGAGATGCCTATGATGGGCGAGCTTAACTACTTCCTTGGTCTCCAAATCATGCAAAGGAAGCATGAGATTTTCATCAATCAAGCCAAGTACACGAAGGAACTTATCAAGAGATTTTGGCTTGAAGGGGCTAAGACAAGTAAAACTCCCATGGCTACCACCACAAAGCTTGACAAGGATGAACAAGGTACAAATGTAGACATTAAACTTTATGGTAGCATGATTGGTAGTTTGTTGTATTTAATAGCTAGTAGGCCGGACATTATGTTTTGTGTATGTCTTTGTGCTCGTTTTCAATAGTGTTGATTGGTCACTAATGTTGCATATTTAATGTCACATTTCCATACTTATTTTAGAATAAAAGCCTGCATTGTCCTAATTATTTGTCTAATTTATTTGCAGGCCCAATCCTTAAGGAGATGAAGAGAAATGAGGCCAAAAGCCCACCAGAATTCTGAATTAAATCAGAGTTAATTCGCACACATAAAATCAGGGCAAAATCAAGAGGTTGAAACCGTTGAGAAGAATCCTCTCAGAATCGATCGGTTAAAGCCAAGAATCCAGAGCTCAAACGACAAAACCAACAAAGGATAAAGCCAGAAGAAGATCCCGGGATGACCCACCAACAGGGTGTGGCCATCTGGCCACACCCTTGCCGCAAAAACGCGGCAAAAGCCGCGTTTTTGCGGCAATCCTGGGGAGTTACGGGGAGCGTGAACTTCCCCGACCTCCCCGGGATCTTGGTGGTTGGGTATTTGCCTATAAAAGGCCATTATCTGCGCTGAAAAAAGGAGGCCAATGCAGATTAGGATTTTAGACTAGTTTTTCCATTTTGTAGTTTAGTTTTATGTAACTTGTATGTAGCTTAGGGTAGATGATGATTCATGTAAGTAAGAGAGAGAGGCTGATGTTGAGAGTGACACCGATGTACTCCTCCTCCTTCCTTTCATTGTCTCAGTAAGCAATAAAGGTAACATTTGTTTATGTTTGTATCTTTACTTTACATTTGTTTTGCTTTTCGTTTTCCTCTTCTACTTCACCTTGGTTTTATGTGTTGAGTCTACAAGTGAAGTCCAAAGCATGTATCACTAAGCTACGTGAGAGCCAGCGATAGTTCATGAAGACGATCTCCTCTTCCAAGCTTCGCATCACTTCGTACTTCATATGCTTGACGATATAATGTGCACGGGGACTGAGTTCAAGTTTATGATCTATGCGTTGAATGCCTCCGAAGCAAAGGTAGAACTTGCGCAGGTTTCCAAGTAAGTCATCACCAAACTAGGTAAGTAATTCTTAGCTTTCTTTCTTTTCTTTTATCGCTATAGCATAGATCGCCAACACGATTTCTTTCACCACTTCTTCCCAATCGTTTCCATTCTTTTCCTCCACTTCAGTTGTACATATTCGCTTCATTGTTTTCTGATTTTCCACCTTCTCATCTCCCGCTTTCTTCTTAACTTTAACAACTTTCTTTTCCATTTTCTTAACTTTAAAAACAGAGAAGAACTCTCGTTTGGTTTTGATAACGATTTCAATAGAACCGTAAAAAGCTTCCATCGCAAACCCTCCTTGTGGATCACGACCCGCTTAGCCACTTGCTATAGCGGAAGAATTGAGCACTTGCACATTTTTTATTCTTAAATCTAATATTCTGTAATTTGTGTGCAGGTTTAGCCTCAATCAAATTTTGGCACCTGCACACAAATTACAGAATATTAGATTTAAGAATAAAAAATGTTCAAGTGCTCAATTCTTCCGCTATAGCAAGTGGCTAAGCGGGTCGTGATCCACAAGGAGGGTTTGCGATGGAAGCTTTTTACAGTTCTATTGAAATCGTTATCAAAACCAAACGAGAGTTCTTCTCTGTTTTTAAAGTTAAGAAAATGGAAAAGAAAGTTGTTAAAGTTAAGAAGAAAGCGGGAGATGAGAAGGTGGAAAATCAGAAAACAATGAAGCGAATATGTACAACTGAAGTGGAGGAAAAGAATGGAAACGATTGGGAAGAAGTGGTGAAAGAAATCGTGTTGGCGATCTATGCTATAGCGATAAAAGAAAAGAAAGAAAGCTAAGAATTACTTACCTAGTTTGGTGATGACTTACTTGGAAACCTGCGCAAGTTCTACCTTTGCTTCGGAGGCATTCAACGCATAGATCATAAACTTGAACTCAGTCACCGTGCACATTATATCGTCAAGCATATGAAGTACGAAGTGATGCGAAGCTTGGAAGAGGAGATCGTCTTCATGAACTATCGCTGGCTCTCACGTAGCTTAGTGATACATGCTTTGGACTTCACTTGTAGACTCAACACATAAAACCAAGGTGAAGTAGAAGAGGAAAACGAAAAGCAAAACAAATGTAAAGTAAAGATACAAACATAAACAAATGTTACCTTTATTGCTTACTGAGACAATGAAAAAAAGGAGGAGGAGTACATCGGTGTCACTCTCAACATCAACCTCTCTCTCTTACTTACATGAATCATCATCTACCCTAAGCTACATACAAGTTACATAAAACTAAACTACAAAATGGAAAAACTAGTCTAAAATCCTAATCTGCATTGGCCTCCTTTTTTCAGCGCAGATAATGGCCTTTTATAGGCAAATACCCAACCACCAAGATCCCGGGGAGGTCGGGGGAGTTCACGCTCCCCGTAACTCCCCAGGATTGCCGCAAAAACGCGGCTTTTGCCGCGTTTTTGCGGCAAGGGTGTGGCCAGATGGCCACACCCTGTTGGTGGGTCATCCCGGGATCTTCTTCTGGCTTTATCCTTTGTTGGTTTTGTCGTTTGAGCTCTGGATTCTGACGAAATGGCCTTGGATTCTTGGCTTTAACCGATCGATTCTGAGAGGATTCTTCTCAACCAGTTTCAACCTCTTGATTTTGCCCTGATTTTATGTGTGCAAATTAACTCTGATTTAATTCAGAATTCTGGTGGGCTTTTGGGCTCATTTCTCTTCATCTCCTTAAGGATTGGGCCTGCAAATAAATTAGACAAATAATTAGGACAATGCAGGCTTTTATTCTAAAATAAGTATGGAAATGTGACATTAAATATGCAACATTAGTGACCAATCACACCCCCATACCTATCTTTTGCTCGTCCTCGAGCAAAACAACTAAACTATACTAAGGATTATTGGACCACTTTCGCAGCTCACGCGATTGCACTAAGCATGTGCAACAAGCCGTTAAACCTCTAGGTTCCCCCTAGAGGACGAGTTTTGTCTCGTGAGGGTTTTCAGCGGATTGCACCCACAAAATCCATAAAGAAAGGGAAATAAAGAGTTAGTATTTTCGAAAAGCATTTTGAAAGAGAAAATATTTGAAATATGATTGTAAGATCTAAGCAATCTATAAGTTATAGGAAACCCGAATCTTTCATTCCTAAACTTAGTCTCTATTCAAAATTTTGTTATCAATCAAAGTAAGGAGTCAAATTGTACTTCTCATCTAGTCTATTACTTTACCCTAAGTCATATGCACCTTGTGACTGTGAAAATTTTGACTAAGGGTTCATTAACTCTAACTCTTATGCCTTATTTATTTATATATATACTTTTTTTTGTGGTATTATTCCTTAGTTCTATTAGGCTTTCTAATCTGCCCATGTAACGAGCCTCTAATCGATGACTCCCAAACCAAACGTCTTAGGGCACCAGGTGAGAAAACACCCCCAAGGACTTAAGGACTCGAGCAAACAAGGCCACAAAACTAAGGATTTTATTATATGAATCCCTTTTAGGCGTGAATACTTATGCTTTATTAGGCACAAATACCCAGCTTAATCAGAGGATCTAATCATCTTTCGCATAAATACTGAGGCTTGCTTAGGCCAAAGCACCTAGCTAATCAATAATTAGACTTATTCATTTTTTTTCAAACTTATCTAATTATCTTTCGCATAAATACTAAGGCTTGCTTAGGCCAAAGCACCTACCTAATCAATAATTAGACTTATTTATTTTTTATATATATATATATTTTTTATAAGGCATAAGAATCTTTGTTTTTGAACCTAAGTGTGTAAGTGTATGAAGTATGCATATTTCATCAAGGTAAAGATCAAGACTAAATTACTTTGACAAATTATCTTCCTAACCCTAAAAATCAAACAAATAATTTTATTTTGACCAAGTATAAGAAATCCTAATTTGGATTTTCCTATTCCTTAAAATTAACTTAATTTCTTACAAAAATAAGTCAAAATATTGTTTCTATTTTTCAAAAAGTTTTTTAAAAGTAAAGAAAAATGTCAATTTTTTTATTTTTTTATTTTTTTATTTTTTATTTTAAAAAAAGAAAAGTTATGTTAGACCCTCCCCCACACCTATTTCATGCATTGTCCTCAATGTATAAATTAATGCATAGATGCATGAAAAAGAAGAAAGGGAAGGAAAAGGTTACCTTAAGGTGGTGGTTCCGGTGGTGGTCTGATTGGTCCACGAAACATGGCCCAATCAACTTTTCTTGGGTCTCGAAGGAACCCACCAGCACTATCTTTATTATGACCCACTAAAAAGATAAATCCATTAAGGATTTTTATTAAATATTTGACCCCATCTAATTTCCATATTCCATAACTAATTTCGGAGTCAAATTTGTCAAACACCTCGTCCCAGAATGGAGTATGAAATGATAGAACGGTTGACTTGGACTCGGGAAGGACATGAACTAATACCGACTCAGGGAGGTGACTTAAGTCAAGTAAAGGTTCAGGAGTCGAAATAGGTTCAGAAATTGGGTCCAAGTCAAGAAATTGAAACTCCAGTCCACATGTATTTTTCAACAATAGAATGTGACCTAATGTGGGTGATTCCAGTTCAGAAATGATAGGTGGAGGAATCAAAACTGACTCTAGAATATTATTCAAGTTTGGTAACAAAACGGGAGTCAAGATTGATTCAGAAAGTTGAACTGGATCACAAATTTGAGAATCTAGGTCACATATCTCATTGAGTTTAATATCAAAAAATGGGGAACTTGCCAATTTATCCATGGGATTTTCAAAATTGTAAAGTTGGTCAAGTTCAACATGATCCTCAAAGATGGGTGATTCAATTTCTTTATGAATTGGTACAGGATCCAATGTTGACTCCGGGAAAAGATTGAAGTCAGGTGAAGATACCGGAGTCATAATCGAATCAGGAAATAGAATTGAATCACTAAATTGGGGTTCAGGATCATAATCATTTTCAAGTTCTATTTCAGGAAAAGGAAAACTAGCCAAACTATCAATATCATTTGGAGTTTGGGTAAGTTCACATGGTTGTTCTGAAATGGAATCTTGATTTCCAAAACTACATGACTCTTCGGCTCTAATAGAATAGTTAGTGACATCAGGACGGTGGGAACGTAGAGATTCGACCATCATATCTATGTCACGATTACGAGTGTTTTGAGCCTGAGTCATGGCTTCAAGCATCTTTTCATAGTTGACAGGTTCATTGTTTTGATGAAAAGATGAAGAATTGTCTTGGAAGTGGTAGTGAAATTGTGAGTCCATCAGATTTTGGGATTTGTGTTTGGACTTACGCATACTCATTTCCATAATTGATGGTTTCCTATTTTGGACGGGTGGAACTGAGTATGACTCTTGGAAATATTGTGGACTAGGTGGAGAAGAAGGACAAGGTGGTTGGAAATTATGCTCGGGGGAGGTGAATCCCCACTGACTCGGTGAAGAGTTAAAATCATTATGGAAATTATAGTTATTAGATGGGGGTATGGGTCATATTGATTCGGATAAGACCAATCCGGCACACTAGGTTGGTCAAAGTTATGATATGCCGGTTGGTAATATCTGAAAATGAAGTCGGTGTGTAATATGGATTATTATTGTAGTTGAAAAAATTATTATTATAGTCCATATCACACAATAGAATACAAACAAAGAAAAACAAACAAATAAACAAACAAAAAAAAGAAAAAGAAAAAATTCTAGCCTAAGTTATGGTAGACTTAGGACCTAGACGACTCCTAACTGGTTAGACTGTCCACGGGAGGTCTAATGTAGACTTTAACCACAAGCTAATCAACCAGGTCAGGGCAAGGTTGGTGGGAGGTTTTCCGTCAAAGACGTTCCTTAATTAAATAACCACCAACCTTCGGGCTTTCGGCCCTCAATCCCTTTCCTAGACACTGATTTTGCAGGAGTTAGATTCTAACATTTTCCCCCTTAGGATAATCTCCTAAATAAGTCCGAGATGTCCCTAGGGCCAACGTCTACTTTTTATTAAATAGGCTTGGGTTAGTGAGTGCTTGGGAAAATGATTTGCGGGCTAAGGAAAGGGTGATAAAATCTCCACCTTATCTTATTTACGGGTATGCCCTTAAAATTGAATTGTGCAAGTGTACAAGAAATATAACTAGGATACACTCAAAGCATGAAAATCAAGCAAGAGTTGATTCCTAGTCTACATGCAATGCAAAACGTACCTTGCCTCCAGCACTCTTCAACAGTAAAAGTAAATGAATTGAAAAGACACGTGCCTAGAAATGCAAATGTCTAATCAACTTTTAACGATTACAACCAATTTTTTACTGTCGACTTTATTAAGCAGGTATAGGGTGAATATTACAGGGAATTAAGTAATGCAGCAGAAGTATTTTGCAGAATCAGAGACCCTGCAGAAAAATGATCAGTAGTGCACTCCTTATTGCCGCAAATTCGTGGCAAAAGCCAGGATTTTGCGGCAATTTGGAGGGATCCTGGTCTCTGCTTTCAAGAGCAGAGGCCCAGGTCCACTTATATGTCACTGCAATGCAAAGTTCCTGTTTTCTTCAACCTGTAACCTACAACAGAGAAGAAGATTCGTTTAGTTCTTAAAAATTTGCAATAAAAATTCAGATTTCAATAAAAACCGTTTTACCCTCCCCGGCAACGGCGCCAAAATTTGTGTGCAGGTTTAGCCTCAATCAAGTGTCCTAAAGAGTCTCATTTGATTGTGGTAAAACACATTATTAGATACCTTAAGGGCACAATTGAAATGGGTTTGTGGTATCCGAAGACCGGACAATTTTTCATGATGAGTTTTTCGGATGCCGACTATGCGGGTTGTAGAGTGGATAGGAAGAGTACAAGTAAAATATGTCAATTTCTCAGTAATTGTCTTGTTTGATGGTCTTTCAAGAAATAAAATTCGGTAGCCCTCTCAACCGCCGAGGCGGAGTATGTTGCGGCGGGAGCTCGTTGTGCACAAGTTCTTTGGATGAAACATACTCTCCTTGACTATGATTTGCATTTTAACCATATTAAAATATTTTATGATAATACTAGTACTATTCATATGACTAAAAATGTAAATCAATAAAGTAAGACAAAGCACATTCACATTCGGTATTACTTTCTTCAAGATCATTATGAGAAAGGTGATATTGAAATTGATTATGTTTCTACTGATTTTCAACTTGCTGATATTTTTACAAAACCACTAGACTATACTAGATTTTCTTTTATTTGTGGTGAATTGAATGTTTGTGTTATGGAATCATGAAATTTTTTTAACAATATTTACCCTTTTTGATGTATGACAAAAAGGGGGAGAAAAAGTTAGTTTATTCTTTGAGTTTTATGTTTTGAGTTTTTGTGTTTTGAGTTTTGAGTTATGTGTTTTGAGTTATTTGTTCTCTCTTATGCCAAATTTTTGTCTTTACCTTCTGTAAAATTCATTCATGTATATAGCCATTCATATCTATAGCATGATTTGAGGGGGAGCCTCCAAGCTCCATTTTCCAATTTTTTGTTAAATAACTCATATATTTTGTCATCATCAAAAAGGAGGAGATTGTTGGCCCAAGGTTACAATCACCCGGTTTTTGAGTTTTGATGATTACAAACATATATAGTTATTTGTACTAATCATATTTTAGTGTTTAAGTGTGTTTCAGGGTTCTAAGGATTCAAGATGTCTTCTTTCCTAAAGGAAGGTATTTTTGACTCAAATTGATTCAATTCGGGTTCAAGGATTCAAGCTTTTCAACATTGCATATGGAGAAGCCCTAATTTGAAGATCTTGTAGTCACCTAGAACCTTAATAAGAATTAGTTTGTTAAAGAATGAGGTTATGATAAGTTGGCTCAAGAAAACACACACACTTTCATTTTTCAAAATACGGTTTTTGTTTTGGTTAGTTGATTTAGGTGCATGTCTTGATTGATTTACATGATTCAAAATATTTTATATTTTTACACCTAGTTTATATCATGTATACCATCCCTTATAGCATGCTACTTAATCATCTAGCCATTTAAAAATATTTTAAAAATTCTTCAAAGTTTAAAAATTTTCCCATAATAAAGCTGTTTCAAGCCCAACGGTCGACCGGGCGGCGACCGGATCTATTTCAGGATGACAGGTCGACCACACCGGTCGACCGGGCCTTGTGGCTTTGGCGTGCACGTTTGTTCACGTATACTGGTCGACCAGACCGGTCGACCGACTGACTGACCCTTACTCTTGGGTTTTGTCGGTCGACCGGGCCAGTCGACGACAGAACATATATTTGTTTATTGTTTAGCCTCCGGTCTACCGACCGATCAACCGAGTCTAACGGCTAGTTTGCCAGATAGACTGTCGGTCGACCGGGCCAGTCGACCGACAGCCGCCAGCAGCCCCCAACGGCTAGTTTCTTGAAAACTGTTTTCTGGATTTGATTTTGATGTTTCTTTCAGCTATTTCTGAATTTCCTGAGGCTATTTCCTGACCTATTAACCTAGTTTTAGTGATGAAAATATCTATTCTAATCCCTATAAATAGATGGCATTGGTCCCTTGTTAAATTTAAGAAAAATCCTTATTGTTTTGAGTTTCTAAAGAAAAGAAAAGTTTTTAAAGCTCTCTCTTCCTAAGTGCATTCTTGGTTAAAGTTTTTCAATGGTTTTCAAGCTCTCTTTACTTTCTTTACAACTGAATTTTTCTCACTTCACTTCTTGAGCTAAAAATCATTCCCATTCTATAAGGAGTTGTAAGAGAGAAGTTTGTGGTCTTTTTGATCACCTTGTTACTAGTATTTTCTTTGTGTTGAGATCCCTCTTGTGTAGAGGTTGGATTGGTGGGAGTTCGGTACTCCGGGCTTGTGTAGACCTCTTATAATTCCCTTTGCGGATTTAGTGAAAATCCTTAACGGTGGTGAATGCGGGGATGTAGAGCGGTGGCTCGAACCTCAAAACAAATTACTTGTGTTTGCGATTGGTTTCCTTATTGTTTTTCATTGCTTTATATTTTTATCTTGTGATTCCTCTTGCTTGCACTTCATTATTGCTCCCATTTCATTCAATTGCATTTTGCGTTCGTTACTCATCTCAACAAGAAAGCAATTACGCGCCTCAACTAATAATCTAGAGGAATCAAAGAGGAGAAGTTCTAGAGCCCATCACGGGGAATTCGGCTTCAATTTCTTGTTTTGAGTGACCGGTTGCATCATACATACATACTTGTTTAAAAAGATCATTAAATTAGTATTAACACCTATTCACCCCCCCCCCTCTAGGTGTTTTTTTCAAGTGCCAGATTATCTATGATGGTTTGGATTATCAAACAAAAATCTTTTTAGAAATCATGTGTCAGGGGGTTCTTGTAAAAGAATGAAAACCAGGATTGTGATTTATTTAAAGATCTTGCTGAGAAAACCCTCCTATGGGAGCCAACCTCTGAGAAGCCAAAGAATTCACAATTTAAAGCTTCTAAAGGAGGGCTCCATGAAATCACCTAGAGGGGGGTAAATAGGTGATAATGCTAATCTAATAAACTTAATGCGGAATTTAAAAACTAATAGCAATTACAATAATGGATGCACACACAAGCTAGCCAAGCAAATAGATATGAATGAACAATATGAAATATTGCAAGGCACAAAGTAAAGAGAGAGAGAGAGTAAGAGTAAGAGTCAAGGGATCAAGCGCAAACAACAAGATATGTTTCGAGGTTCGAACTCCTAGCTCTACATCCCCGCCTTCACCACCGTGAAGGATTTCCAATCCACTAGCTTGTCTACAAAGAACTCCCACAAAGGGAACCTCCACGAGGATTTGGGGCAATCACAATTACAAGGAGTACCCAACTCCTCTCCTTACAAACACAACCTCCTCCTTGAGGCACAACTCCAAGCCAACAAACAATCACCTCACAACTTGAGGGATTACAACAAAATAATACAAGGATCACCTCATAACTTGAGGGATACAACCTACTTGCACAACCTCCTCAACACAATGAGGGAAAGGCACAAAGCCAAGTAAATTAAGGGTTTACAACTTGGTGGTCTAACCAACAACCACAAACAATTTCTGAAATCACCTAGAGGGGGGGTGAATAGGTGATATAGCTAATCTATGACTAAATGCGGAATTTAAAAACTTAATTGCAATGAGCACTCAAGTGCAATCAACAAATGGTGGACACACAACCAAGCATAAAAATATGAATGCACAATGTGAAATGATGCAAGGCACAAAGTAAAGAGAGAGAGAGAGAGAGCCAATGGATCAAGCGCAAATAACAAGATATGTTTCGAGGTTCGAGCCCCTAGCTCTACATCCCCGCCTTCGACACACGAAGGATTTCCAATCCACTAGCTTGTCCACAAATGACCCCCACAAAGGGAACCTCCACCGAGGATTTGGGGCAATCACAATTACAAGGAGTACCCAACTCCTCTCCTTACAAACTCAACCTCCTCCTTGAGGCACAACACCAAGCCAACAACAATCACCTCACAACTTGAGGGATTTTCACAAACTAATACAAGGATCACCTCACAAACTTGAGGGATATAACCCAAATGCACAACCTCCTCAACACAATGAGGGAAAGGCACAAAGCAAGGAATGGGTTTACAACTTGGTGGTCTAAACAACAACCACAAACAATTTCTTTCTCCCACACAAAGATCCTATAGATTGAGAAAGTAGATGTAGCTCAAGTGTGGAGAAAACCAAAGGAATGAAAATCAGAATCACAAAGAAAAATCCTTGGAAAAACTAGAAACAAAGATATAGAAGTTCAATCAAACACTTTTCCCAAAAACTCTTTTCTTTGATTTTCCAAACCCTAGTAAAAACACCAAATAGATAGTTCAATCAAAGCACTAAAACTTCTTTTTAATTGCTGTGAAAAAACTTAGAGAGTCAGGAAAAATTCGCACTGAAAATCTTAGAGAAAACAGTCCATCAATGGGGTATTTATAGCCCCAAGAAAAATATAGCCGTTGGTAGCAGATTCTGCCAAAAATTCCCTAACGGTCGACCGTCCAACGGTCAAATTTTGACCGTTGATAGCAACCGGTCGACCGCTCGGTCGACCGAAATAAATAGAGAGCAACCTGCTCTCAGTCGGAAGACCGGCCCAAAGAGGCAGCCAGCGTGCACGTATCCGCGCACGTTGATCGACCTATACGGTTGACCGGCTACTTGGTACGATCGACCGTCAGGTCGACCGACCTAGCCTGGTAGGCAATAAATCAGGTCAGCAAATTAGGGTTAAAAATATTTTAATAAATCTTCTAAGTCTTGTAAAAATTCCCAAAAATAGTTATATCATTTTGCATTGATATATAAACATGTGATAAATCAATATGAACTATTTTTGTATCTTAACATTTTTTTACCAAAAACCAAAACTTGTATTTTCTAAAACTTAGATTTATGAATAGAAAATACATTTTGTCCAAAACTCATCTAAATACAAAAACATGATATTAAACAACATTTAAGCATGATGCATATGGATAGAATCCAATATACATGAGACATATATATATATATATCATAGTTTTTGTTTTTATTTCAAAATATGTTTTGTTAGAAATACCAAAACATAAAACACATGAAATAGACTATCAAACTAAGTTTGTTTCAATAGTTGAAGTATGCATGTATATAGAACAAATCTAATATACACTAAACCATGTAAACTTGTTTTGATATAAAATCTATTCATGAAAACCAAGATCGGTTAAACTAAAAGCCGAAACCAATATTTAAAATAAGAAACGTGTGTGTTGTAAACTTGAGCATATCATACTATTCTAATCTTTACACATTGGATCTAAAACACAAACTCTAAACTATGGTACCGATGTCTTCTTGTAGAGCGCAATCTCCAAGCCGACTCGATCCAAAACTTGATTCACCGAGCTTGACTCCAATGAGTGCTATATATGATCTTTGACGCTCGGGCTCTTGAATCACCATGTGAATGCTTCCAAAACATCTTGTTGAAGCTAATCACTAACTAATATCTTGATTAATGATCTGGAACTAAACTCACAAGATAATTAGTACATATAACTACATGAGTTAATCATCATCAAAACTAGAGTGGAAGGCCTTTAGGCCAACAATCTCCCCCTTTTTTGATGATGACAAAACTCGTGGAGTTATATATGCATGGATTAAAGTTAAGCTTCAAAGAAGCTCCCCCTTAACTCATGCATAACAAATAAATAATAAATATATGCAATGAATGTTCCTAAATACATATAAACATGCTCATAAACATGCTCTGGATACCAATTAAAATAAAACATAAAACATGCATATAAACAAGGCTTCTTTACATCAAATGTAAACTATATGCAAAAACACAAATATGCATATAAAACTCAAATTCTTCTCCCCCTTTTTGTCAATCATCAATAAAGGGGTAAAAGCAAAGGCAAAACAATAAATTCTTCTCCCCTTTTTTGTCTAAAACAAAAAAATGTCAATAAGGGGTTAAATAAAGTATGATACCAATAAAAAATGTGTCAATGAAGTGCATATTGATACCAATTGAAAAACAAAAATCAACAACTCAATTGAAGTCAAAATAAAAACATATACCAATGGAAAACAAAAATGAAAATTTTGATACCAATTGATAAGTGAACAAATAACCTACCAATTGTAAACAAACAATCTTGATATCAACTTGAAATTAAACAATACGAATTTTAAATTTCCTTAAAACAAATCTTGATACCAAATGAAACTATTATTATTTAAAGCATAAGATACCAATTGAAATTATTCTTTACCAATTGAAATCATTATTTTTTATCATAAAGCAAGGGAGTGGAATACCAAACAAAATATCAATTGAAATATAAAATACGAGTTTTCTCCCCCTTTATGAAATACCAATAAAAACTATGAACACTTTTATGTTAACAAGCCTATGCATAGTTATAAAACTTCAATAGAAAAATTAATTGAAAAACAAGATTTGAATAAATCTTAGCATAAGCAAGATTATGATAATGCTTGTATAAAGATACCAATTGAAAATTGAATCAATTGAAACAAGGTTAAAGTTCAAGTTTTACCATAAACAAGATTTTGTGCTTAAAGATATAGGAATATAAAAAGCACAAATAAACATGTATATGTGTATGAAAAAAAAAATATACCAATCAACATAGATGATACCAATAGAAAGCATACATATACAAAAAAAAATATGAGTATACAAAATGTCAAGATTGATACCAATTGAAAGAAGTCAATGATACCAATTGAAACAACAATATGATCAAGTGTATATCTCATATATCCTATCCTCCCAACACATGCTTATTTTTAAAAAAAAAGGTGTCCAATGAAAAACATACATAGGCATGGACTCCCAACCATCCGCCCGTGGAAGGTAGGGGTATTCAAAAATAGGTTTACAAATATAGTATGTTTGAAAACTACTACCAAAGAGAAGAATATCGCAACTAGTTAAATGGAAAACTAATTAACTAGTACGAAATCCTTCAAGCAAGGAATAACAAACATATTTTTCACGAAACATGAAAATCACATGATCACTAAACACTCAAATCCATAAAGCCCATGTCATACTCATGAAAACACAATCATGAGAAACATAATAAAGTGAGTGAACAAGTGTGATGTGAAATACATTGTCATGAAAATTTTGCATTCAAGCTCAAATGAAATTCCTTTAAAACATTAACACATGATAAACTAAATTTTCATTATTAATTGAAATTACTTAAAAATATGAAAATCATCAAAATGATTTAAACTTCAAGGCATATGTATGTCATGTACAAACTTAAGTATACATACATATCCTAAACGTAATGAGTCCACAAAAGTATATGCATGAAGGCACGTGGCTCAAAGGATATATATGTATAATCAATAGTTTGGATAAGATAGACATATACATGAAATTAAAACATATGATCATAAAATAAGTCCAAAGTAAGGAATACAAGTCAAATGTATGGATCATCAAAACTAGACTATACTAGTACATCTAATAAGTACAAATGAGCGTTTAAGCACAAACATATAATAATCTATTTGTTGCTCACTAGTTGTACAAGTATATTTCCTAGTCTTAATGAAAACTAACATTCAAATAAGTAATCAAATCATGAAGCATAAAAATAGGTCAAAAATCAACATGATGAACCTAAACACGATCATTATGTAAATCCACATGTTATTAGAATTATGAAATACATAATAGCTAAACAATGGTGAGAACACAACATATGGGTCCATATAAACATGGGTGATCTCATAAGCTATACATACATGTCAATGGTCTAATAATCATGGTATTTAACATATTAATCAAAACAAGAAGCATCAAAATAAAACATCATAAACATCAATATGATCATTATGAAGATGCATGTGCATTAGATCTAGAGCATACATGTTAGTTTAAAACAAAGAGAACATATAGATATAAACCCATATAAGCATGAAGTGTCTCAAATAACTAAACATGTATGTTGCTAATCTAATAAAACATGGCATAAGCATAATGAACCACAAAATAAAACATGCTACAAATGAATGATCTAATAAGCATGTAAACATAATAGGAGTTAGAGAATGTTACTAAAACCAATAGGGTACCTCTCTATTTCTCCAAACCAAGGTGGTCCTCCCACCAAACTCTTCCTTGAAAGTGATGCATCCAAAAATAGTTCTCTTTAAGCTTGGAACGCATTCACCTCAAGGCACCAATACTCTCACGTAATGCGAGAGCTCCCACCTACATCAAAAAGCATAGAGGTGGTCTTTGGTACCCATTTCCTTGTGGGTCCACGGGGGTTAGTGTCTTTCCTAACCCAAACAAAATTAGATGCTAAATTTTCAACATGTAAACGATCATAGCAAAATCTAGCAAGGTGGCCTTTACGACCACAATGTATACAAGTGTACACATGAGCATACAAAGTGTTATGGTTGTGACAGTGGGAAGCATGTGTATGCCGTGATGGGTGTGCATGCAAGGATGGAACTTGATTCTTTCGAACCAAAGTTTCCAAGCGTGTATGATTTAAAGCACATTGGCTCAAAGTGGAGCCTAAACAATCAACACTTTTCTTCAAAACATTTATATCATTTTCAATGCTTGAAGATAAAGTGGAGCAAACAATAGAAGTGCTAGGTGAAACTACACTAGTATGGCAAACACGAGAATCTATATCTATTTTTAAAGATTCATTTTTCTTTAAAACTAAATCCAATTCTTTTGTATGGAATCGATTTCATTTTTCAAAACAAGGTTATCTTTTAAAACAAAATCCAATTTAGAAGATAAAACCTCATTGTTTTTCGCAACATTATCACAATCATTTTTGCTTTTCAAAACATCAATCTCTTTTAAACCAAGGTCTAGTTGAGATCTTAGTGAGTCACATTCACTAGTAATCTCTTCCTTCTCTTGCAAAACCAATTCAAACGTAGAGCATAAATCCTTCATTTCTTCTTTTAATTCAAAATGTTTCTTTTTCAAAAGATCATGTTTTTCAATAAAATTTTCAAGCTTACAGGCAAGTTCTACATTTAAGTTTTGAACTTTTAAGCATCCATAGCAATAAGAACTAGAGCTATCATCTAGTTGAGATTCTGAGTGTACCTCAAGGGAGTTCTTCCCTTGGACCATGAGGCAATGCTCGTTGGACACATCTCTCCTAGATCTCCTTATCTTGTTGATGATTCTTGGAAGCTCGGGAGAAGTCAAGATGCTCCAAACTGCAAAAGCCGAATCATAATGATCAAACACATATAAAAGATCTTCATTGAGAGATGCTCTAAGTGTCCTAAGTGCAAGTGCATTGGCCTTCTTATGCTTGCTACTATTTTGGAGGGATTCCATAGTAATGGCTTGATAAACAAGATGTCCTAGGCTTTTTAAATGTTTACTCATATTTGCCTTCTAAATATCAAGTCTAAAATGGTCAAACATAGGGGGGCTATCCATGAGTGCAAACTAATATGTGTGCAAATGACAATGCAAAAGAAGATTAGCAAACCAAGATCTCACTCCTAGGTGGTTAAACCTAAATATCAGGAGCGCTAGCTCTGATACCAATTGAAATCACCTAGAGGGGGGTGAATAGGTGATATAGCTAATCTATGACTAAATGCGGAATTTAAAAACTTAATTGCAATGAGCACTCAAGTGCAATCAACAAATGGTGCACACACAACCAAGCATAAAAATATGAATGCACAATGTGAAATGATGCAAGGCACAAAGTAAAGAGAGAGAGAAAGCCAATGGATCAAGCGCAAACAACAAGATATGTTTCGAGGTTCGAGCCCCTAGCTCTACATCCCCGCCTTCGACACACAAAGGATTTCCAATCCACTAGCCTGTCCACAAAGGACTCCCATAAAGGGAACCTCCACCGAGGATTTGGGGCAATCACAATTACAAGGAGTACCCAACTCCTCTCCTTACAAACTCAACCTCCTCCTTGAGGCACAACACCAAGCCAACAACAATCACCTCACAACTTGAGGGATTTTCACAAACCAATACAAGGATCACCTCACAACTTGAGGGATACAACCCAAATGCACAAACTCCTCAACACAATGAGGGAAAGGCACAAAGCAAGGAATGGGTTTACAACTTGGTGGTCTAAACAACAACCACAAACAATTTCTTTCTCCCACACAAAGATCCTATAGATTGAGAAAGTAGATGTAGCTCAAGTGTGGAAAAAATCAAAGGAATGAAAATCAGAAATCACAAAGAAAAATCCTTGGGAAAAACTAGAAACAAAGATATAGAAGTTCAATCAAACACTTTTCCCAAAACCCTTTTCTTTGATTTTCCAAACCCTAGTAAAAACACCAAATAGATAGTTCAATTAAAGCACTAAAACTTCTTTTTAATTGCTGTGAAAAAACTTAGAGAGTCAGGAAAAATTCGCACTGAAAATCTTAGAGAAAACAGTCCATCAATGGGGTATTTATACCCCTAGAAAAATATAGCCGCTGGCAGCAGATTCTGCCAAAATACCCTAACGGTCGACCGCTCGGTCGACCATCCAACGGTCAGATTTTGACCGTTAACAGCAACCGGTCGACCGCTCAGTTGACCGAAATAAACAGAGGGCAACATGCTCTCAGTCGGAAGACCGGCCCAAAGAGGCAGCCAGCGTGCACGTATCCATGCACGTTGGTCGACCTATACGGTCGACCGGCTACTTGGTACGGTCGACCGTCACGTCGACCGACCTAGCCTGGTAGGCAACAAATCAGGTCAGCAAAACAGGGTTAAAAATATTTTAATAAATCTTCTAAGTCTTGTAAAAATTCCCAAAAATAGTTATTTCATTTTGCATTGATATATAAACATGTGATAAAAGTTTAGCTCAAATATCAATCAATATGAACTATTTTTGTATCTTAACATTTTTTACCAAAAACCAAAACTTGTATTTTCTAAAACTTAGATTTATGAATAGAAAATACATTTTGTCCAAAACTCATCCAAATACAAAAACATGATATTAAACAACATTTAAGCATGATGCATATGGATAGAAATCCAATATACATGAGACATATATATATATATATATATCATAGTTTTTGTTTTTAATTTCAAAATATGTTTTGTTAGAAATACCAAAACATAAAACACATGAAATTGACTATCAAACTATGTTTGTTTTAATAGTTGAAACATGCATGTATATAGAACAAATCTAATATATACTAAACCATGTAAACTTATTTTGATATAAAATCTATTCATGAAAACCAAGATCGGTTAAACCTAAAACCGAAACCAATATTAAAACAAGAAACGTGTGTGTTGTGAACTTGAGCATATCATACTATTCTAATCTTTACACATTGGATCTAAAACAAAAACTCTAAACTATGGTACCGATGTCTTCTTGTAGAGCGCAATCTCCAAGCCGACTCGATCCAAAACTTGATTCACCGAGCTTGACTCCAATGAGTGCTATATATGATCTTTGACGCTCGGGCTCTTAAATCACCATGTGAATGCTTCCAAAACATCTTGTTGAAGCTAATCACCAACTAATATCTTGATTAATGATCTGGAACTAAAGTCACAAGATAATTAGTACATATAATTACATGAGTTAATCATCATCAAAACTAGAGTGGAAGGGCTTTGGGCCAACAATTTCTTTCTCCCAAAAAGATCCTATAGAATAAGATAGTAGATGTAGCTCAAGTGTGGAGAAAACCAAAGGAATGGAAAACAAAATCTCAAAGAAAATCCTTGGGAAAATCAAGAAACCAAGATAGAGAAGTTTAATCAAATTCTTTTCCCAAAAACCCTTTTCTTTGATTTGTCCAAACCCTAGAAAACACCAAATATATTGTTCAATTTAAGGCCCAAAAACTTCTTTTGATTGCTGTAAAAACACTAGAGAGTCAGGAAAAATTCGTTCCCCAAAAACTTTAGGAAAACTGGCCACTAATGGGGTATTTATAGTCCCCAGAAAATTATAGCCGTTTGGCTGATCTGTCAGCCTGACAGGCTTAGCGGTCGACCGCTTGGTCGACCGCCAATGGTCGAATTCCCGACTGTTGGAGCAATCCGGTCGACCGCCCGGTCGACCCAAAGATACAGAGAGCAGGGCTCTCTGGTCCAGTCGACCGGTCGGTCGACCGGCCCCCGTATCTGCCAGATGTGCACAGGGCTGTGCACGTCGGTCGATCGGCCCTTGGTGCGGTCGACTATCCGGTCGACCGACCTGGCCTGTCAATCACAGTCTGGGTTAAAAACTGGGTCAGAAAAATAGTTAAAAATATTTTAATAAATCTTGTAAAATATATAAAAATCCCCAAAATAGTTTCAGTAGTTTGCATTGATATATAAACATGTAATGAAGGTTTCAACTCAAATATCAAGCAATTTAGAACTATTTTTGTGTCTTACACATTTTACCAAAACCAAAAACTGTATTTTCTAAAACTTGAATTTTTGAATAGAAAATACATTTTGTCCAAAACTTATCCAAATACAAAAACATGATATTTAAACACTTTGAAGCGTGTTGCATATGGATATAAATTCAATATACATGAAACATATACATATCCATGTTTTTGACTTTAATTCCAAAAATATGTTTTGTTAGAAATGCCAAAACATAAAACACATGAAATAGATAATCAAACTAAGTTTGTTTAAATAGTTGAAGCATGCATGTATATAGAAATCTAATATACATTAAATCATGTAAACTTATTTTGATATAATATCTATTCATGCAAACCAAGATCGGTTAAACCGAAAATCGAAAACCAAAACATGAAACGTGTGTGTTGTGAACTTGAGCATATCATACTATTCTAATCTTTACAATTTGGATCTAAACACAAAACTAAACTATGTACCGATGACTTCTTGTAGAGCGCAATCTCCAAGTTGACTCGATCCAAAACTGTGATTCACCGAGCTTGACTCAAATGAGTGCTAGATATCATCTTTGACGTCCGGTCTCTTGAATCACCATGTGAATGCTTCCAAACCATCTTGTTGAAGCAATCACCAACTAATATCTTGATTAATGATCTGAAACTAAAATCACAAGATAATTAGTACACATAACTACATGAGTTAATCATCATTAAAACTAGAGTGGAAGGCCTTTGGACCAACAATCTCCCCCTTTTTGATGATGACAAAACTCATGGAGTTATATATGCATGGATTAAAGTTAAGCTTCAAGGAAGCTCCTCCTTAACTCATGCATCACAATAAACACAAGGATATGCAATGAATGTTCATAAATATGTATGCATTAACATGCATAAAACACAAACATGCTTTTGATACTAATTAAAACACATAAACTAAAACATGCTCTTGATACCAATTTGCAAAACAAGACTAATGAAGCTCTTGATACCAAAAATAAACATGTTCTTTAAATAATGCTTTTGATACCAATTGAACTTTAATAAAAACTAATAAAAACATAACACATAATCACATGAAAACATAACACATGCATACAAAGACATGCATATAAACTACAAACTCAAATTCTTCTCCCCCCTTTTGTCATTCATCAACAAAGGGGTGAAAGCACAAAAACAAAATGTTCTCCCCTTTTTGTATGGACAAAGAAGGGGTGACAACAAACATGATATCAATTAAAAGATGTGGCAATGAAATGCATAAATGATATCAATTGAAATGAGTATTAAACAATGTAAGAAATGCCTAAAACAAATGGTACCAATTGAAATAATGGTAAATGAGGCATTGAAACAAATCATATAAAACATTTATATGAAAACATATACCAATTGAAAACAAACAATCTTGATACCAATTGAAATTAAACAATACACATTTTGAATTCCTAAACATAAATCTTGATATCGATGGAAATTATTATTCTTTAAAGCATGAGATACCAATTGAAATTTTAAGCATAACAAATTTTGAATTTCTCAAATGTGATACCAATGGTAAATATTTATCATTTTGAGCATATGATACCAAATTGAAATAATCAATCATAAAGAATGGGAGTGGAAATCAAATAATGCGTAGGCTTGAATACCAAGTTAAAGTATGAAATGTAAGTTTTCTCCCCCTTTATGAAATACCAATTAAAACAATGCTTATGCTTGAATTAAGATGCAATTGAAAACTAAATCAATTGAAATATGATATTCATTACAAATCAAGCTTAGCATAAACCCAATTTGTGCTTAAAGATATAGGGATATAATAAGCACAAATAGAAACATATATATGTATGAAAAGATAATACCAATTGAAATTGATATTCTTTGAAGTGAAGTATACATACATAAACAAATATATGAGTATACAAAAATGCTAATTTTGATACCAATTGAAAAACTCCAATGATACCAATTGAAACAACAATAGGATCAAGTGTATATCTCATATTCCTAACCTCCCAATCATGATCAAGTTCAAAATGATTTTCAATATAAAGCATACATGAGCATGATCTCTCATCCATCCGCCCGTGGAAGGTAGGGGTTTTCAAAAATAGATTTGAAATTATAATTTGTTTGAAAAGCTCTACCAAAATGAAGAACACGAACTAGTTATGGATAAAGATAAAAAACTAGTACGAAATCTTCAAGTGAGGAATAAAAACACAATTGTTTTTCATGAAAAACATGTAAATCACATGATCATTAAACATTCAAAATCTATGAAGCCCATATCATACTCATGAAAACAAAATCATGAGAAAAACAATAAGTAAGGTGAGTGTACAAGATATATGTGAAACACATAATCATGAAAATAGCAATTAAGCTCAACTGAAATTCCTTTAAACCATTAACACATGAAAACCTAAATTTTCATTTCCAATAGAAATTACCTAAAAACATGAAAATCATCAAAACGATTTAAACTTCAAGGCATATGTATGTCATGTACATACTAAAATATACATACATATCCTAAACATAATGAGTCTACAAAAGTATATGCATGAAGGCACGTGGCTCAAGGATGTATATGTATAATCAATAGTTTGGACAAGATAGACATATACACGAAGTTAAAATACATGATCATAGAAACATATCCAAAAATGAGGAATACAAGTTAGAATGCATGAATCATCAAAACTAGACTATACTAGCACATCTAATGGGTACAAATAAGCATTCAAGTCCAGACATATAAAGATTTACTTGTGGCCCATTCTATGTACAAGTATAAATCCTAGTTTTAATGAAAACTAATACATAAACATGTAATCAAATCATGTAGCATAAAACGGTACATAAATCATCATGACAAACATAAACACGAACATTATGTAAATCACATGTTATTAGAATTATGAAATACATAATAGCTAAATAATGGTGAGAACATAACATATGGGTCCATCTAAACATGGGTGATCTCAAAAGCTATACATGCAAGTCAATGGTCTAATAAACATGGCATAAGCATAATGAACAATAAAACATGACATGCTATAAATAGATGAGCATACAAAGCATGTAAAAGAAAAAAATGGGAGTTAGAGAATGATACCAAAACCGATGAAGGCATATCTCTAGTTCTCCAAACCAAGGTGGTCCTCCCACCAAACTCCCCTTGAAAGTGATGCATCCAATTTTGTTTTCTTTAAGTACGGAACGCATCCACTTCAAGGCACCAACACTCTCACGTTATGCGAGAGCCCCCACCTACATCAAAAATCATAGAGGTGGTCTTTGGTACCCATTTTCTTTTGGGTCCATAGGGGTTAGTATCTTTCCTAACCCAAACAAGATTATTTGCTAAATTTTCAATATGTAAACGATCATAACAAAATCTAGCAAGATGGCCTTTTCGACCACAATGTGTACAAGTGTACACATGAGCATACATGTGATGGTGGTGATCGTGGGAAGCATGTGTATGCCGTGATGGGTGTACATGTAAAGATGAAACTTGTTTCTTGCGAACCAAGGTTTCCAAGCGCGTATGATTTAAAGTATATTGGCTCAAAGTGGAGCCCAAACAATCAACACTTTTCTTCAAAACATTTATGTCATTTTCAATACTTGAAGATAAAGTGGAGCAGGCAATAGGTGTGCAGGAAGATGAAGCTACACTAGCATGGCACACATGAGAATCTATATCAATTTTTAAAAATTCATTTTTCTTTGAAACCAAATCCAATTCTTTTGTAATGAAATCAATTTCATTTTTCAAAGTAAGGTTATCTTTTAAAACAAAATCCAATTTTGAAAATAAAATCTCATTATTTTTCACAACATCATCACAATCATTTTTGCTTTTCAAAACATCAATCTCTTTTAGGGAAAGGTCTAGATTAGATCTTAGTGAGTCACGTTCACTAGTAATCTCTTCCTTCTCTTGCAAAACAAATTCAAAACTTGAACACAAATCCTTCATTTCTTCTTTTAAATCAAAGTTCTTCTTTTTCAAAAGTTCGTGTTTTTTCAAGAATTTTTTAAGTTTTGTAGCAAGTTCAACATTCAAATTTTGAACTTCTAAACATCCAAAGCAATATGAACTAGAGCTATCATCTAGTTGAGAATCCGATTGTACCTCAAGGGAGTCTTTCCCTTGGACCATGAGGCAATGCTCGTCGGACATGTCTCTCCTAGATCTCCTTATCTTGTTAATAATCCTTAGAAGCTCGGGAGAAGTCAAGATGCTTCAAACTGCAAAAGCCGAATCATAATGAGCAAAAACATTTAAAAGATCTTCATTGAGAGGTGCTCTAAGTGTCCTAAGTGCTAATGCATTTGCCTTTTATGCTTGCTACTATTTGGGAGGGATTCTTTGGTAGTGGCTTGATAAACTAGATGTCCTAGGTTTTTCAAGTGACTACTCATCTCGGCCATCCAAGTATCATGTCTAAAAAAGTCAAACATAGGAGGGCTATCCATGAGTGCAAACTAAATGTGTGCAAAAGAGAATGCAAATGAAGATTAGCAAACCAAGATCTCACTCCTAGGTGGTTAAACCTAAATATCAGGAGCGTAGGCTCTGATACCAATTGAAATCACCTAAAGGGGGGTGAATAGGTGATAATGCTAATCTAATGAACTTAATGCGGAATTTAAAAACTAATCGCAATTACAACAATGGATGCACACATAAGCTAGCCAAGCAAATAGATATGAATGAACAATATGAAATATTGCAAGGCACAAAGTAAAGAGAGAGAGAGAGTAAGAGTGGGGCAATCACAATTACATGGAGTACCCAACTCCTCTCCTTACAAACACAACCTCCTCCTTGAGGCACAACTCCAAGCCAACAAGCAATCACCTCACAACTTGAGGGATTACCACAAAACAATACAAGGATTACCTCACAACTTGAGGGATACAACCCACTTGCACAACCTCCTCAACACAATGAGGGAAAGGCACAAAGCCAAGCAAATTAAGGGTTTACAACTTGGTGGTCTAACCAAGAACAACAAACAATTTCTTTCTCCTACAAAGATCCTATAGAATGAGATAGTAGATGTAGCTCAAGTGTGGAGAAAACCAAAGGAATAGAAAACAAAATCTCAAAGAAAATCCTTGGAAAAATCAAGAAACCAAGATAGAGAAGTTTAATCAAATTTTTTCCCAAAAACCCTTTTCTTTGATTTGTCCAAACCCTAGAAAACACCAAATAGATTGTTCAATTTAAGGCCCAAAAACTTCTTTTGATTGCTGTAAAAACACTAGAGAGTCAGGAAAAATTCGTTCCCAAAAAACTTTAGGAAAACTGGCCACTAATGGGGTGTTTATAGTCCCCAGAAAATTATAGCTGTTTGGCTGATCTGTCAGCCTGACAGGCTTAGCGGTCGACCGCCAACGGTCCGATTTCTGACTATTGGAGCAATCTGGTCGACCGCCCGGTCGACCCAAAGATACAGAGAGCAGGGCTCTCTGGTCCGGTCGACCAATCGGTCGACCAGCCCCCGTGTCTGCCAGACGTGCACAGGGCTGTGCACGTCAGTTGATCGCACGGTCGACCGGCCCTTGGTACGGTCGACTATCCGGTCGACCGACCTGGCCTGTCAGTCACAGACTGGGTTAAAAACTGGGTCAGAAAAATAGTTAAAAATATTTTAATAAATCTTGTAAAATATATAAAAATCCCCAAAAATAGTTTCAATAGTTTGCATTGATATATAAACATGTAATAAAGGTTTCAACTCAAATATCAAGCAATTTAGAACTATTTTTATGTCTTACACATTTTATCAAAAATCAAAAACTGTATTTTCTAAAAATTGGATTTTTGAATAGAAAATATATTTTGTCCAAAACTTATCCAAATACAAAAACATGATATTTAAACACTTTGAAGCATGTTGCATATGGATATAAATCAAATATACATGAAACATATACATATCCATGTTTTTGACTTTAATTCCAAAAATATTTTTTTTTTAGAAATGCCAAAACATAAAACACATGAAATAGATAATCAAACTAAGTTTGTTTAAATAGTTGAAGCATGCATGTATATAGAACAAATCTAATATACATTAAACTATATGAACTTATTTTGATATAATATCTATTCATGCAAACCAAGATCGATTAAACCAAAAACCGATAACCAAAACATAAAACGTGTGTGTTGTGAACTTGAGCATATCATACTATTCTAATCTTTACAATTTGAATCTAAACACAAAACTAAACTAAGTACTGATGACTTCTTGTAGAGCGCAATCTCCAAGTTGACTCGATCCAAAACTGTGATTCACCGAGCTTGACTCCAATGAGTGCTAGATATCATCTTTGACGTCCGGGCTCTTGAATCACCATGTGAATGCTTCCAAACCATCTTGTTGAAGCAATCACCAATTAATATCTTGATTAATGATCTGAAACTAAAACCACAAGATAATTAGTACACATAACTACATGAGTTAATCATCATCAAAACTAGAGTGGAAGGCCTTTGGGCCAACACTCCAATCCTTAGAATTATCCATAACTGCTAAAACTAAGATTGCCACTCTGATGAGAAGAATAAAGGCTCTAGAAATAAAAGAGCCAGCCAAAGTCAAGCCATTGTTCATATTGTTAGGCACCAAATCATATTTTCGAAGAGTGTCCCATTTTCAAACTCATCAAGTACTGCTGGAGCACATGAATGCGGCCTACTCGAGACCACATCATAACTCTACTAGCAGACTTACAATCCCGGTTAGAGAAATCACCCGAATTTCTCTTGGGGCCTCCCAGGACCAATTTTCCCAATAATCTTCACCATCCCAATTGTCAAGTACACTTTCCCAGTCAAGCTTCATCTTCCCCCTTCTAAAATTCACCAATGGAGAAAAACTCAGTGATTTGGAGAAGAGTATGGAGGCATCCCTGAAGTCCTAAACCGCCTTCATGCAAAATCAGGGACATACATTGAATAACCTTACACATGCTATATCTATATTGGAAGTTCAGAGGAGTCAGTTAACAAATTCTCTAAGTGAAAGACCCAGGGATACTTTACCTAGTCAACCATTAGTCAACCCCAAGAATTCAAATCAAGCTTATGAAGTTTAGGATTCACAGATCAACCAGTGTAATGTTATTCATACACTTAGATCAGGAATGAAGGTGGACAATTAGGCCTCTCAGCCAAAAAGTTCTATCCAAATTGATCCTACTCATGACTCCACATCTGGTAGCTCATCTCAATCTTCTTCACAAACATCTGACAAGGACATAGCTACTGATCAAGTTCACAAGCCTATTGTACTCTTTCCTAATAGGCTGAGGAAAAATAATAGAACATGCACATGAAAAAGATACTCGAGATGTTCAATCAGATCAAATTGAATATGCCTCTTCTTGATGCAATCCAACAAGTCCCAGCATATGCTAAATTCCTTATGGATATGTGTAGTAATAAGAGAAAAACGAATATGCCAAAGAAAGTGTTCTGAGCAACCAACATAAGCAAACTTATGTCTGGTCCTATTCCAGTTAAATACAAAGTCCTGAATGTCCTACAATTTCTTACACCATAGGACAAATAGAAATTAGCCGAGCACTTCTTGACCTGAGAGCAAGTATCAACTTGGTACCTCTCTTAGTATACCAGCAACTTATGTTGGACGAGCTGTGTCCTACTCGAGTAACCATTCAGTTAGCCTATCGATATGTGAAAGTCCCCAAAGGGGAAATCACATACATCCTCATTTGGGTCGGAGATTTTATCTACCCCATTGACTTCATTATGCTTGAAATCCAACCTGTGTCAAACTCAAGGTCTCAAACTCTAGTCATCTAAGGGCGCCCATTCATTGCTACAGTAAATGCCATCATCAACTATGGGAATGAGTCTATGTGACTGACCTTTGGAGACATGACAAAGGAGGTCAATGTTTTCAATCTAGGAAAATGACCTAGGGATATGACTGATCAAGCATTTGAGGTCAACTCCAATGAAAATTTGACGAGTGAGCATGAAGAGAGCATGGAAATAGACACGGAGAGTAAGTTTTGATCTTGAGTTTAAGGATTTTAATTTAGATCAGAGCATTGATTCAGCGATGGATCAGGAAAAAACCGTGCATGAAAAGTGTATATTTTGAAATTAATATTTAAAGTATGTGTGCTTTGGCTTTCTCAATACTTCCATTATAGCATAGAGGCTAAAACGAGTCGAATCCACAAGAACGGGAGGCGATAGAAGCTTATGAAAGTACACCTAGAGGGGGTGAATAGGTGTATGGCTAATCTAATGATAAATAATGCGGAATTAAAAATAAATTGCAACACACTTAATGTAACCAAAGAGTGTAGCCGAATTCCTAGTGAAGAGCTCTGGACTATCTCCTTTAAATTTCTCTAAATAAGAGTTGAGGTGCTATGTAAAGCTCTCTTGGTTCAACACAAGTAGGGCACACAAACAATACCAAGCATATAAATGATATAAACAATATGAATCAATGCAAGACATAAAGAGAGAGAGTTTGGATATAGTGGATCAATCGCAAACACAAAGATATGTTTCGAGATTTGAGCCACTGCTCTACATCCCCACCTTCACACAGAAGGTTTTCACTATAACGTCCACACAGGACTTCCCACACAGGGAATCTCCACTGAGAATTTGGGTAATACAAACTTGGAGTACACAACTCCTCTCTCTAACGAACACAATCTCTACCAAGAGGCAAGGCACAACAACAATCACCTCTACCCTTAAAGGGATGGGTACTTAGCCAAACACCTACAATCACCTCTACACATAGAGGGATACCAACAAACCCAATTGCACAACTTCCTCTACACTTAGAGGGAAAGGCATAAAGCCAAAGCAAAAGAAAGGGTTACAACTCTTAGTGGTCTCAACAAACCACAAACCAATTTTCTCACAAAACAAAAGATCCTATAAATAGGATAGATATGATAGCTCAAGTATGAGAAAACAAAGAGTTTGGAAATCAAATTATAAAGAAAAACTCTAGAATGAAATAGAAATGAAGATCAAAAATTAATTCCGAGACTCTCCTTTTCTTTGATTTTTCCAACCCTTTAAAACAAATAAAGATAAAATCTTTTAGCCCAAAACTCTTTTAAAAACTTGTTGTTAAACACTTATAAAGGTGAGAAAAATTACTCTCTAAAAACTTATCTAAAACAACTCAAGAGGGGGGCTATTTATAACCCCTCAAAAATTGCCAGTTGGCAGCCAGGAAAGGGCAGAAATGCCCTTCCGATCGACCGACCAATGGTCATTTTTATGACCATTATGCCTCCGGTTGACCGCCTGGTCACCGGCCCCCATCCGAGAGTAGGATGCTTTCAGTCGCTTGACTGCACAGTCGACAGGACGAGATTGCTGGCCATGTGCACGTCCTCCTGAACATCAGTCAACTGCTCCGGTTAACCGACCACTGGTCCGGTCGACCGCCAGTTGATCTGGCTGGGACTTATAGGTATTGAAAACTTGTCTTTTTAATTTCAACTAAATCCCATAAAATCACATAAATTTCACAAAATTAAGTTCTTATTAGATCTTTGAAATACAAATATGTGTGATAAAAATTCAACACATATTATAAACAATTTGAACTATATTTGTGATATTGAAATTAGGCTTTATACAAAAATCTATATTTTCCAAAACTTGAATTTTTGAAATGGAAAACCGTTTTCTCCAAAACTCATGTAAATACAAAAATATGATATTGAAATAACTTTGAAGCATATTGTATATGGACAGAATCTAATATACATATAAGATATATATATATATATATATATATATATGTATGTATGTATGTATGTATGTATATATATATAATATATATATATATATATATATATATATATATATATGTTTTTGACATGAAATCCAAAAATCGATTAAACCAAAAACTAAAACCAATAACTTTAAAACTTATGTTTGTTTGTGAACTTGAGCATATCAATACCATTTAATCTTTACAATGATCTAAACATACTAAACACAAACCGAGGTCTTCTTGTAGAACTCCTTCTCCAAGTCGACTCGATCCAAACGCGATCCAACGAGCTTGACTCCAACCTGTACTAGATGCGATCTTGACACTCGAGCTCTTGAATCAACATGTGAAAGCTCTAAAACTTATTTTTTGAAGCTAATCACTTACTAATATCTTGATCAATCACCGAAACTATTTAAACACAAGATTATTAGTAAACTATAACTACATGAGTTAATCATCATCAAAACTAGAGTGATGAGCCTCTGGGCCAACAATCTCCCCTTTTTGATGATTACAAAACTCATGGAGTTATATATTCATGGATTAGAGTTAAGCTTCATAGAAGCTCTCCCTTAACTCATGCATAGCAAAAATCAATAAAGATATTCAATGAATGCATAACACAAATAACACATATATGCATAAATGAAGAATATTTAAACAAGACATATATGCTCTGATACCTATTGAAAAAATAAACATGCATGTAAATGACATAAACATGCATATATAAATTCTCAAAACATGCATATATGAAACTCTAAATTTCTCTCCCTCTTTTTGTCAAATCATTAACAAAGGAGCATAAATAAGCTCAAAAAAAATTTCTTCCTCTTTTTTTCAAATCAAACAAAAAGGATGAATATGCGATATACATTCATGAAGAGGAGAGACGTAAAGTTAACTCCCCTTGCATACATGCATTACATGAAAAAGAGATGACTAAATCCTAACCACATAACGCATAATATACTATGTATAAAAGGAGATGTGAAGCTCCCCCTACACACATGTAAAACATAGAGAAAAGAGGTCAAGCTCCTCAATGTGAAATACACTCAACATGAATCTATATATAGAAAAGATGTTAAGCTTTCCTTGCATATAAGAAATACATATCAGAACAATGTGATACCAATTGAAAAATATATCAATTTATGATAAAGGTATACATCGAAACATTATGATACCAATTTATGATACCAATTGAAAATAAACAAAACATTTTTGAGATACCAATTAAAAGTAAACAAAATTTTTAAGATAATAAAAGATACTAATTGAAAATATCTTGATACCAATTTAAAATGTCTTGTAAATTTTGATATTAATAGAAGATGAAACATTATATGTTTTTGACACCAATTGAAATATATATATATATATATATATATATATATATATATATATATATATATATTGAAAATCTTGCTACCAATTGAAAGTAATAACAAATTTAAAGCAAAAACCAAATTGTTTTAGGTAAACATTACTCACATCAATATAGATACCAATTTAAAATGAAATATTATACCAATATTAAAAATGTTAGCATATACCGACACAAACTATTTTTCATTATAAAGAATGGGAGTAAGATGCCAATTGAAAATAAAATCGATTGAAAGATGCCAATTGAAAGATAAAACATGAATTTTCTCCCGCTTTATGAAATACCAATAAAAATAATGCATAAGCTTATATAAGATACCAATTAAAAAATAATTGACATTAAGGAGTAAAAATCAAGCTTAGCATAAACATAATTTGTGCTTTAAGATGTAAAGATATTGTAAGCATAATCAAATCACATATATGTATGAAAATATAAATACCAATCGACATTGATACTATTTGAAGTTTGAAGCATACACATATAGAAAAACACAAATGATTATACAAAAATGAAAAATATCAATTGTGATACCAATTGAAAACATAAAGAGGATGAAGTGTATAACTCATACCTATTCACCCTATTCATGCACAAGTTAAGAAGATTTTCAATAAGGCTCACAAGGCATGGTCGCCCATCCGTCCGCCCTTGGAAGGAAGGGGTTTTCAAAAGTAGGATATAAAAATAATTTAACATATTTGAAAACTCTTCAAAAATGAAGAAATACGCAACTAATTTTATGATAAAACTTGAAAACTAGTATGAAATCCTTCAAGTAAGGAATAAAACTAGTATATATCCATGAAAATATGAAAATCACTCAACAATTGACACTCAAAGTCTATAAAGCACATATAAACCTCATGAAAATAAAAATCATGAGTAAACAAGAATGTTGTGAGTGCAAGAGTCATGTAATCAATAAAATCATTAAAATAGGCGATGAAGCTTAATATGAAATTAAAAGAATATGAAAATCATAGAAATTTAATTTTCATCATAATAATTCCAACTTTAAGGCATATGTGTGTTTTGTCACAAACTAAAGGTGTACATACATATCCCTAAACACAAATGAGTCCACAAAGAATTTTGCATGAAAAGCAAATGACTCAAGGGTATACATGTATATCTAAAGTTTTAACTAAAATTAACATATACATGAAACTAGACATATTAAAATGAAACCATGTACAAAATAGGGAATACAAGTTGAAATGCAAGAATCATTAAAACTAGGTTATACTAGTACATCTAATGGGAAAAATGAGCAATTAGGCACAAACTTACAATAATCAAATGTGACTCACTAGTTGTACGAGTATATGAACAAGTTTTAATGAAAACTACATCTAAATATGTAATGAAAATCATGAAGTGCAAAATCATAAACAAAAATCAATATAATCATTATGTAAATGTACATCTTTTAGAATTATGATAAATATAATAGTTAAACTATAGTGAGAACACAAAATATAGATCCATATGAACATGGGTATATCTCAATTACTATACGTGTATGTTGAAAAGTCACCTAGAGGGGGGGGTGAATAGGTGACAATGCTAATCTATGAACTAAATGCGGAATTTAAAAACTTAATGCAAATTACACTCAAGTGCTATCAACAAGTGATGCACACAACCAAGCCAAGCAAATATGAATGAGCAATGTAAATAAATGCAAGGCACAAAGTAAAGAGAGAGTAGAGAGAGAGCCAATGGATCAAGCGCAAACACAAAGATATGTTATCGAGGTTCGAGCACCCAGCTCTACATCCCCGCCTTCGACACACGAAGGATTTCCACTAGCTCGTCCACCTAGGACCCTTTACAAGAAGTACCCAACACTCCTCTCTTTACAACCTCCTCCCTGAGGCAAACTCCAACAATCACAACCTCCTCCTTGAAGCAAATATACAAACCAATACAACAAACTCCCAATCACCAACCAATACAAGGATCACCTCTCAACTAGAGGGATACAACCCAAAGCATAAAGCTAAGAAAAATTGGGTTACAACTTGGTGGTCACAACAACAACCACAAACAACTTCTTCTTCCACACAAATAACCTATAGATATAGATAGTAGATTTTTAGCTCAAGTGTGGAGAAAACCAAGGGATATGAAACCAGCAACTCAAAGAAAAACCTTTGGGAAACAAATGAAATCAAGATATAGAAGTTCAAACAAAAGCTTTTCCCAAAATCCCTTTTCTTTGGTTTTTCAAACCCTAATCAAAAACACAAAAGATTGTTCACTTTGAATCCAAAAACCTATTTTTTCTTGTAGCAAAAACACCAGAGAGATAGAAAATTTTAGCCCAAAAATTCTTAGAGAAAAACTCTCTCAAATGGGGTATTTATAGGCAATTTAGAAAACCAGCCGTTTACAGAATATTTGCCAGATTTACCCTGCCGGTCGACCGGCCCGGTCGACCGCCCAACGGTCAAATTCTGAACCGTTGTGGCTACCAGTCGACCGCCTCGGTCGACCGAGAATTCCTGAGAGCCAACAGCTCTCCGTCGGTCGACCGCTTCGGTCGACCGGATACAGAGTCAGCCAGCGTGCACGTATCCGTGCACGTCGGTCGACCGGAACGGTCGACTGGCTTCTTTGGTGCGGTCGACCGTACCAGTCGACCGGCCAAGCCTGGCAGACAAAAGTCAGGTCTGAAATCTGAGGAAAATTAATGTCAAATAAATTCTTATAAATTACTAAAAATCCCCAAAAATAGTTTTAGCATTTTGCATTGATATATAAACATGTGATAAAAGTTTTGACTCAAATATCAAGCAATTAAAACTATTTTTGTATCTTATCATATTTATCAAAAACCAAAACTTGTATTTTCTAAAACTCGGATTTTGAATAGAAAATACACATTGTCCAAAACCTATCTGAAATACAAAAATATGATATTTAAACATTTTGAAGCATATTGTATATGAATAGAAATTCAATATACAAGAAACATATATATATCATGATTTTTGTCATTAAGTCCAAAAATATGTTTTGTTGTAAATACCAAAACATAAAACTCATGAAATAGGTATATCAAAGTAAGTTTGTCTAAGAGTTGAAGCATGCATGTATATAGAACAAATCTAATATACATTAAACCATGTAAACTTGTTTTGATCTATCTATTCATGAAAACCAAGATCGGTTAAACCTAAAACCGAAAAACCAAAAACCAATATTCAAAACATGAAACGTGTGTGTTGTGAACTTGAGCATTATCATACTATTCTAATCTTTACAATTAGGTTCTAAACATAAACTAAACTAGGGATACCTAAGTCTTCTTGTAGAGCGCCGTCTCCAAGTTGACTCGGTCCAAACCGTGATTCACCAAGCAAGTGCTATATATGATCTTTGACACTTGGGCTCTTGAATCAACATGTGCAAGCTTCCAAATCATCTTGTTGAAGCTAAACACCAACTAATATCTTGGTTAATGATCTGAAACTAAAATCACAAGATAATTAGTACACATAACTACATGAGTTAATCATCATCAAAACTAGAGTTGAAGGTCTTTGGGCCAACAATCTCCCCCTTTTTGATGATGACAAAACTCATGGAGTTATATATGCATGGATTAAAGTAAAACTTCAAAGAAGCTCCCCCTTAACTCATGCATAGGAATAAACAAACAATAAGATGCATATAAACAGGGTTCTTGACATAAAATGAATATGCATATGAAACATGCTATTGATTCCAATTAAAACAAAACAACTAAATTACCAAAACATGCTCTTGATACCAATGGATACTAATAAAAACAAAACTCATAATGCTCTTGATACCAATACCAATGGAGATGAAAAGAACATAAAACTGAAAACTCATGCATATCAACTCCAATAAATCTTCTCCCCCTTTTTGTCAATCATCAACAAAGGGGTAAAAACAAAAAGATATGAATTCTTCTCCCCCTAAATATATGAAACAAAGAATGAACAAACTACTTCAAGGGGTGAAACCAAAAATGATACCAATTAAAAAAAATGTCAAAGAAGTGCATTATGATATCAATAGAAAGTGATCATAAAAACATTTAAGAAATGCCTACCAATTACCAATTGAAAGTAAGAGGGGCATTGAAAATAAATATGATCCCAATTGAAATTAAAACATATTGAAAATAAAACACATGATACTAATTGAAAAACACATTGATACCAATTGAAGATATATATCTTTATAAGCATATGATACCAATTAAAAATCAATAATCATTCTTAAATCAATTTTTTTTCTCATAAAGTTAGGGAGTGGGAAACAAAACCAATGGTAAACTAAATACCAATTGAAAAAATGAAATGTGAGTTTTCTCCCCCTTTATGAAATACCAACTAAACATATGCATAAGCTAGAAATAAGATACCAATTGAAAACTAAGTCAATTGAAATAATGTTAAAGCTCAAGCTTAGCATAAGCAAGATAATGATAATGCTTGTATAAAGATACCAATTGAAAATTGAATCAATTGAAAATGATGGTAATTAAAAAAATCAAGCTTATCATAAACAAAATTTGTGATATCTTGAAGTACAAATAAATCATCTATATATGTATGAAAGAAATAGATACCAATTGAAATTGATACTATATGAAGTGTATGCATACATATATATAAAATAAAATATATATGAGTATACAAAAGGTTGTCAAGATTTGATACCAATTGAAAGAATTCAATGATACAAATTGAAACAACAATAAGATCAAGTGTATATCTCATATTCACTACCACCCAATCATGTGCAAGTTTAAAAATGATTTTCATTATAAAGCATACATGAACATGATCTCCCATCCAACCACCCTTTATGGTAGGGGTTTTCAAAAACAGATTTGAAATTATAGTATGTTTGAAAATCTATACCAAAATGAAGAATATCGCAACTAGTTAAATGGAGGGTAAACTAGTACGAAATCCTTCAAGTAAGGAATAATAAAAATATTTTTCATGAAGACGCATGTAAACCACATGGCACTAAAACACTCAATATCTATATGGCACCAATAGTACTCATGAAAATGAAATCATGAGAAAACATCAAAATAAGGTGAGTGTACAAGTGTTGTGAGAAACATATCATCATGAAAATGGACAATCAAGCTCAATTGAAATTCCTTTAAAATATAAACATATGAAAACTAAATTTTCATTACTAAAGGAAATCTCCTAAAAACATGAAAATCTAAACTCTTCATTAAAAGTCAATTTATACTTCAAGGTATATGTATGTTTAGACAAAGCAAAAGTATACATACATATCCCTAAACACAATTGAGTCCAAAATATAGATTTGCATGAAAAGCAAATGACTCAAGGGGCATACATGTATATCTTAAGGTTTAGCAAAATAGACATATACATGAAGTGAAAACACTTTATCATAGAAAACACATGATCATAAAACATATCAAAAATGAGGAATACATGTTTGAATGCATGAATCATCAAAACTAGACTATACTAGCACATCTAATGAGTACAAATAGGCATCCAAGCACAAACTTATATAAAGGTTTATTTGTGGCCCATTCTATGTACAAGTATAACTCCTAGTTTTCATGAAAACTAACATCTAAGCATATATTCAAATCATAAAGCATAAAACAAGTCATAAATCAATAATTATTCTAAAAATGATCCTTATGTAAATTCATATGCTATAAGAATCAAGATATACAATATATCAAAACAATTGTGAAAACGCAAAATATGGAATCATATAAACAATGGTGATCACAAATTGCAATACATGTATAGCAATGAACATACTAATCAACACATGAGTCATTAAAACACGAAATCATAGAATCATGAATATCATATGATCATCATGCATATGCATGTGCAATAGATCTAAGGCATACATGTTAGTATAAACAAAGTGAGAACACTAAATATAGATCCATATGAAACATGGGTGCTCAAGGAACTAAACATGTATAACATTAATCTAATGAACAAGGCACAAGCATAATGAACAACAAAACATGACATGCTATACAAGATGAACATGGAAAGTATGCAAATAAAAAATTAGGAGTTAGAGATGATACCAAAACCAATGAAGTTGCACCTCTAGTTCTCCAAAACACGGTGGTCCTCCCACCAAATTTCCTTGAGTGTGAAGCATCCAAATAATTCTCTTTTAAGCTTAGAATGCATCCACATCAAGGCACCAAATCTCTCACGTGATGCGAGAGCCTCCACCTACATCAAACATCAAAGAGGTGGATCTTGGTACCCATATTCTTGTGGGTCCACGGGGGTTAACATCTTTTCTAACCCAAACAAAATTAGTTGCTAAATTTTTAACATGTAAAAGATCATAACAAAATCTAGCAAGATGGCCTTTTCGACCACAATGTGTATATGTGTACACGTGAGCATACATATGATGATGGTGATCATGAGAAGCATGTGTATGCATAGATGGGTGTGCATGCAAGGTTGGAACTTGTTTCTTGCGAACCAAGGTTTCCAATCGTGTGTGATTCATGGCACAATGGCTCAAAGTGGAGCCCAAACTATCAACACTTTTCTTCAAAACAAGTATATCATTTTCAATGTTCGAAGATAAAGTGGAGCATGCAATAGGTGTGCTAGAACATGAAGCAACATTAGCATGGCAAACATCAATCTCTTTTTCCAAAGATTTATTTTTAATCAAAACCAAATCCAATTCTCTAGTAATTGAATCAATATCATTTTTCAAAGTAAGATTTTCTTTAAAAGTAAAATCCAATTTTGAAGATAAAATCTCATTGTGCTTTACAACATCATCACAATCATTTTTGTTTTTCAAAAATTCATTTTCCTTTAAAGCAAGTTCAAGTTGAGATTTAAGTGAGTCACATTCACTTGCAATCTCTTCCTTCTCTTGCAAAACCAATTCAAAGTTAGAGCATAAATCCTTTAATTCATTTTTCAACACAAGATTATCCTCTTTCAACAAATCATGTTTTTCCAACAAATTTTCAAGCTTTTGAGCAAGTTCCATATTTAAAGTTTGAACTTCAAAACAACCATGGCAATAGGAACTAGAGCTATCATCAATATGAGAATCCGATTGTACCTCAAGGGAGTTCTTCCCTTGGACCATGAGGCATTGCTCTTCGGACTTTTCTCTCTTAGATCTCCTCATCTTGTTAATTATCCTTGGAAGCTCGGGAGACGTCAAGATGCTCCAAACTGCAAAAGCCGAATCATAGTGATCAAAAACGGGTAAAAGAAATTCATTTAGAGATGCTCTAAGTGCTCTAAGTGCTAATGCATTGGCCTTCTTATGCTTGCTACTATTTGGGAGGGATTCTATGGTGATGGCTTGATAAACTAGATGACCTAGTGTTTTTAAATGCCAAGTCATGTCCATCTTCCAAGTATCAAGTCTAAAATGGTCAAACATAGGAGGGCTAGCCATGAGTGCAAACTAGTATGAGTGCAAATGATAATTGCAAATGAAGATTAGCAAACCAAGATCACTCCTAGGTGGTTAAACCTAAATATCAGGAGCACTAGCTCTGATACCAATTGAAAAGTCACCTAGAGGGGGGTGAATAGGTGACAATGCTAATCTATGAACTAAATGTGGAATTTAAAAACTTAATGCAAATTACACTCAAGTGCTATCAACAAGTGATGCACACAACGAAGCCAAGCAAATATGAATGAGCAATGTAAATAAATGCAAGACACAAAGTAAAGAGAGAGTAGATAGAGAGCCAATGGATCAAGCGCAAACACAAAGATATGTTATCGAGGTTCGAGCACCCAGCTCTACATCCCCGCCTTCGACACACGAAGGATTTCCACTAGCTCGTCCACCTAGGACCCTTTACAAGGAGTACCCAACACTCCTCTCTTTACAACCTCCTCCCTGAGGCAAACTCCAACAATCACAACCTCCTCCTTGAGGCAAATATACAAACCAATACAACAAACTCCCAATCACCAACCAATACAAGGATCACCTCTCAACTAGAGGGATACAACCCAAAGCACAAAGCTAAGAAAAGATTGGGTTACAACTTGGTGGTCACAACAACAACCACAAACAACTTCTTCTTCCACACAAATAACCTATAGATATAGATAGTAGATTTTTAGCTCAAGTGTGGAGAAAACCAAGGGATATGAAACCAGCAACTCAAAGAAAAACCTTTGGGAAACAAATGAAATCAAGATATAGAAGTTCAAACAAAAGCTTTTCCCAAAATCCCTTTTCTTTGGTTTTTCAAACCCTAATCAAAAACACAAAAGATTGTTCACTTTGAATCCAAAAACCTATTTTTTTCTTGCAGCAAAAACACCAGAGAGATAGAAAATTTTAGCCCAAAAATTCTTAGAGAAAAACTCTCTCAAATGGGGTATTTATAGGCAATTTAGAAAACTAGCCGTTTACAGAATATTTGCCAGATTTACCCTGCCGGTCGACCGGCCCGGTCGACCGCCCAACGGTCAAATTCTGAACCGTTGTGGCTACCGGTCGACCGCCTCGGTCGACCGAGAATTCCTGAGAGCCAACAGCTCTCCGTCGGTCGACCGCTTCGGTCGACCGGATACAGAGTCAGCCAGCGTGCACGTATCCGTGCACGTCAGTCGACCGGAACGGTCGACTGGCTTCTTTGGTGCGGTCGACCGTACCAGTCGACCGGCCAAGCCTGGCAGACAAAAGTCAGGTCTGAAATCTGAGGAAAATTAATGTCAAATAAATTCTTATAAATTACTAAAAATCCCCAAAAATAGTTTTAGCATTTTGCACTGATATATAAACATGTGATAAAAGTTTTGACTCAAATATCAAGCAATTAAAACTATTTTTTTATCTTATCATATTTATCAAAAACCAAAACTTGTATTTTCTAAAACTCGGATTTTGAATAGAAAATACACATTGTCCAAAACCTATCTGAAATACAAAAATATGATATTTAAACATTTTGAAGCAAATTGTATATGAATAGAAATTCAATATACAAGAAACATATATATATCATGATTTTTGTCATTAAGTCCAAAAATATGTTTTGTTGTAAATACCAAAACATAAAACTCATGAAATAGGTATATCAAAGTAAGTTTGTCTAAGAGTTGAAGCATGCATGTATATAGAACAAATCTAATATACATTAAACCATGTAAACTTGTTTTGATCTATCTATTCATGAAAACTAAGATCGGTTAAACCTAAAACCGAAAAACCAAAAACCAATATTCAAAACATGAAACGTGTGTGTTGTGAACTTGAGCATTATCATACTAATCTAATCTTTACAATTAGGTTCTAAACACAAACTAAACTAGGGATACCTAAGTCTTCTTGTAGAGCGCCGTCTCCAAGTTGACTCGGTCCAAACCGTGATTCACCAAGCAAGTGCTATATATGATCTTTGACGCTTGGGCTCTTGAATCAACATGTGCAAGCTTCCAAATCATCTTGTTGAAGCTAAACACCAACTAATATCTTGGTTAATGATCTGAAACTAAAATCACAAGATAATTAGTACACATAACTACATGAGTTAATCATCATCAAAACTAGAGTGGAAGGTCTTTGGGCCAACATATGTTATAAGTCTAATTATCATGGCGTTTAACATAATGAACATTAAAACATGACATGCTAAAAATCAATAATCTAAAAGCATGTAAACAAATAAGGAGTTAGAAATAATTATCAAAATCATTAGGGTTAATCTCTAGATCTCCAAACCGTGGTGGTCCTCTCACCAAACTTTCTTTGAAAGTGACGCATCCAAAAGTGTCACCATATAGCTCGGAACGCATTCACCTCAAGGCACTAACACCTCTCACGTCATGTGAGAGCCCACACCTACATCAAATAAAATAAGAGTGAATTTTGGTACCCATACTTTATTGGATCTATGGGGGTTAGAACCTTTCCTAACCCAAACAAATTTATTTGCAAAATTTACATTATGTACTCTATTATAACAAAACTTTACAAGGTGGCCCTTACGTTCATAATGTGTACAAGTGTACACATGAGCATACATGGAATCATTGTGTGAGCATGATGAGCATGTGTATGTCGTGTATGGTGGGCATGTATGTGAAGAGCATGTTTCTTACGAAACATGAATTCCAACCGTGTGTGGTTCATGGCACATTGGCTCAAAGTGGAGCCAAACAATCAACACTCTTATTTAAAACGCATATATAATTTTCAATAATAGAAAAAGAGGTGGAGTATGCAATAGGTACACTAGATGGTGAAGCATGGCAAACATGTGAATTTAAATCATTTTTTTAAAGATTTATTTTTATTAGAAATCAAATCTAATTCTTTTGAAATAGAAGCAATTTTGTTTTTCAAAGATTGGTTTTTTTTTACAACAAAATCAAGTTTTGAAGACAAAATCTCATTATTCTTCAAAATATCATTACAATCATTTTTTGTTTTTCAAAATTTTTTTCATTTAAAATAAGGTCAGTTGGGATTTCAATGAGTCCCTTTCATTGGAAACTCATCCCTCTCTTACAAAGTCATATTAAGTTTTGAATACAAATCCTTATTTTCTTATTTAATTTAATAATTTTCTTTTTCAAAATTTTGTATTTTTCAAGTAAGTTTTCACACACAAGAGATAGTTCTTCATTTAAAGCATCGGCATCCATATAGTCATCAACTGGAAGAACTAGCACTATCATCTAGTTGGGTTTCTGAATTACCTCAAGGGAGTCATTCCGTTGGATTATGTAGCAAGCTTGTTCGGATTCATCCTCACTAGATTCCTTCTCCATAATGTTTGACGTTTGAAGCTTTGGAGAGGTCAAGGTGTTCCACACTGCAAAAGTGGAATCACAATAAGAAACCATAGAAAGATATTCTTTGCTCAGTGTCTTTCTAAGTGCCATTAGGACTTGTGCATTGGCCTCTATATGCTTGCTAATACCAAGATAAGATTTCTTGGTAACAACAAGGTAAATATGCAAGCCTAGGGTTTTTAAGTAAGCACTCATTCTATGCTTCCACATATCGATGTTAGAAACATCAAACATGGGAGGGGTAAGGTAATCCATGAGTGTGTGTAAACAAATATGTGTGCAAAAGAAAAAATAGATTTGCTAATTAAGATCTCACTCCTAGGTAGTTAAACCTAATATCAGGAGTGTATGCTCTGATACCATTTGAAAGTACACCTAGAGGGGGTGAATAGGTGCATGGTTAATTTAATGACAAATGATGCGAAATTAAAAATAAATTGCAATACACTCAGTGTAACCGAAGAGTGTAGCCGAATTCCCAGTGAAGGGCTCTAGACTATCTCCTCTAAATTCCTCTAAATAAGAGTTGAGGTGCTATGTAAAGCTCTCTTGGTTCAATACAACAAACAATACCAAGCATATAAATGATATGAACAATATGAATAAATGCAAGATATAAAGAGAGAGAGTTTGGAGATAGTGGATTAATCGCAAACACAAAGAAATATTTTGGGGCTCGAGCCACTGCTCTACGTCCCCACCTTCACACAGAAGGATTTCCACTATAACGTCTACACAGGGCTTCCCACAGAGGGAACCTCTACTGAGAATTTGGGTAATATAAAGTTGGAGTACACAACTCCTCTCTTCAACAAACACAACCTCTACACAAGAGGCAAGGCACAACAATAATCACCTCTACATTTAGAGGGATGGGTACTTAGCCAAACAACTACAATCACCTCTACACTTAGAGGGATACAACAAACCCAATTGCACAATCTCCACTACACTTAGAGGGAAAGGCACAAAGCCAAAGTAATTACAACTCTTGGTGGTCTCAACAAACCTTAAACCAATTTTCCTACAAAACAAAAGATCCTATAGATAGGATAGATATGATAGCTTAAGTGTGAGAAAACAAAGAGTTTGAAAATCAAATTACAAAGAAAAACTCTCGGGAAAAACTCTAGAATGAAATAGAAATGAAAATCAAGAACCAATTCCCAAAGTGTCTCTTTTTCTTTAATTTTTTAAACCCTTTAAAATAATTAAAGATAAGATCTTTTAGCCCAAAACACTTTTAAAAACTTGCTGTTAAACACTTGTAAAGGTGAGAAAAATTGCTTTCTAAAAATTTGTCTTAAATAACTCAAGAGGGGGCTATTAATAACCCCTCAAAAATCTGTCTGTTGGCAGCCAGGAAAGGGCAGAAATGCCCTTTCGGTCGACCGCCCGGTTGACTGGCCAACGGTCATTTTTATGACTGTTGTGCCTCTGGTCGACCGCCCGGTCGACCTGGCCAAAGCAATCGGTCGACCGCCCGGTCGACCGGCCCCCACCCGAGAGTGGGGTGCTTTCAATCGGTCGATCGCTTGGTCGACCGACCGAGATAGTTGGCCATGTGCACGTCCTCGTGCAGATCGGTCCACCGCTCTGGTCGACCGACCACTAGCCGATCGACCGGTCCGGTCGACCGCCAGTTGATCTGGCTGGGACTTATAGGTATTGAAAACTTGTCTTTTTAATTTCAATTAAATCTCATAAAATCACATAAATTCCACAAAAATAAGTTCTTTTTAGATCTTTGAAATACAAATATGTGTGATAAAAATTTAACACATATTATAAACAATTTGAACCATTTTTGTGATAATGAAATTAAGCTTTATACAAAAATCCGTATTTTCTAAAACTTGAATTTTTTAAATGGAAAACCATTTTCTCTAAAACTCATATAAATACAAAAACATGATATTGAAACAACTTTAAAGCATATTGTATATGGATAGAATCCAATATACATATAAGATATATATATATATATATATATATATATATATATATATATATATATATATATATATATATATATATATATATATATATATATATATATGTTTTTGACATGAAATCCAAAAACTAGTTAAACCTAAAACCAAAACCAATAACTTTGAAACTTGTGTGTGTATGTGAACTTGAACATATCAATACTATCTAATCTTTACAGTGATCTAAACATACTAAACACAAACTGAGGTTTTCTTGTAGAACCCTTCTCCAAGTCGACTCGATCCAAACGCGATCCAACGAGCTTGACTTCAACCAAGTATTAGATGCGATCTTGACGCTCGAGCTCTTGAATCAATATGTGAATACTCCAAAACTCCTTTATTAAAGCTAATCACCTACTAATATCTTGGTCAATCACTGAAACTATTTAAACACAAGATTATTAGTAAATAATAACTGCATAAGTTAATCATCATTAAAACTAGAGTGATGGGCCTCTGGGCCAATAGCTTACACAGTATGTTCACGTGTATGTTAACGGTTCTTCAATGTGTGAAAGAATGAAAAGAAAAGAAAGCAAAGAAATAAAAGAGAAGTAGGTGAAATACAAAGAAGTGGGAAACATAGAAAAGAATATATTTGTGATTTTTGATATTATTTCTAAAACAAAGGGAAAAAGAAAGAAAACCCATGGTTACAACTACTAATGGCTCCACTAACCATGCTAACCTCTTAGTGATAGTTGACTCACATGTATCATTGGCCATCACTAGTCCTTGGTTCAAGAGCGTTTCAAAGCATAACCCATATATAACTCATCACATCCTAACTTAATAAGAAAGTCCAAGCTACACTTAAACCATCAAAACTAAACAAGAGTAAGCAAGGAGTAAAGTAATGTTAGCTTGTTAGAGAGTTAAGATGTTAGAGTATCATAAGAGAAAATTAGCTAAATATGTAAAGAGTTAGAGAGAAGAAAATCAATAGAGATAAAGAGGGAACGTTTCATAGATTGTCACCTTCCATTACAAGAACCCTTGCTTTCATCCATGTACTACTCTCTTTCCTATTACATGATCTAAAAGAAATGAAAAATACAAAGAGGAAGAAGAAGAAAAATTAAACTAAACACTCCTAAATTACAACATGGAATGAAAACTATACTACTCTCTGTATATCTCACTGAAGAAGAACCCAGGGGGTATTTACAGGGACCAGAGGAAAGGGGGCCAGGGTGACAACCCTGGACCAATGCACGGGCACGGCCGCGTCCGTACGGTCACGGAAACATGGCTATGGCCACATTTTCATGGCCATAGAGTAGCCGCACACACAGCGCCACCTACTGCACAGTCCACTCTTGTCTCCCTGTCGGCTGCAGGTCTCGATTCCTAATTTTGGGCCCCTAGTTTTGCCAAAACAGCTCTCCAAAGTTAATGGCTATATTATAGGGCTTTAATCACTCATTAAATGGTGATTTAGAGTCTTCTTCTTCATTTCATGCTATGGACCTAGAAACACACAAAAGAGGTATTATTAGCAGAATTTAATATTAAATAAATGTGAAGATGTGATATGAAATATGCTGTTTTAGAGACTAATCACACCCCACACTTATCTTTTGCTCGTCCCGAGCAAAACAAGAAAAACTAACTAAGAAAATTATTACACCACTTTTGCAGGTATTGTGATTACAGTGAGCATGTTCAACAAGCCATTAAACCTCTAGGCTTCCCATAGAGGAGGAGTTTGTCTCCTGAGAGTTTTCAGCGGATTATACTCACAAAATCCATAATAAAAGAAATCAAATGTTAGTATTTTTTAAAACGCATTTTGAAATAGAGAAAAGTATTGAAGTATTTTTGAAAATATAAGTGATGTAAGGTCATAGGTTAAACAGAAATTATTCTTCCTTAAACTAAGTCGAAATGCAAAATCTTGTTATAAATTAAATTTAAAAATTTAAAATTGAATCGATACTTTCATCTTTTATAAAACTCTTAGAAAAATATGCACTTTGTGAACTGTGAAGATTTTTGGGATATTAACTCAAACTTTCATGCCATTGATTTGTGTATATTTATTTTTTTCTTTTTTTCTTCCCTTAGTTTTCTTAGACTTTCTTATTTACCTGAGTAGTGAGCCTTTAGCAGGTGACTTCAAACCGGATGGTCTTAGAGCACCAGATGAGAAAACATCCCTCGGACTTAAGAACTCGAGTAAACAAGGCCACAAAACTAAAGTAAATTATTTTATTTTTGTCCACCGTTTTAGGTCTGAATAATCATGCTTCTTGAGGCATAATTACCCAACTTCTATAAGTGGTTTTATCTCCTTTCATATATATATATATATATATATATATATATATATATATATATATATATATATATATATATATATATATATATTATGACATTTTCAATCTTTATTTCAATCCCAAAACTTGTGTAAGTGTGAAGTGCATAAATCTAAGGAAAAAAATTAAAGATCAAATTATCTTTCCAATCTTACTTTCTTATCCTAAAATTTAAACAAGTTATATTATTTTAACCTAGTTTAAAATTTCATAATTTTATGTCTTTCTAATTCCTAAGATAATCTTAATTTTCTTAAAAATAAATCAAAACTATTTCCCTTATGTCAAAAAGTTTTGTAAAAAAGAAAAGAAAAGAATTTTTATACAAAAGAGAGTTTTAAAAAGTTCCTAAAAGAAGTGTAAAAGAAAGAAAATTTAAAACAACCTACGTTAGTAAGCCCTCCCCCACACTTATCTCATGCACTATCCTCAATGTATCGTGAATGTGTATATACATGAAACACATGGAGAGGGAAGGAAAAAGTATCTTATGGTGGTGGTTCCGGTGGTGGTCTGACTGGGCTAAGCTTTGCTACCCAATCCAGATATCACGGATCTTACAGAAACCCACTAGTGACCTCTCCAATATGACCCAGTAATATGTTGGAGAACTGTATGATCTTATTGAAAAATTATCCCCATCCAATTTTTAATTTTCAAAAATAATTACTGAGTCATTTTTTTCAACATTCTTGTCCAATAATGAAGTGTGATTTTGGGAGATGATTGATTTGGACTCAAATGGAACAGGAACAAAAACCGATACAGACTCAGGAAGTTGACTCAGATCAAGTCGAGATTCAATAATGAGAGTCGAAATTGGTTCAAAAATAGGGTCCAAACTAAAGAATTGATGTTCACACACTTTACCCATCAATGAAGTGTTATCATAAGATATTGGTGATTCAATTTCACAGTGTACTGGTACAAGATTCAATGTTGACTCCGGAATAGAGAAAAAGTATGGTAAAGATACCAGGGTCATTATTAAATCAAAGAGTAAAATAGAATTACTAACATGAGGTTTGAGATCACATTCATGTTCAATTTCAATTTTGAGAAAAGAATATCTTGCCAAAATGTCTAGGTGGTTTTCAAAATTTTGGGCAAGTTCAAAAATGTATGTAATGAAATTGAATCTTGATTTTTGTCCATGGAAGAAATATGAATGGTGAAATGATCAATTTAAGTTTAGGAATTATGGGAATCAAAACTGGCTCAAGAACGTTTCTTAATTTAGGTAACACTATAGGAGTCGATATTGATCTAAGGATTGGACTTGAATTGCTAAATTAAAGCTCAGGTTCACATTCATTTTCAAGTTCAATTTTAGGAAATGGATAACTTGCCAAACTATCAAGAGGTTAATGTTGAACAAGTTCAGGTTGGTATGGTGAAATTGAACCAGAATTTCCAAAATAGCATGATTTTTGGGTCCAATCGATAGGGTTAGGGATATAAGGAATGGTCAAAGGTTGACAAGAAAAACTTTCCTTGCTTTCATTGATCAAATCACTCATAATTGATTCTAACCTACTGATAGGCTGGGTAACAAAATTTGGAGTTTGAATCATGTCTTCCATACTTTTTGCAATTGGTTCTTCTTGAAAAGGTGAGTATGGAAGTTGATTTTGAAAATTGTGACAATATTGTAAGTCCATCGGATTTTGTGATTGCTGCTTAGACTCACGCAAAGGTTCCATACTCGAGTTTAATAGTGATGGTTGTTCATTTTGAATCGGTGAGACTGAAAAAGATGACTATGACACTTAAAAATTTGGTTGAGATGATGAGTCCAACATATTTAGAAATCGTTGCACTTTTTCACAAATGACTTCCAAACACTTTTCTAGATCAGATTCTTCTTCAAATGGATGTTCTTGAAGAGGAGTATATGGAGTTTGATTTGGGAAGGATTGTGAATTGAGCAAAACTTGAATTTGTTGTTGGGATTCAAGCATGGCTTCCATACTTCTTTCCAAATTGGATTTTTATTCGGTTCGTGGAATAGGAAAAGGAGTATATGAAAAAAATTGTGGAATGAATAATGTGATAATTATGAAAAAGGTGGTTAAAAATTTGACTCGAGAGAGGTGAATCCCCATTGACTCTATGAAGAGTTGAAATTATTTTAAAAATTATGATCATAAGATTGGGGATATTAGTCATATTGAGTCGAATAATCCCAATCCGCCTATATAGTTGGTTCATGTTGTACATGACTGGGTCGGAGTTATTCGAGTCAAATGATGTCAGAGTGAAATATGGATTCATATTTGGATTGAAAAAATTGTTATTGTTGAAATCCATATCACAATTTACAAAAAAGAAAACAAATAAACAAACAAAGAAAGAAAAAGAAAAAGAAAAAGAAAAAGAAAAAGAAAAAGAAAACAACCCTATGCAAGGGTTGACTTAGATCTAGATGACTCCTAACTAGTTAGACTATCCACAGGAGGTATATTGTCAGAATCTGACTATGAGTTAATCGGCCAGGTAGGGACAAGATTAGTGGGAGGTATCCGTGCCAGAGGAATGGGCCTAATTATGCCAAACCACTGTTCTTTGAGGTTTCTCCTCTCAATCCCCAACCTTAGATATTGATTTGATATGAGTCAACTTCTAATAACTTTCCCCTTAGGTTAATCTCTTAAAAAGAGTCTGAGATGTCCCTAGGGTCCAACGTCTAGCAAATTTTATTTAGGCTTGGATTGTGTGAGTGGGGAGGTGATTTTGAGTTAAGGGAGGGTAATGACTTTCCCACCTCATATTGTATTGGGCGTTGCCCTTAAATTCAATTTGTGAAAGTATGCAATATAGATAAGAATGAACACAAAAAAGCGAGTAAATCATTAAAGTGTTTGTCCTAACTATATGCAATACAATATGAACACCTCCGTCAAGATCACAACAACACAAGAACAAAATATAATATATTGGAATGAAAATTGACACGTGCCTAGATGCAAATGTCTAAACCGTTATAAAGCATCCAATTTCTATATTTTAGTTCTTAAGTTATTATAGTGCGCAGGTAATAAATATTAGCAACAGGATATAATAATATATAAGAATTTACCCAACCACACAAAAGCAAGTGTGACTTCTGTGATGCTAAAAATTTTAATCTTTACACAAAAATACAAAGAAGAAAAGTTAACGAAAATGTGAAATCAAACCGTTCCCATTCTCGGCAACGACGCTAAAATTTGATCGGGAGAAAACCGTGCACAAAAAGTGTATGTTTGAAATCGATATCTAAAGTGTGTGTGCTTTGGCTTCCTCGATACTTCCATTATAACATAGGGGCTAAAACGAGTCCAATCCACAAGGATGGGAGGCGATAAAAGCTTACACGGTATGTTCACGTATATGTTAACGGTCTTCAATATTTGAAAGAATGAAAAGAAAAGAACGCAAAGAATGAAAAGTGAAGTACAGTGAAACACAAAGAAGTGGGAAACATAGAAAAGAATATATTTGTGGTTTTTGATATTGTTTCTAAAACAGTGAAAAAGAAAAAAAAACTCATGGCTAATAACTACTAATGGCTCCATTAACAATGTTAACCTCCTAGTGATAGTCGCCTCACATGTATCCTTGGCCATCACTAGTCCTTAGTTCAAGAGCGTTTCAAAGCATAACCCATATGTAACTTATCACATCCCAACTCAACAAACAAGTGCAAGCTACACTTAAACCATCAAAACTAAACAAGAGTAAGCATGGAGCAAAGTAATGTTAGCTTTTAGAGTGCTAAGATGTTAGAGTGTCACGAGAGAAAATTAGATAAACATTTAAAGAGTTAGAGAGAAGAAAATCAATAGAGATAAAGAGGGAACCTTTCATAGATTGTCACCTTCCATTACAAGAACCCTTACTTTCATTCTATGTACTACTCTCTTTCCTATTACATGATCTAAAAGAAATGGAGAATATAAAAAGGAGGAAGAAGAAAAACTAAACTAAACTCACCTAAACTACAACATGGAATGAAAACTATATTACTCTCTGTATATCTCCCTGAAGAAGAACCACAGGGGGTATTTATAGGCACCAGAGGAAAGGGGGCAAGGGGCACAACCCCTGGCCCAAAGCACGGGCGTGACCGTGCTTGTACGGCCATGTTTTCATGGCCATAGAGTGCCCACGCGCACGGCGACGCCTGCTACGCAGTCCACTTATGTCCCCTTGTCGACTGCAGTTCTCGGTTTCTGATTTTGGGCCCCCGGTTTTGATGAAACTGCTCTCCAAAGTTAATGGCTATATTATTGTCCTTTAATCAGCTATTAAATGGTGATTTAGGGACTTCTTGTTCATTTTATGCCAAGGATCTAGAAACATACAAGAGAGGTATTATTACCAGAATTTAATATTAAATAAATGTGAAGATGTTGTATAAAATATGCAGTTTTAGAGACTAATCACGAGCATGGAGATAGACATAGAGAGTGAGTTTTGATCTTGAGTCTGAGGATTTTAATTTAGATCTGATCATTGATTCAACAGCGGATTAGGTTTCAAGCCCAAGTGTACCTAATCCCAAGACCAAAATTTCAATTCTTCCTTCCAATGAATCTACTCCTTCCTTAGAATTAAAAGCTTTGCCCAAACACCTCAAGTACTCCTACCTAGGTGGAAGAGAAACCCGGCCAGTCATCATAGTATCCCATTTGCCTAGGAAACAAGAGGAAAGCTTGATGTCAATTTTAAAGAAACATAGAGAAGCCATTGGATGGACAATGAATGCTATTAAAGGGATAAGTCCAACAATAATACAGCACATGATTCATTTGAACGGTGATGCGACTCCTAGGAAGGACCCACAACATAGGCTTAACCCAGTCATGCAAGATGCTGTGAAAATAAAAAAATTTGAAACTATTAGACAATGGGAGAGTTTATCCCATTTCTGATAGCCAAAGGGTTAGCCCGGTCCGTGCTGTTCTTATGAAAGCTGGTTTCATCGTAGTAGAAAATGAACATAAGGAGTTTGTACAAACAAGACTACCTACCAAGATTCGTTTTTGTATTGATTATCGAAAATTGAATGCAGCTACCCGTAAAGACCACTTCCCGCTACCCTTCATTGATTAATTGCTAGAATGCTTAGCTGGACACGAATACTATTATTTTTTGGATGGGTACTCAGGATACAATAAGATCCCCATTACTGCAGAGAATCAGGAGAAGACCACGTTTACTTGCCCATTCGAAACCTTTGCCTACCGATGCATGCCCTTTAGATTGTGCAACGCTCTCGCAACATTCTAACAGTGCATGCTCAGTCTTTTCTCTGATATGGCAGAACATTTCCCAAAAACTTTTATGATGATTCTCCATCTACAGAGATTCACTTGACGAGTATCTTCATCACTTGGAGTTAGTTCTTCAAAGATGCAAGGAAAAGTTTTTAACTCTAAATTGAGAAAAGCATCACTTCATGGTAAGACAGGGGATTGTCATAAGCCATGAGATCAAAAGAAAAAGGATCAAAGTTGACAAAGCTAAGATAGAAGTAATCACTAAGCTTCCACTACCCAAATGCATTAAGGATATTTGATCTTTTTTAGGACATGTTGGGTTCTACCGAAGGTTTATTAAGGACTTCAGCAAAATCGCTAGACCCTTAACCAACCTGCTCGCAAAGGACGTGCCCTTTGATTTTGACGATGGATGTTTTAAATCATGGGAGAAGCTTAAGTAAAAATAGATATCTGCACCTATCTTTCTACTCCTGACTGGACCCAACCATTTAAGATCATGTGTGATGCCTCAGACTTTACCATTGGCGCTGTCCTAGGACAGCGTCTCGTTAATCGGCAACATGTGATCTACTATTCGAGTAGGACATTGAATGACTCTCAGCAAAACTACACTATGACTGAGAAGGAATTCTTGGACGTAGTATTCGCGTTGAAAAAATTCCGTCCATACTTGCTTGGTTCGAAACCACAGTCTTTAGAGACCACTCCACGTTAAGATACCTTATGATAAAGAAGGACACAAAAGAAAGACTTATTCATTGGATCCTTTTTTTACAAGAATTTGACTTAGAGATTTGAGACAAAAAGGGTATGAAAAACGTAGTGGACGATCACTTGTCTAGAATTCCCAATGCACCAATTGAGGAAGAACTGATCAACGAGGATTTCCTGGGTGAGCACATCCTAGCAATCTTCAAGGAACCCTGGTATTTTGCCATCATCAATTACCTTACCACAGACAAATACCCTCTGAATGGATGAAGCAAGATAGATATCGCTTCTTTGCCTAGGTACGGTTCATCTTTTGGGAAGAGCCATACCTTTTCAAATATTGTCTTGACCAAATCATCAGACGGTGCATTCTAGAAGAAGAGCATAGGAGTGCATTAACTTTCTGCCATAAACTTGCTTACGGTGGACACTTTGGTCCCCACAAAACCTCTGAAATGGTCTTACAAAGTGGGTTCTACTGGTCCACTTTGTTCAAGGAATCTTTCAACTTTTGCAAGTCATGTGCAAACTGCCAAATGACTGGGAAAATTACAAAGAAAGACATGATGCCCCTAAACCCTATTCTAGATGTTTAAATTTTTAATGTTTGGGGCTGATTTATGGGACCGTTCCCAAGTTCATTCGATAACCATTACATCTTGGTTGTAGTGGACTATGTCTAGAGGCAATAAAGACAAGGATAATGACAACAGGGTGCTTGTCAAATTACTAAAAGAAAATATTTTCTCTCGTTTCAATACCCTGCGCGCTATTATCAGTGAAAATGAGACTCATTTTTGCAATAGGGCTTTCAAAGCTCTGATGCGTAAATAATCTATCACTCATAAGTTGTCCATAGTGTATCATCCCCAAACCAATGGGCAATTGAAAGTGATGAACAGACAAATTAAGCTCATCTTGGAGAAAACAGTCGGAAGAATAGAAAGGAGTGGTATAGTAAGCTAATCATGCACTATAGGCTTATCAGACTCTTTAAAAATTGTCCTCAGTGTGTCTCCATATCGAGTGGTATTTGGTAAGACATGTCACTTGCCATTGGAACAAGAACACCGTTCTTTGTGGGCCGTCAAATAATTGAATTTTGATTTAAACAAAGCCAACGAACTGAGAAAACTGCAAATTTCAGAGTTGGAGGAGATATGAAATGAAGCTTATGAAAATGCAAAAATAACAAAGAGTAGGACCAAATTCTTTCATGCCCAATGCATACACAGAAAGAATTTTGTCTCTGAATAAAAAGTTCTACTCTATAATTCACGACTTCATATCTTCGTGGGGAAGCTCAAAACTCGTTGGTCCGGACCCTTCACTGTGTGCATCGCTTTCCATATGGTGTTGTGGTAATTTTTTATCCTAAAAGTTGTGAGAAATTCAAGGTACATGGAAAAAGATTAAAACCATTTCTAACCACTGAGCCTGAATCACAGTCTGAAAATGTGCTGAGTCTTTTTGACCCATCTTATACGTGATCGTGTTCCATCACAAACCATAAATAAAAAAATAAATAATAAAAAATTTGTAAATACATATACGATTAGGAGATCTTTGTAATTATAATAATAATAACAACCCTGGTATACTTGTAATTACTCCTTTGACCTAGGGTTAAAATTGGAATCTTCCTTCTTTTTGTTCCTATTTTATACTCTCTTCTCCCTCTCCCGTTCTTTAACCTCAAATATTTTTCACATCTACAAAGAGGAGCTTAGGCGCCGCAACAGCCCCCGATCCCCTCCCCTCTCTCCCTTAAAAATCGTGGCCAGCCTCATTTTGCCGCGTTTCTCGTAGTTGTCTAGGAGAGATAACCACGCCTCCTCTTCCCCCTCCAGTCAATTTTTCCAAGTAGATCTCAGATCTACCTCTGATACTGAGTTTTGCTATCTGGATTGCTCTAAGCAATTTGTGGTTGGTTTCCCCTAAGGTTTTCGGGGGAGATTTGAAATTTTCTATCCCTAATCTCTATTTTAAACTATAGATTTGTGTCATAGCCCCCGTGATTTTTCCTAAGAAAGATTTCTCATAGATTTTTAGTGATGTTTATGGTATACTGTGCTTCTAGATCGGATTAGGAAGTGACAATAGTATGGATTGGTTTATGATAACACAGATCTTGATGCCTACTATTTCCAGACTTAGTAAAAAAAATTCTATTTAGGCATTGTGAAATCACCAAGAGGGGGTGAATAGGTGACTAGCTAATCTAATGATAAATTAATGCGAAATTAAAAATATTTATGCAAACTAAAAACTATTAAGCTAAACACATCAAGTATAACATAAGAGTGTATTTGAATTCCCGGTGAAGGGCTCTAGACTATCTCCTCAAGATTCCTCTAGATAAGAGTTGAGGTGCCGCTATAACTATTTTGGATGAATACAAGTGTGAGCAAACAATCCCCAATTATATATCAATATAAGCACAAGTATATCAAGCAAGTAATGAATATGAACAATGAGAGCATGCAAGATATAAACACAAGTGAGAGATAAAGAGAGCAATCGCAAACAAGGGAGATTTGTTTTGAGGTTCGAGCACCCTTGCTCTATGTCTCCGCCTTCAACACTATGAAGGATTTCCACTAGAATCGATTCCACCGGATCACACTAGAACTCTTGGACTCACTAGTTCCTCTCTTTTTTCTGCAAGAACTACACAAGCAAGCACACTAGCTTGCCAAGGCCACACCTCTACGCCGAGCTCCCACAAGAATGTTGGAACTTGTTTTTGATGATATATTTGTGAAGCCATATCATTTGGAGCTCTATCACAAGTCTATTCAAGAGTTCTTCATGATCAAGACTTCCCACGGAGAGTTGATAATGATGTGTATTGTAATTATTGTTAGCATGTTAAAAGACTTGACACACACATACACACATTATAGTTATTAGTCGACTTATAGCCTTTGGTAGTCGACTTATACTTGGTATAGTCGACTTGTAAATTTCCCTAGTCGACTAGCTTTTTGTCCTGAAATTATACCAACTCTATGTTTGCATTATTAGTCGACTTAACAGTCTTTCTAGTCGACTAATAGATGGCCTAGTCGACTTATAATATAGTTCTGGCCGACTTGGTTCAGTCTAGAAACTTGTCTTTTGATTTTATCATGACTTAGTCGACTTGGTCTTTTCTATTGTTGACTAACCTTGAAAATTTGCCTACCCTAGTCGACTAACTCATATCTCAAGTCGACTACTGGCAGTTTCTGACTGTTAGACAGTTTTTGTTTTCTGGTATTTCCTTCAACAGTATCCAACGTTTAAACATTCAAAATGGTCCTAATAACTACCCTAACTAACAATAGAGTTCAGCTATAAATAGGGTTGTTATCTTAGGTTTAAAATACCTATTCAAATATATAATTTTCTAACCAAAAAACTATGAAAAATTCTGGTTCTCTGAAAACTGTTCCCACTTTCTGTTTCTTCACCAAATTCCTACTCCAAAGTGAAGATTTCTGAAAGTCAACCTATAATAGCCCTTGTCCATGATCACATACTGAATCAAGGCTTATAGAAAAGTTTGTAATCACTCAAAGGAATCATTGTACAAGAGCGTCTTCTTGGTGTGGAAGAGAAGTTATACAAGGTGTTGTGGTCTTCTTGATTGTAAGAAGAGTTGTATACATTTGGCAAAGGGGATTTATCAAGTAGGATACAAGGTTTTGATTTTGGGTGTATAAAGTCAAAGGATAAAGGAAAATCTCAAGCGAGTGGCTTGGGGACTGGATGTAGGTCACAAGGACCGAACCAAGATAAATCTCTCGTGTTTGCGCTTGCTTAACTTTTCTGAGATTTAATTTCCTTTTATTGCAAGTTCTTTATTTATTAAACTCTAATCATCCTTTGTTTAGTATATGTGTTGACATTGTATTTTAGATCTACAATTGGCATCATCTTGGGATGAACAATTGGTATCAGAGCGGGTTCAACATCAGTCAACAATCTACAAGGATGCAACGGAGTTCCCTTCATCACAATTCAAAGAAGGACATTCTACACAACGTCCACCATAATTTGACGGATCCAACTACAACTATTGGAAGTGTAGAATGAAAATTTACTTGCAATCACTCAACTACGAACTTTGGAACATTGTAGAAGCACCGTACACCAAACCGATAACCAACTACAACGCTTGGAGTAATGATCAAAAGAAGAATGCGAATCTTGACGCCAAAGCGATGAATGCTTATTCTGTACGTTAATCAAAGAAGAATTCAACCAGTGTCAACAGCCACTTCTGCAAATCAAATATGGCACACTCTTCAGGTAACACATGAAGGCACAAATAAAGTTAAGGAATCTAAAATTTCTGTTCTTGTCCACAGGTTTGAACTTTTCAAAATGAAGGAGAATGAAACCATCTGAGAAATGGTAACAAGATTCACCGACATTACCAATTCCTTAGCATCCCTTGGAAAGGAATACACCCAAGTTGAAAAAGTTCACAAGATCCTTCGAGCACGCACACCAGATTGGGAGAAGAAGACAACCGCAATAGAAGAAGCGAATGATCTCTCAACAATGACATTAGAAAACCTTATTGGTAATATAATGGCATATGAAGTGCAACTCGAAGAAAGAAAGAAGGATGAATAACAATCTCTCTCAAAGAAGAAAGAACTTGCCTTTCATGCATCCTCAAACACGGACAATTCAGATGACGATGAAGAGGAGATGGCAATATTTTTAAGAAAATTCAGAAGATTCTTGAAGCAAGGTAAATTTAAATGTATTAATTGCAATAAAACAGGTCATATGAAGAAGGATTGCCCACTGCTCAAAAATAAAAGTTAAATTCAAGAGCAAAAAGTTCAGAAAGAAGAAAGACTACCAAGCATTATGGAAGGACAATGATTCCTCTTCCTCTGATGAAGAAGAAACCACTGAACATGCAACCATCTGTTACATGGCGCTAGAAGAAGAGAGGTACAATATATTGAACTTTTAGAAGCATTTCATGAATTATTCAGTGATCTAAAGAATGAAAAAATGAAGAATAAAGTTTTATTAAAGGAAAATGAAAAACTTTTCAAAGAAAATTCATGTTATATCTCTTAAGTTTCTTCTATAAATTCTCAAAAAGATGATTTTTAAAAAGTAATATCATCATTGAAAAAAGATAATGAGAATTTTATAAAAGAAAATACTTTGCTTAAAAAGGAAACTATGTCTTTAAATGAAAGAATTTCTGTGTTACATAAAGACATGTCAGTTTTCAAAATAAAATATGAAGAGATTTTGAAAAATGTGACTAAGTTTAATCAAGGAAAAGAAAAGTTGAATGATTTGTTATCATATCAAAAGATGTCACATAATCATTATGGTATTGGATTTTTTGAAAAATCTTCATATGTTAGTAATCCATATAATTCTTTTGTCAAAAGAAAGTCTGATATTGTTTCAAAAAGTATTAAGAATAAGTTCATATGGATTCTTAAAAATTTAAGCATTGTTGACAAAAATACTTATATTGCATCATACATACATGATATATGTAATTCATACAATTATGTGTATTTTAACAGATGGAAACCAAATTCAAATTAGGTTTGGTCTCCTAAAGGTTAATGCTTTACTCCTATGATTGGTACCTTCTAATGTTTATCTTTCAGGGACCATATAAGAAGTTTGATAAGAACAATACTTCAAAAATTTATCATATACATACATGTTATGATATATTTGTTGCAGGGGGAGAACATAAGTGTTTCTATATCTGTTATAACCCATTTTCTGCAGGGAGAGAACATATAACTTATTTTCTGCAAGGGGCATTTGTGCACACAAAGTGTCATCATCAAAAAGGGGGAGAATGTTGGACCTTGCTTTTGATGATATATTTGTGAAGCCATATAATTTGGAGCTCTATCACAAGTCTATTCAAGAGTTCTTCATGATCAAGACTTCCCAAGGATAGTTGATAATGATGTATATTGTAATTACTGATAGCATGTTAAAAGCCTTGACACACACACACACACATCATAGTGTATTAGTCGACTTATAGCCTTTGGGAGTCAACTTATACTTGGTGTAGTCGACTTGTAAATTTCCCTAGTCGACTAGCCTTTTGTCCTAAAAGCATACCAACTCTCTGTTTGCATTATTAGTCGACTTAACAGTCTTTCTAGTCGACTAATAAATGGCCTAGTCGACTTATAATATAGTTCTGGTTGATTTGGTTCAGTTTTCAGAAACTTGTCTTTTGATTTTATCATGACTTAGTCGACTTGGTCTTTTCTATAGTCAACTAACCTTGAGAAATTTGCCTACCCTAGTCGACTAACTCATATCTCAAGTCGACTAATGGCAGTTTCTGACTGTTGAACAGTTCTATTTTCTGGTATTTCTTTCAACGTTATCCAACATTTAAACATTCAAAATGGTCCTAATAACTACCCTAACTAACCATAGAGTTCAGCTATAAATAGGGTTGTTATCTTAGGTTTAAAATACCAATTCAAATATATAGTTTTTTGACCAAAAAACTCTGAAAAATTCTGGTTCTCTAAAAACTGTTCCCACTTTCTATTTCTTCACCAAATTCCTACTCCAAATGAAGATTTTTGAAAGTCAACCTATAATAGCCCTTGTCCACGATCACATACTGAATCAAGGCTTAAAGGAAAGTTTGTAATCACTCAAAGGAATCATTGTACAAGAGCGTCTTCTTGGTGTAGAAGAGAAGTTGTACAAGGTGTTATGGTCTTCTTGGTTGTAAGAAGAGTTGTATACATTTGGCAAAGGGGATTTGTCAAGTGGGATACAAGGTGTTGATTTTGGGTGTACAAAGTCAAAGGATAACGGAAAATCTCAAGCGAACGGCTTGGGGACTGGATGTAGGTTACAAGGACCGAACCAGGATAAATTTCTCTTGTTTGCGTTTGCTTAACTTTTCTGAGATTTAATTTCCTTTTCTTACAAGTTCTTTATTTATTTAACTCTAATCATCCTTTGTTTAGTATATGTGTTGACATTATATTTTAGATCCATAATTGGCATCATCTCGGGATGAACAATTGGTATCTGAGCGAGTTCAACATCAGTCAACAATCTACAAGGATGGCAACGGAGTTTCTTCGTCACAATTCAAAGAAGGACATTCTACACAACGTCCACCGCTATTTGACGGATCCAACTACAACTATTGAAAGTGTAGAATGAAAATCTACTTGCAATCGCTCAACTATGAACTTTGGAACATTGTAGTGTAAAGTACACTTAGAGGGGGTGAATAGGTGTACTGCTAATCTAATGAACTAAATGCAAAAATTAAAACTAAATTGCAACAACACTTAGGCGACCAACGAGTGTAGCCGAATTCTCAGTGAAGGGCTCTGGACTAACTCCTTTTGATTCCTCTTGAATAAGAGTTGAGGCGCTATATGAAGCTCATGGTTAAGCACAAGTGAGGCACACACAAACAAGCCAAGCATATAATATATGAATGAGCAATATGAATGATGCAAGGCACAAATAAAGAGAGAGAGAGAGAGAGAGTTTAGAGTCAATGGATCAAACGCAAACAACGAGATTTGTTTCGAGGTTCGAGCACCCAGCTCTACTCCCCGCCTTCACCGAGGAGGATTTCCAATCCACTAACTTGTCCACACAAGACTCCCACACAGGGAACCTCCACTGAGGATTTTGGGGCAATACAACTGGTAGTACACAACTCCTCTCTCAACCAATATAACCTCTCACAGAAGCAACACAAACACCACCTCACAGAAGAGGGGTAGGCCCGTATCCAACAAAACCAATCACCTCACACTTGAGGGATTCTAACACAAAATTCCACCTCTCACTAGAGGGAGCTAAACACAATCTCCACCTCTCACTAGAGGGAGCCAATCTCCACCTCCAAATCAACCTCTACCCAAGAGGGATAAAACAAATAAGGAGGGTTACAATAAGGTGGTCTATCTCAATCACAAACAACTTTTCCACAAATAAACCTATAGATAGGATAGGAGATATAGCTCAAGTGTGAAAAACAAAGAGTTTGGAAATCAAAAACTCAAAGAAAAACTCTAGGGAAAACTTTAGATAGAATAGAAAATAAAGATCAAACCAATTCCCAAAGATTTTTCTTTTCAAGTGATTTTCCAACTCGTATAAAAACAAGATAAAGATCAAATCTTTAAGCATTAAAAACTCTTTTGAAACTTGTAATAAAACACTAGAAGAATGTATATTTCTGGCTCTTAAAAACTTTTTAAAAAAACACCTCTCAATGGGGTATAAATAGCCCCATGGAAAAACTAGCCGTTGGGTCGACCGCCCCCACCCGAGAGTGGGGTACTTGCAGTCGGTCGACCGCTCGGTCGACTGGCCCAACTGGCTGGCCAGCGTGCATGTTTTGTGCACGTCAGTCGACCGGTCCGATCGACCGACTCTGGGTCTGGTCGACCGCCAGAGCCTGGCAGGCAGTTTTTCAGGACTTGAAACTTGAGTTTTAATTTTAAAATAAAATCCCATAAAACTTCTAAAATTCTACAAAAATAGTTTCAGTATAATACATTGATATACAAACATGTTTGAGTAAAATCAAACTATGTTACAAACATTTTGAACTATTTTTGTAACTTAGAAATTTTGCCGAAAAACCAAAACCTATATTTTCTAAAACTTTGATTTTTCAAATTAAAATACGTTTTGTCCAAAACTCATCCAAATACAAAAACATGATATAGAAGAAACTTTTAAGGCATGTTGTATATGGATATAATCCAATATACATATAAAGATATATATCATAGCTTTTGACAATAATTCCAAAAAAAGTTTTGTTAAAATTCAAAACATAAACACATGAATATGCATATCAAAAGTTTGTCTAAGATATGAAGCATACATGTATATAGAACACATCTAATATATATTAAATCATGTAAACTTGATTTGAATCTATCTATTCATGAAAACCAATATCAGTTAAATCAAAAACCGAAAACCAATAAACATGAAAACAAGAAACACGTGTGTGTGTTTGTGAACTTGAGCATATCAAACTATCTAGTCTTTACAAATGGATCTAAAATAAAATCTAAACTATGTACCGATGTCTTCTTGTAGAACTCTGTCTTTAAGCCGACTCAATCCAAATCGTGATCCACCGAGCTTGACTCCAACGAGTGCTATAAATGATCTTGATGCTCGGGCTCTGAAATCACCGTGTGAAAGGCTTCAAAACTCCTTTGTTGAAGCTAATCACCTACTAATTTCTTGGTTAAGGATCTGAAACTAAACATCACAAGATTATTAGTAAACATAACTACATGAGTTAATCATCATCAAAACTAGAGTGGAAGGCCTCTGGGCCAACAATCTCCCCCTTTTTGATGATGACAAAACTCATAGAGTTATATATGCATGGATTAAAGTTAAGCTTCAAAGAAGCTCCCCCTTAACTCATGCATAGCAATAAACAATAAAATATGTGCAATGAATATTAAACATGAAAATGCATAGACATGCATAAAACAATGAAATGTATAAAACATGTTCTGATACCAGTTGAAAGGTAAAACTTTATTATCAAATAATAAAAACATGCTTTTGATACCAAAATAAATTATTTCTTCTTTTCATAGACATGGTTCTTTAAATAATGCTCTTGGTTCTTCTTTTCATAAACATGTTCTTTAAATAATCTCTTGATACCAATATTAAGTACTGCTCTTGATATCAATAAAAAACAAACTAATAAAAAACAAACTATGTTTCTAGATACTAGTATTCATGTTCTTTAATACCAATATCAACAAAATATAAAGCAAACATGCATATAAAACATGCATATAAACTCAAATACTTCTCTCCCTTTTTGTCAATCATCAACAAAGGGGTCAAAGAAAAAAATAATGTTCTCCCCCTTTTTGTCTAAAACAAAAATGATATCAATAAGGGGTGAAATCAAAACCAATATGATACCAATTAAAAAATATATCAATGTAGTGCATTATGATACCATTGAAAGTGAACATAAAAAAAATTTAAGAAATGCCAATTGAAAGTAAATGAGGCATTGAAAACAAGTCTTAAAGAAATCAATCAATATTTTGATACCAAAATGAAAGATATATAGATAATCTTGATTACCAATTCTTTCTTGATACCAATTAAAAGTAAACAAATAAAATCTTGATATCAATTGAAGGTATTTTTCTTTATAAGCATATGATACCTAATTAAAAATCAATATTAATTTTTCAATCATTTTTCATCATAAGGTATGGGAGTGGAATACAAAACCAATGGTAAAAAAAATACCAGTTGAAAGATGAAATTCGAATTTTCTCCCCCTTTATGAAATACCAAATAAAACGATGCAAAAGCTTGTATTAGGATACCAATTGAAAACTAATCAATTAAAACATAATAGTCATTAAAAATCAAGCTTAGCATAATCAAAATTTGTGCTCAAAGATATAGGGATATAGTAAGCACAAATAAGACATATATATATGTATGAAAAGTTAGATACCAACCGAAATTGATACTATTTGAAATAAAAGCATACATATATAAAAACATATATGAGTATACAAAGAGTATGTCAATAGTGATACCAATTGAAAAGATCCAATGATACCAATTGAAAACACAATAAGATCAAGTGTATAACTCATATTATCTTTCCACCCATTTCATGCACATGTTTAAAAGAATTTTCAATATTAAGCATACAAGGCATGGTCGCCCAACCAACCGCCCGTAAATGGAAAGGGTTTTCAAAAATTGGTTTGAAAATAGAATATGTTTAAAAACTCTTCCACAATGAAGAATACGAACTAGTTATATGAAAAATTTGAAAATTAGTACGAAATCCTTCAAGAAAGAAATAAAACAAAATTATATTTCATGAAAAACATGTATATCACATGATCACCAAACACTCAAAATCTATAAAGCCCATATCAAAGTCTCATGAAAACAAAATCATGAGAAAACTAATAAAGTGAGTGTACAAGTGTTATGTGAAACATATCATCATGAAAATGTTTAATTAAGCTCAATTATGAAAATTCCTTAAAACATGAAAATCATCAAAAACGATTTAATCTTCAAGGCATATGTATGTCTTGTACAAACCAAAGAATACATACATATTCAAAACATAACGAGTCCATAAAAGTATATGCATGAAGGCAAGTGGCTCAAGGATGTATATGTATAACCAATAGTTTGGACAAAATAGACATATATATGAAGTTAAAACATAAACATGAAAGCATGTACAAAATGGGAATACAAGTCAAATGCATGAATCATCAAAAAAGGCTATGCTAGTACATCTAATAAGTACAAATAAGCGTTTAAGCACAAACATGTAATAATCTATATGTGGCTCACTAGTTATACAAGTATATATCCAAGTCTTAATAAAAACAAACATCTAAACATATATTCAAATCATGAAGCATAGAAATCAAAATAAAAACTCATAAATATACATATGATCATTATGTATATGCACATGCATAGATCCATGACATACACATTAGTTAAAAATAAATGTGAGAACACAAAGATATAAATTCATATTAAACATGGGTGTCTCAAATAACTAAACATGTATATCACTAATCTAAATCTCATGACATATAACATACTAATCATGAAACATCAAGACATGCTAAAAATGATGATATGAAAAGCATGTAAATAATAAATGAGGAGTAAGGAATCATTACTAAAGCCTAGAAGGCAACTCTCCATGTCTCCAAAACAAGGTGGTCCTCCTACCAAAACTTTCCTTGAAAGTGATGCATCAAAATTGTCCTCTTTAAGCTCAGAACGCATCCACCTCAAGGCACCATCGCTCTCACGTCATGCGAGAGCCCACACCTACATTAAATACAATAGGGGTGATCTTTGGTGGTGCCCATACTCTTTTGGGTGCATGGGGGTTAGTTTCTTTCCTAACCCAAACAAACTTGGTTGCTAAATTTACATTATGAACTCTATCATAGCAAAATTTAGCAAGGTGGCCCTTACGTCCATAATGTGTACAAGTGTACACATGAGCATACAAAGTATAATGGATGTGACCATGGGGAGCATGTGTATGCCATGGTTTGTGTGCATGCAAAGATGGAACTTGTTTCTTTCGAAACAAGGATTCCAAACGTGTATGGCTCAAAACACAATGGCTCAAAGTGGAGTCCGAACAATCAATATTCTTCTTTATCAATTTTATATCATTTTCATTTAAAGAAGAAGTGGGGCATGCAATAGGTAAGCTAGGTGAAGCTACACTAGTATGGCAAACATGAGAATCAATATCATTTTTCAAAGAAATATTTTTATTTAAAACAATTTCCAATTCCTTTGAAATAAAAGCAATTTCTGTTTTCAAGGAATCATTCTCTTTTAAGACAGAATCAAGATTTGAAGTTATAGCTTTATTTTTCTTTAAAACTTCATTACAATCATTTTTAGATTTTAAAAATTTATTTTCCTTTAGGGTAAGGTCTAGTTGAGATTTAAGTGAGTCACGTTCACTAGAAATCTCTTCCTTCTCTTGCAAAATCAAATCAAGTCTAGAAGACAATTTTTTATTTTCTTTATTTAATGCAAAAGTATTCTTTTTCAAAAGATTATACTTTTCTAACAATTTTTCACAAACAATGGATAGTTCTTCATTCAAGGCATTGGCATCAACAATATCATCACATGAAGAACTAGCATCATCACTATCTATTTGAGATTCTGAATATACCTCAAGGGAGTCATTCCCTTGGACCATGTAGCATTGTGGCTAGGATTCTCCACTAGAATCATCCTCCGTTTGGATTGGCAATTGTAACTTGGAGGTGGTCAACGTGTTTCACATTGCAAAGGCGGAATCACAATTAGAAAATAAGCACAAATATTCTTTATTAAGCGTGCTTCTAAGTGCCCCAATGGCTTGTGCATTGGCCTCTATATGCTTGCTATTACCAAGATAGGATTTCTTGGTAGCGACAAGGAAAACATGCAAGCCTAGGGCTTTTAGGTACATGGACATCCTAAATTTCCCCATTTCAATGTTGGAGACATCAAACATGGGAGGTGACAAGCAATCCATGAGTGTGTGTAAACAATATACGTGTGCAAAAATAAATGATAGATTAGCTAAACCAAGATCACACTCCTAGGTGGTTAAACCAAATATCAGGAGCGTAGGCTCTGATACCAATTGTAAAGTACGCCTAGAGGAGGGGGTGAATAGGTGTACTGCTAATCTAATGAACTAAATACGAAAATTAAAACTAAATTGCAACAACACTTAGTGCAACGAACGAGTGTAGCTGAATTCCCGGTGAAGGGCTCTAGACTAACTCCTTTTGATTCCTCTGAATAAGAGTTGAGGCGCTATATGAAGCTCTCGTGTTAAGCATAAATGAGGTACACACAAACAAGCCAAACATATAATATATGAATGAGCAATATGAATGATGCAAGGCACAAATAGAGAGAGAGAGTTTAGAGTCAATGGATCAAACGCAAACAATGAGATTTGTTTCGAGGTTTGAGCACCCAGCTCTACGTCCCCGCCTTCACTGAGAAGGATTTTCAATCCACTAATATGTCCACACAGGACTCCCACATAGGGAACCTCCACTGAGGATTTTGGGGTAATACAACTGGGAGTACACAACTCCTCTCTCAACCAATATAACCTCTCACAGAGGCAACAAAAACACCACCTCACAAAAGAGGGGTAGGCCCATAGCCAACAAAATCAATCACCTCACACTTGAGGGATTCCAACACAAAACTCCACCTCTCACTAGAGGGAGCTAAACACAATCTCTACCTCTCACTAGAGGGAGCAAATCACCACTCCAAATCAACCTATACCCAAGAGGGATACAACAAATAAGGAGGGTTACAACAAGGTGGTCTAGCTCAACCACAAACAACTTTTCCCACAAATAAAAGATCTTATAGATAGGATAGGAGATATAGCTCAAGTGTGGAAAACAAAGAGTTTGGAAATCAAAAACTCAAAGAAAAACTCTAGGGAAAACTTTCGATAGAATAGAAAATAAAGATCAAACCAATTCCTAAAGATTTTTCTTTTCAAGTGATTTTCCAACTCTTTTAAAAACAAGATAAAGATCAAATCTTTAAGCACTAAAAACTCTTTTGAAACTTGTAATAAAACATTAGAAGAATGTAAATTTTTGGCTCTTAAAAACTTTTTAAAAAAACATCTCTCAATGGGGTATATATAGCCCCATGAAAAAACTAGCCGTTGGGGCTGTTTTTCAGCCCTGGCGTCTGGCAGTCGACCGGCCCGGTCGACCGCCAACGGTCAAAAATTTGACCGTTGGAGCCTTCCAGTCGACTGTCAGGTCGACCGTGCCAATCCAGAGAGCAAATGCTCTCGGCCGGTCGACCGCTCGGTCGACCATCCAAGCCTTACGATCGACCGGTCGATCGACCGCCCCCACCCGAGAGTGGGTACTTGCAGTCGGTCGACCGCTCGGTCGACTAGCCCAAGTGGCTGCCAACGTGCACGTTTTGTGCACGTCGGTCGATTGATCCGGTCGACCGACTCTGGGTCCGGTCGACTGTCCGGTCGACCGCCAGAGCCTGTGTTGACACTTAAAAAAAAGACCAGATTCTTATTGGTCCGAACAATGTCTAAACTTGTTGACATTTACAAAAGACAAGTGACAGACGAGCTGAAGACCAGTCTTCATTCATCTCAGAGGGACAGGGAAGCAACTTGGACTCCACTGATCCAGCAAGCAGACAGTGAACCCAGATTGTTTCTGAACAGGCCTCAGCAGGTCTAAGATGCTAGCACTTAGCATTACATGAGCCCAAAGAGATAGCCTCGCTCGAGAGGCTAGGATCATCCAACTCCGCCTTGAAGCCATCCAAAGCCTCGCCAGGAGACTAACTTATAGCTTCGCCGCAGAAGACTTCTAGCTCCGCCGAAAAGCCTCTTTTCGGACTTCGCCAGAAACTGTCTCCAGCTCCGCTACGAGCTCAAAGTGGGCAGCGCCGCTACTGGTCTGCTATGGTCAACCTTTGACCAATCAAATCTCCAGATGAGATCAAATCTAATCAGATCAAATCCAATTAAGATCAAATCGGAGATCAAATATGGCAGTTAATTGCCACAATCTCTTGACTCTCTTAAAACGAGTAAGAGGATCAGGGGAAATCCTCCAACGATATGGAAAGGATCAAAATAGATCAAGAAGATCAACCGACCTGCCAATTCTAGCTTCGCAGAAGCTGATCTTAGCCTCGCAGCAAGGCTACTTTCAGATTCAAACAAATTTGATTCAATCTGTTTTCCATATCTTCAAGGGGACGATTATACCCTTGCTCTCCCTATAAATAGCCCACTAGGGTTACAAGGAGAGGGACTTCTTCCAGAAGAGAGAGGACTCCACAAGCAGAGCCTTCTTCACAACGCACTGTGCGTTCTCGAATTCAGAGACTCTTTAGAGAAATACTTCTCTATTCAGGGTATTGATACCCTAATAACCCCTTTTCTTTCAAGGAATCTCCGGAACCAGGCGAGAAGGAATTCCTCACCAAAGGCGGTTTTGAGAAGTAGCAAGAGGGTTCTACCAACCCTCTATTCTCTGATTCCCGGAACCAGGCGAGAAGGGAATCTCATCGCTCGCATCGTCAAAGGGACAAAGTGGTGCGCGCTGACCAGACTCCTATCGGCACACTTCTCCAGAATCTCTGAGGAGATCTACTTCTAATCTTTTTAAGAATACTTGTAATTTAGCTCCTCAAACCTTTTTATTTGTAAGTTTTCCCTTTGCAAATATAATGGAAAATAAGATGGCGACTCCGCTGGGGAAGATATTCTCCACTGCCGAGAATCAAGTGTCGTCACAATGCGACGAACAGACCTTCGAGTCTAACTCTGAATTTAGAAAAGTCGGTGCAGCCAGAGCTTCTCTGGCTAAATCTTCAAGCAAAGTCTCTACGGAGACAGAAAAAGTTCTCTGCGAACCTGCTGCGGTTCTCTGGCGCAACAAAGAAGCATGCCCGCAGCCCAAGTCTTGCACTCTCGAGAACTTGGTTATCCAGTTCGATCAAGAAAGATTTGAAGAAGTCCTCTCTGGGGGTGGCCTGATGCTTCGAGCACGGAAGCACAGGAAGGTCTCCACGACCAAGGTTTCAGAGCAGAAACCAGAAGCAGAATTCTGCCAACACCCCTCAGCCTCGCTTGTGGCTAGTCAGGTTCCTAGCGAACCTAAGTGTCCTCTGTCAAAGTGGATATGGAAGCCTAAACAGAAGTTTTCAACTGAAGCTTTAGGCGTAGCTACGCAAAAACCACGCCTCTCTCGCGAAGAAAAAGGCAAGATGCCTGTTTGCTCCTACAATGCTGCCAATCATAAAGTTAAGACGGCAATCATACCGTCGCCTAGAGCAGCAATGCCTTGTGTCAGCTTCGTTCATATGAACGAGGCTACTGTACCTCAGCGAACTCATCGGGTCCATGGTCGTGAGGCTAGAACCAAAGCACTATTCAGTGCTAATCCTTTCTGCAGGGATAAGAGGAACGGCACGTTGTCCTATGAACATTCCAAAAAGGCCTCCACGCGAGATCATCCATGCTCTGATGGGCCTGACTTGGGAGAATTCTTGGCGAACAAGCGGAAGTTGGAGTCTTTCCGAACTACTTCCCCCTATTGTCAGCAAAGTGGATGCCAGTGGTGACGGTTCACTCAGCTCAGTGTCGGTTACGACCGATCCTCACCACCCCTCCATGCCGGCAATCAGTCTTTGATCGGCTGTCTGTACATCTCCCTACAAGGCACGCAGAAGGAGCGCCTCACGAGATCCAATCTCTGCGTCCGTCAACATGTCCAGAAGAGGACGAGAATCATGCAGAGGAGGTCGAACATCTGACGATACCCCCTGTAGCTTCCCAGATCCAGACTACAGCCCAGGCTTAGGCGAAGTTTTGGTGAGCGAAGAAGGTGTCTTCCGAAACACCAGGTCCAGGGTAGCGATACCCTATAATTATGAGCAGTCTTCCTCCTCAATGACACTAACCTCGCCACCGCCCAGAAGATCACTCCAACCATCCGATGATGAAGACGAAGACAGTGGGTACGCCTCTTCGGCAACAGTAAGCTCAGTGCGAACAGACAAAGCATCAGTCAATATGGCTGATAACGCTAACGATGACCTCCATCGGCGTTTGGAAGCTCAGGAGCAAACCTCCAAAACCCAGCAAGAAGCCCTGGACAACATTCAACAGATGCTTGCTCAACTCCTCAGCAATCGGAACAATGATGCCGGGAGCAATCACGATGAGAAGGAACACTTCAGCAATGATCCGCCCAAGGCGGAGAAATCCAAGGAAGGGTCACCCTTAGATGCCGAGGTCCTTAAGGGCCTACAAGCTCAAATTGCATCCCTAGCTCAGAGGGATGAATTAAAGAAAGTAGGAGCAGTCCGTCCTCCCACTAGAGTGGGATTCGATGCCATATCCACCAAAGTTCAAACCACCGACGTTGCATACGTATGATGGTAAAAGCTCGCCCAATCAGCACATCTACTACTTCTGGTCCCAGACTGGCAATGTCATAAGCAACGATGCCATCATGGCTAGGCTGTTTATCAGCACCTTAAAAGGGGTGGCATTTGATTCGTTCCGAAGTCTCCCTCCGGGTTCCATCAACTCCTGGATCGACTTAGAAACTCGGTTCCTCTCTCGTTTCTATGAGGATGACACCGAAGTGACTATGGATAAGCTCCTCTCCACCGTGCAAAAGAAAGGCGAGTCTGCCCGTGACTACATTGAGCGGTTCAGAAACTTATCCTTGATGTGCCCAGCAGGGATGCCATTACCCATGCTCTTACAGACATGCAGGCACAACTTCTTGGACCAAGTACAAATTCACATGGGGGCTGTCAAAGCCCACACTTGGAAGGAATTGGTCAAACAAGCGGAGATAGCCGAGAAGTCGGCTAAAAAGTTCGAGCCATCCACCCTTAGAGGCAAATGGGGTACGAACAGCAAAGCGCGTAGCGACCCACCACAGTCTTCCCAAGCTAAAGGGAAAGAGATTATGTCTGTGGAATTATCGAGAGACGCGCACTTGAAGGTCAAGAAGAGCGGCTTCAATAGCTAGGAGCCTAAGTTCCCTCCAAAACAGTACTCCTTCAAAGATGATCAGGTGGTTACAATATTCCACCTGCTTCACAAAGGAACAAAATGAAGCTATCAGAAGCTCGACGCCCTAATGAGATAGGGCGCACAATCGACCCCAAATACTGTCTTTACCACAAGATAGTTCACCATCCTACTGACAAGTGCTATGTCCTCAAAGACAGGATACAAGCCCTAATCGACGCCGGAGTTCTGACACTGAAGACGGAGCAGAAGAAAGTCACTGCCAATATGGTGACTCTTGAGTTCGGCAGCACCCAAAAGGTTACAGTTCCTGACGGGACCTATCCAGCCCCCACGCCACGGTTGAAAGTCAGGCATCCTTCATCCGTAACTCAAGATTACAAGGGGCTAATTCCTTTAGCATAGGAGACGGGGGAAGTCATGTGGATACACCCAGACCTCGTCCAAGACATACAACGAGATTCAAAGGAGCCCAACTTAAAGGGCAAATCTTGCAACGTCATCTCTGTCCTACCAGACGATGGCAATCTTACATCGGCTTCCCTCAGCGATTCAGAAGGAAAAAAGCATGCTTGCACAGCACAGGCAGATGCGCCTCAACAGACGGGCACCCGATCCGAAAAATCATACCTAAGGCAGTATGAGAATTCTACTGACGAGATACAACGGCAAACAACGTCAGCACCAATACCGGCATCTACTCCAATCCCGACCAAAGGAAGAGAAAAGCCTAAGGAGGTACGGTTTGACCATGTGTTGAGGAAACCGCCAGGCTAATGGCTTGATACGCCCTTTCGTTTTGATATATTGGCCCACTTGGCCAATATCCCAGCTCGTATCACAATACACGAGCTCCTGCGTCTATCCAAAGAGATACGAGAAGCACTCAGGGATGCTCTGGCTAACTCAGAGACTTTTCTGACATGCATACCAGAGGTCCCTAACCATGACGCTCAGTCTCCTTGCCCAGAATGTCATCATGTACAATCGAGGGTGCCCGCTATTACCTTCACGGTGGAAGACATGCTTCTCAAAGACAACAAGCACGATCGATCTCTGTATTGCACCGGATATATCGGTTCGACATGCATTGAAAGAATACAAGTCGATCCGGGGTCTGCACTCAGCATCATTCCCAAAAGGCTTCTCTACTTCCTCGGCATACCACTGTACAGGTTGTCCGCAACCACCACTACAATATATGGTTTCAACGCCAGGAGCAGTCATCCACTTGGGAAGATTCGACTCCGTTGCAGAATCGGGAGCCTGAAGTCAGAAGTGACGTGCTATGTCATTGACGCCGACACATCATATAACCTGCTGCTAGGACGGCCATGGATCCATGCCAACTGGATCGTCCCCTCTACCCTCCACCAATGCTTCAAATATGTTGAAGATGATGCGACAGTACGAACTGTCTTCGCTGAAAAGCAACCCTTCAAAGGGGTTGAAAATTACTTCACTGACGCTCTTCTGTATCAAGAGGCCGGTGAAACGCCTAAGGAGTCATTGCCAGACGATGATGAAAGTGGCAATGAGGCGGATTCAGAATCCGAAGCAGGCATGCCAGCCATTCTGATTGGCGAACCAATTATAGCATGTCTTAATAATCCCCAATGTAATATTCCTTCTGCAGAAGAAGGTGAATGGGTAATTAATGATAATATTTCTTTTGATTATCCGCGAGTATTGGGTCGATTAAGTCCATTACAGAGGGCTCTCTGCATATGCCCTTACATAAGGCGGGTGTGGCTGACACACCTATGGAAGCTATAGAAGGGGCCACGCTGGTGGTCCCTCCATTCAAACAAGGTCAGTCGCCGATAATCTTCGGAAGAACCCGGCCACGTGGACCCACAACTGCAGACTCAAGCTCAGATTCAGATGCTCCACAATTCTTTCATTATGCGTCATCAGCACGCCATATTATGAAGAAAATGGGATACAACTTGAAGCAGGGAGCGGGCCTGAACTTTGGAAAAGGAAAGCGCAGCTTGATGCGTAATTTTATCCCAAAAGGGAAACCTACAAACTACTATGATAGTACACACAGGGGGTTGGGATACGTTACACCCACATCATCAGTAACGGTTCAAGTCAAAGACGACGGGCTAATTCCATCACAGTCGGCCTCATCTTCTGAATGGGACTCAGATGTTAGCATAGGAGGAATGTTCGAAGCCTCACTGTTAATATGACTTCAAGCAGTCAGTTGAAACTTGCAGAGGATACCGATGAAGAACCATGGGCCCAGTAATTAAACCTCCAATGGGAAAAGCGGTTCGAGCTGCGCGAACTACCTACTGAAGACAAGGTGATCCAGGTCAACTTGGGTAGTCAAGATCATCCCAAACCCATTTTTATAAGTGAAAGCCTATCACTCATAAAAAAGGAAGAGTTAATAATGCTCATAAAAGAGTATATAGACGTCTTCGCATGGAGCTACGAAGACATGCCCGGACTTGATCCGCAGGTCGCTATGCACCGTCTAAATATCAAGCCCGACGTCAAGCCGGTCAAGCAGCAACAACGTCAGTTTCGCCCGAACATTATGGAAGCCATTGAAGCCGAAGTTCACAAACTCATTGCATGTGGCTTCATCCGGGAGGAACAACATCCAGATTAGGTGGCTAATATAGTCCCCGTCCTCAAAAAGAATGGGAAGATACAAATCTACATCGACTACCGTGATCTCAATACGGCCTGTCCTAAAGATGAATTCCCACTGCCCATCACTGACGTCATGATTGACAACACATGCGGGTTCGAAAGGATGTCTTTCATGGACGACTTCTCAGGGTACAATCAGATTAAGATGTATCCCGATGACGAGAAGCATACTTCGTTCCGAATACCATTGGGGGTATACTGCTACACTGTAATGCCCTTCGGACTGAAGAATACTGGAGCAACCTATCAGCGGGTAATGAGTACGATCTTCCGCGATCATCTCCGAAAAACGGTGGAGTGCTATGTCGACGACATTTCTGTCAAAAGCCGCAACAAAGATGAACATCTTCGCGACCTAAGAACGATGTTCGACATAATGCAGGCCCATCAACTGAAAATGAACCCAACAAAATCCTTCTTAGGAGTGTCAAGTGGCAAGTTCCTTGGGTTCATTGTCACATCAAAAGGGATTCATCTTGACCCAGACAAAGTCAAAGCCATTCAGAGCATGCATCCACCAAGGAACCTCAAGGATCTTAGAGGCTTGCAAGGCAGGCTGGCTTATATCAGAAGATTCATCGCAAATCTCTCAGGCCGCTGTCAACCGTTCACCCGGCTCATGAAAAAGGGTACTGCCTTCATATGGGATCAAGCTTGTCAAGAAGCTTAAGAAGACATCAAGAGGTATCTCACAAAACCTCCAGTCTTGGATGGCCCCTACATCAGGGAAACCATTCTTGCTTTATGTAAAAGTTCTGGACTACTCCCTCGGCACCCTCCTCGCTCAAAAGGACGACAATGGCCATGAGCAGGCCATTTATTATCTGAGCAGGACTCTCATAGGAGCAGAATCTCGCTACAATCCTATCGAGAAAGAGTGTTTAGCTCTCGTCTTTGCTGTTCAGAAGACACGACATTATTTGGTCGGCCAAACCATACATGTCATCTCTAGAGTGAACCCTTTACGTCTTCTTATGACGAAGCCAGGATCACTGATTCAAGATTGGCTAAATGGGCACTTTTGCTGTCTCAATATGACATGACCTTTATCCCTCAGAAGGCGGTCAAAGGCCAAGCCCTCGCGGAGTTCTTGGCTGCTCATCCAGTTCCAGAACATTCAAAACTTCACGAAGACATCCCTGATAAGGTCTTCGAGTCTAATGCAACCTCGGAGAGGAAGTGTGGCAGATGTTCTTTGACGAGCATCGCGAATGGGCCCTAAAGGCAAGATTATTTCCAGAGTGGGGGTTGTGTTTGTCTCCCACAGAATCATGTTCTTCCTAGAGCATTTTCCTTTACGGAATCATGCTCCAACAATGTAGCGGAATATAATGCTCTGCTCATTGGCCTTCAGCTCGCACACGGAATGGGAGCTTATGGCGATTCAAAACTGATCATCAAGCAGGTCAAAGGCGAATATGAGGTCCGTCATGAGGACTTGGTGCCTTATTATCACACAGCCATCGAATTGGCTAACCTATTTGAAGGTTTCTACATCGGGCACGTGGCTCGATCTCAGAATACCAGGGCGGACGCTCTCGCTGCATTAGCGACAATGCTAGCCTTGCCAGCCGACACCGAGTATCACCTCACAGTCGCGACCCGACATCTCGTATGCTCTAAGCATATGCTAAGAATCCGAGAGGTCCATAATGTCTCCACGGATCTTGAGCCGAGGGATTGGCGCTTCCCTCTCATAGACTATGCTCTGCACGGTATGCTTCCTGACGATCCTAAAGAAGCGGCGTCTGTCAGACGAAGGTCTCTCCGTTTCTACTACGATCCAACCTTGAAGACGCTTTACCGCCGTTCATATGACGGTGTCCTCCTCCGTTGCCTCTCTCATTCAGAGGCACAGGAAGTGCTTAAAGAAGCACACAATGGCATTTGCGGAGCTCATCAACCAGGTCCAAAGCTGAAAGACAGGTTGCACAGACTTGGGTACTATTGGCCGACTATGATAGCCGACGCCATCCAATACGCACGAAGGTGTAAAGCATGTCAAATCCATGCGGACTTCATACATCAGCCTTCAGAGTTGCTCCACCCTACTGCTGCTTCATGGCCATTCGAAGCGTGGGGAATCAATGTCGTAGGACCGATCAGCCCCTCTTCGGCAAGAGGTCACCGGTTTATCCTGGCAATAACCGATTACTTCTCAAAGTGGGCAGAGGCTATACCATTAGCCGAAGTCAAAACCGTTAATGTGGTTAACTTCATCAAACACCATGTCATTCATCGATTTGGTGTCCCTAGGCGGACATCCACGACAATGGTCCCCAATTCATAAGCCAAGTGTTCTATCAGTTCGGCGATAAATACCGAATTCAAAATGTGGCTTCAACCGCCTACAATCCGGCCGCCAATGGCTTGGCGGAAGCATTCAACAAGACGATCATCAAGCTGCTCAAGAAGTTCGTCTCCTCGAACAAGCGAGATTGGGACGAAAAGCTCGGTGAATGTCTCTAGGCCTACCGGACCACGGTTCGGACACCGACAGGCAATACGCCTTTTTCCTTGGTGTATGGATGCGAAGCGGTCATCCCATTGAAAATCCAGAGGCCTACCGGACCACGGTTCGGACACCGACAGGCAATACGCCTTTTTCCTTGGTGTATGGATGCGAAGCGGTCATCCCATTGAAAATCCATATGCCATCATTACGGGTAGCTCTGATTACCAAGATCACCTCAGAGGACAATGATCGGTTGCGTCTTCAAGAGCTAGAAGCCCTAGACGAGAAGCGGCTACAAGCGCAGCAACATATTGAGCTGTATCAAGCTCACATTTCAAAAGCCTTCAATAAGAAGGTCAAACAGAGAGTCTTCCAGAAAGGAGACCTGGTCTTAGCCGTCAGACGACCGATGATCATGACGCACAAGACCAAGGGCAAATTTCAGCCTAAATGGGAAGGACCGTTTGTAATAGAAACGTCTATTCAAACAGAGCATACCGCCTACGACTGCAGATGGCGACCTACTCATGATGCCGATCAATGGCAAGTTCTTAAAGAAGTATTATCCTTAATCAAGGATCCTTCTCTTGATCAAGTTAACACTACACCTCTGATCAAGATCTCCGTGTCCAAAGTACACACAAAGAGAGCCTTTCTCTTCCTCCGAGTGAGATCATACAACCATAAACCAACAGGAACCGGGCCTTGCACTGGTTATCCTAAAGAAGAATCAAGGTTATGCAGACATTAACCTAATAATCCAACATCCTTAACGATTAAGGATAGAGGAAAATGTTGGCCTGTAAGCCCAACATAAGTCCTCGACAACTCATCATGCTGAGGGGAATAACATGGCTAGCCAACTCAAACGGTAGTTGGTAAAGGCATATCAAACCCGTTACAGCTGGGGGTTTGCTAAAAACCCTACGGGACCTGTTCCCACTTGATTCCTTCTCCAAAATCACTTACTAATTCTCATCCACAGAATGGTAGGGCCACATATGCATCCCGCTGTTACGTTAACATTAAACCTATGACAGCAATGCCCTCGTCTCTCCCCGTGAGAACGAGACCTCCAAAGTCACTTACCAATTCTCATCCATAGAATGGTAAGACCACATATACATTTCGCTGTTATGTTAACATTAAACCTATGACAGTGATTCCCTCGTGAAAGTGAGACCTTTCCTAAATTCAATCACCAATTTTGAAGCTTGGTGGCATCTCAATCGGTTATGTCATTGCGACCTCTGAACCAGCAGATAGCTAAGTTTCAACACCGAGCCCTGTTGACATCTACAAAAGACAGGTCTCGATACTTGTTGACATTTACAAAAGACAAGTATCACCAATTTTGAAGCTTAGTGGCGTCTCAATTGGTTATGTCATTGCGACCTCTGAACCAGCAGACAGCTAAGTCTCAACTCCGAGCCCTGTTGACATTTACAAAAGACAGGTCTCGATACTTGTTGACATTTACAAAAGACAAGTATCACCAATTTTGAAGCTTGGTGGCATCTCAATCGGTTATGTCATTGCGACCTCTGAACCAGCAGACAGCTAAGTCTCAACTCTGAGCCCTGTTGATATTTACAAAAGATAGGTCTCGATACTTGTTGACATTTACAAAAGACAAGTATCACCAATTTTGAAGCTTGGTGGCGTCTCAACCGGTTATGTCATTGCGACCTCTGAACCAGCAGACAGCTAAGTCTCAACTCCGAGCCCTGTTGACATTTACAAAAGACAGGTCTTGATACTTGTTGACATTTACAAAAGACAAGTATCACCAATCTTGAGCTTGGTGGCGTCTCAATCGGTTATGTCTTGCGACCTCTGAACCAGCAGACAGCTAAGTTTCAACCCCGAGCCCTGTTGACATTTACAAAAGACAGGTCTCGATACTTGTTGACATTTACAAAAGACAAGTATCACCCAATTTTGAGCCTTGGTGGTTTCTCAACCAGTTATGTCATTGCGACCTCTGAACCGGCAGATAGCCAAGTCTCACCAACTTTTGAGCTTAGTGGCGTCTCAATCGGTTATGTCATTGCGACCTCTGAACCAGCAGGCAGCTGAGTCTCAATTTCGAGCCCGTCGACATCTACAAAAGACAGGTCTCACCTTTCGATCCGACAAGGACCGATTTCGGGCTTGGTAGCGTCTCAACCAGTTATGTCATCGCGACCTCTGAACTGACAGATAGCCAAGTCTTATTATTCAACTCATCAAGAATTATGCAATACAAGATTGGAAATTCGGTAGATTCGACAAAAGAAAAGAAAGAATTTTCATTGATTTCAAAAGGATAAAGCACATGGAGGCACATATACAATGACCTACAGGCGTACGCCGTAAGATCTAAGCCGCTCTCCAATGGAAGCCAACCTCGTCCCCCAGTCATCAGCAGCCTGGGCAAGCGCCTGCGACCTCAGCTCAGCCTCATTGAAATCCATTGCCTGGGCCAGACGAGCTTCAGCCTCTGCCAAGATCTCCCTCTGCGACGATTCCTGCTGAGAGAGTTCGTCGTGTTGAGCCTTAAGCTGTTCAAGCCGCGCAGTTTCTTCAAGACGCACCGGAATAGCCTTGGATAAAAGAAGATTTGCTTTCCTGATCATTTCCTCAGCCTTCCCAATCTTATCCTCGGCGTCAGGAAGAGCACTGGTGGAGGCATCAATCGCACTTCCAATCTCTGCTTGCCTTGTTTCCAAGGATTTCAAGTCAGAAGAGATAGCCTTAGCAGCCTCTTGAGCGGCAAGCCGGGCCTCATGCTTTTGAGCAATAAGATGCGCGAACCGCTCATCAACTAAAGACTCCAGGTCAGAACAGCGGAGACGGCGCCATTCCTCTACATCCTTCTCAAATTCATCCACCAGAAGTTCCAAAGCATTATCCTAGTGATACCCCTCAAAATCCCGAATACTTTCAATGCCACGGGAGAGGACCACCTTCAACTTTGAGAACGGCATAGTCGAGCCCTTCAACACCAAGTCGATAGTTCGCCCCAAACCTTTATAAAAGCTATCGACGAGGTCACCTATATAATCGTTCTCAACCTCAGCCACTTCTGGTAGAGAGGCAACCTCAGAGAAATCCACCAGCCCGGTCGACACTACCGTGGAAGGAGCAATGGGAACATCGACAGCAGGACAGACCGTCAGTGATCTCTACGGAGTCTTCATGGAAACCAGTGCGCTAGCCACCACTGAAGTAGGGCTGGTGACCATTTCCTGAACAGCAGGCTCAACCACCAGGGTTGGGAAGTAGGGCTTGTAATCACCCTCAGCTTCTCGCTCGGCAAGATTGTCGGCACCTCACTCGTTGATATAGTTGGGAGTGAGGGTGCCTCCGGAACTGCTTCCCCTCCAACCCCGGGTCTTTCGGCTGGCTTGGGCCGACAAGAGGGCAGGTCGCCATACAGCGCATCCAACACAGCAGCATCCGCCGCGGTCGAAGCGCTCATGTCACCCTTCGACCCTTCGGGGAAATCACCTGGCTCCCTCGAAGCTGATGCATCTTGAGGCAAAATACCTGCAACAAAACCGTGGTTAAGATGAAGACACAATAAGCAAAAGAAGCCAAGAGGTCGTCGTCATACCAAAGGCTGATGTCACCTCAAACATCTCGTCGGCCGCATCAGTCTCCAAGGGCTCCATCAGAAAATTCTTGGCACAATCAGTACGGATAGCCGGCTCGCTTTCGCTTGCCGAGTATCCTGTAGACCACCCAATGGAGCTAGATGCCGTAGGACTTCCTTTAGAAGTCCTAGCGCCTGAAGGACCAATATCGGCCACCTCACCTCCGGACTCCTCCGGACGGGCAAAAGAACCAGCTTCGGTTCCATAAGTAAATAAGGGGTCATGATGCTCCCCTTGCTCTCCAGCCGCCTCAGCTCCTGCATCAGAAAATAGATAGTAAGTCAATGGGAACACACAAAAAGGCGTGTTATATGGACGGGGTTAATCCTACCCAGATCTCGAGCAAATGCACCACTAGCCGGTTCAGCAACCGACGGTTCAGCTACTATTGGGGCAGCAGGAGGAATCACTGTAGAGGGATAACCCTCTACAACAATCGTAGGAGCTTGGCGGCGGGGCTTCTTCGCCAGCGATTTCCTACGAGAGCGACCTTCCCGCTTTCTTTTGAAGTGGACTTCAGAATCCTCTTCCTCCACTTCTTCTACACAATGAGGGGGAGCCGTCCCCATCACACCAGAGCCAGTTGCAGGAATCTCAGCCCCCGCTCCCACCTCGAAGCGAGGACTCTCGGCATCTGAGGCCGCGCTATCTTCCACAGCGACGAACTTCTCTATACCTGGGACGCGAACCCGTTTACCTTCCTTTTTCTCAGAAGCCTTCTGTTTCAGCCGCTGAGAAATCAGCCTCACACCCGAGCTGTTGATCTTGAATTCAGGAGGTGTGGAGTTGGAAGTTGTGTACCATTGGCAAAAGCACAGGGTCGTTAAGAGATTAGGGTCCCTCAACGGCTTGCGTAGTCGCGCCCCGGTGCCGCTGGCAGTAAAAAATCGCCAGGCACGTGCCCCGTCAATGAGGCTGCCCATGAAGGCCAAACCAGAATTGGGGTTGCCCACATACAATTGATCGTACCCAAACTGCCGAGCAAACCGGCTTGGAATGTAGGGTTCTAAATAGCAGGTATCCCCGCTCCTATACAACAAGTGTGAGGGTCGGATGCTGACCAGCCACTCAAAAACTCCCTGGCTCAGGGAAGACCGCCCTTCTCCCGCATCTCAGAACTCCTCGTCGTATCCTGTACCCCGAATATGGGAAAATAGCGGAAGAGACTGTAGACGTCATGTCGACGTACCAGTTTACGTGCCTCAGCCACGTATTTCTTCAGCCATGAGCACCCTTCGAATCGACGGAGGAGCGCCATTCGAACACCTTGTGGGGGGTCCTCTCCATCTCCAATCAGTGAAGGGCAGTGTAAGGCGAACCACGCCATCATATAGGTGTAGGGCAGACCTATCCTAGGGTTGGGTCCGTCACAAGGCAGAACGGCTCCCTTACCACGCTTCGTCGCTGGCGGCCTGCAAAAAGCCTCCGTTAATGCATGAAATTCTCTTTGGATGCAGCATACCATGGCCGAGAGAAGACCCAGAGAGCGGCCATAGACCAACCGAACGGCGGGCAGCAAAACATTCGGATGAACAATGTCACCTGAAGAGGATGGCACTACGCACTTTTTCAGCCAGACGGTTAAGAAACTGGCCAGCAGTGCCTTCCGAGACATAGGCTGACGAGCCTGATGGTGGAAGCTCCGAAGGACGTCACCCTTCTCATTGGGACCATCGTCTTCCGTCACGATAATATCCCCTTGAAGGTGCATATGCATCCGTTCAAAGATATCCCCATCAGCAACTCCGCAATGAGCTGCTTCAGGAGCATTCTTCAGGTCCGGGAACAAGTAATCCCCCCAGCCCTTCAAGCTACCGGAGGTGCCCTTATTGCCGCCATGGATACTGGAACAAATGTACAAATGGCACATTAACTCCCGATAAGTCCCGAACAAGGCAGGCTCCTGCCTCTCCATAAGAGCCAACTCCGCCTCACATGAAAAGTATTCTTCATAAGGGAGAGACCCAAAGGCAGAGCAGAAATTTCCCACATCTCATGCAGGGCCATGCCCAACTCGCCAACAGGGGTGAAGAAAGTCCCCGAAGCTGGGCAATACAACTCGAAGATGGCGTAAAAGCACGCCACATTTATCTCAATGCCGTGGCAGGTCGTCCTGACGGCCTCATAGAGGTTTATCCTCTCCAGATCCTCCTCGAAATGAGCAAGGATATAGTTGGTTAAATCTATCCACCATGTCCTCGGAGGGTGAACCCAGCTCGGAACCCTGAAGTCAGTAGCTGGATAATTCCCATTGACCGCGCAAAACTGGCTGCCAAAGGTCAATGCCATAGCCGGGTTTTCTCCTGCTCGGATCTCTCGCGACACATTCCTAGGGTGCAAACCCATTATGTTCTGGGGGGACCCCACTCTTGCGTAACCAGGAGACTGATAGGTCAATCTCCCTATATGGACGGAGTCAGTATTTCGGCTCACGCTCCACTCCATCTTCCAAGCCTGCGCCATACATTGGAAGGAAGACAGAGGAAAGTGTCGTTTGCAGGATGGAAGGTAAAACTTCTCATCATCCAACTGGAAGATCCATTGCCCTTCTCCTGCTTGTAGTTGGTGGTCAGGATCTGGCGCGGCGTCCCCAAACATGAAGTCAGGCTTCCTATAAGTCTGACGGTCAATGTCTTCAAGAGGAGCTGTGGTCAGAATACTCCTCATGGTACGCTGATCATCGCCGTGAATAAGCGTGTCTCGAACAAGAGAACTCCACTCACTAAACAGAGAAGCTTGCCCTTGAAATTGCAAGCTAATATTGCCATCCGATCGACTGGTCATCCCAAACAGATTATTCAAGGGACCAGGAATGTGGTGCACTGCAAGACAAGAAGAACTATGATTAGTTCACCAGCCAAAGCGAACGCAAAGATACAAATTCCACCAAGGTATGTCCTCGCCCAGTGAGCAAAGCAGACAAGGCGGTGACTTTAACAAAGCCTAATCTCACAGAAAAGTCTGCATGTTGCAGAAAGTGCCTAAAGTACTAACTTCGCTTAAGCAGAAGGAGTATAGCCCTAAGGGCTGACGTCATCAAAAGGGCATTATAGTCAAGAGACCATCCTTGACGGCCGTGATCAGAGGGACAAACCCGTATCCTATTCCTCAACAGGACGAAGAAAGCCCCAGCAATAGCTTCGTACGGAAGCTTAGACAAGAACTGTTCAGTTCTTAGTTCCCCGTCCAAGAAAATAAGAGAAATTCAGGGAAACGGATTCCCTAATGAAAACAGATCGTGTTCGATCGATCTGATAGCAAATATTGGCTTTAAAAGAGATACCGCGGTCTCTGATCAGGAGGGAAAGTCCCTTACCGGCGACCGGTCGCTCGATGACCGAAGAGGAGGAGGACCCTCCGTTGCAGAAGTTGCCACTTCTTTCCCCGCTCGTCTTTTGGGCGCCATTGGAGAGCTGCAAAAGTTCTCGAAGTTTTCTGAGTAAAGAGGAAAGGAAAGAGGAAGAAGTAGAGTCAAAAGCTCTCTAAAAGAAAGATCTGTTCTTTCTCAGCCCGATCAGGCTTTTATAGGCCAATCAGCGCCTAAAACGATGCCTCGAAAAGGCACGGGCCGCCGTTTCAATTTGAAACGCTGCTTAAAGCGCCTTCCCGAGAAGCGCTGATTTAGCCACTAAGGCTTAACCTCGCCAATGAGTCAAAGTGCGGACTTCGCACAAGTTCATCAAGAACTTCGCCAAAAAAAGATTACCTTAGCCCACTAAAGGCACAGTTCGCCGACATACCAAACGTCGTGCGAAGCTCATTCAAAAAGGACACTGCCCTTAACCCTATGGCCAAATTCTCAGTGAAGACAGGCAAAGATCAGATGAGCAGAAAATGGACTTTCATTGATTTAAAAGGGAGGGTACATTGATACTACATCAAAGTTGTGTTTCATACAACACATTCAGTTGCTCAACAGGGTCATTTGCGCAAAAGGCATACAAGTGGTTTTATCTGCTTCTAAGTCAGACCGACTGGATAGGAAAGGCCTGCCTCCTGCACAAGGCCGTGATCCTTCGCTTAATGGCAGATTTTGCCACCAGAAAGCGGGATCATCTTTGATGATGATTGGCAACGAACTTATCGCCGCCAACACGATAGATCACCTATAATGGGAATTGGCAGTGATGTCAGTGATCTCACAGGTGTGATGCCCGCTCTCCCGAAGTGGATCATCTCCGACAAAGTGGCTACCAATCTCACCTCAGAACGAATTATCTCGGATAAGAGGCTGCCAACAGTCGCTGGGACATGCACCCGCTGCCCCAAATTGTTCCTCATGCTTAAAAGTAAAGCTTCAACCGGGGAAGCATAAGGCAATTTTATGGTTTCTTCCATCAAGTCACAAGATTGGCGAACATAGCCCGCTGCAATGCAAATCAGAACAGATTAGCAACTAAGCACAGGAGAGGCTACAAAAAGAACTAAGCTAAATCTTTTGGGTCAAAGCAATCCAATTTCAGTTGAAGCAGAGGATAAGCCTCACTTGCACAGCACTGATGGGCTGGCTCAGCAAACGCCAAGTCCTAACCTCGCCTATATGGCTAGCCAGACTAATCCTGTAGGACACAGTCTTAGCACCGCCTATATGGCAAGACCGGCTCAACTTTGAAGAGACCAAGTCCCAAGTTCTGCCTGCGTAGTGGACTTAACATGCAGTGATCAAGTTTTCTCTGCAGATTAGCCAATTGCAAAATGAAGAACAAGGGAAATTAATCCCTGAAGCAGCTGTCAAAGCTAAATTAAGGGAGATGAATTCCCTAAATCGGTGAAGTCGTTGAATGATCAAGACTTACCGGTCCTTGGCCGAATAATAACCAGAGTGGGCATTCCCACCAGTTCAGAGATCTGAGTATCTCTCTCAACCAAGAGAAGAGAAGAAGAGCAGATCACTTCTCTTCAGAGGACCTCAAGTGTCCTATTTATAGGCCTCATGGCCTAAGCGCTGCCACCTCAAGCGTGGAAGCACGACCGTATTTAAGGCAATTATTGCGCCTTGATAAAAGGGACGGTTTTCCCTTGGAACCACACAAAGGGAGAAACGCCTCCCTCATAAAGGCACTTATGGCGCCTTGAAGAAAGGGAACATCCTCCCTTGGAAACGTGCAAATTGGAGAATATCTCCCTCGATTAGCGCGAGAGTAGGAGTAATCCTCCTTGAAATCAACCAACGACAGTTGATCTTGAGAAAGCGACATATGCCCACGAGCGAACATATCTCTGGAAGCCCAGACGCAGGGCTACCCGCGCGAAGCTACTCGGAGTCGCGAACCTGTGCAATTCTTCGGCGAACTTATCCCAAAGCAGGATTGAAGGCGAAGCTGAACTCAACCATCATGGCGACGTTCATACTCCACACACCACCGATCAAAGCAGTTCAAAGTATTTCGAAGTCTGAGCTATTGCAGACTTTCGAAAACTTTGAAGGGGGTCTTGTTGACACTTAAAAAAAAGACAAGATTCTTATTGGTCTGAACAATGTCTAAACTTGTTGACATTTACAAAAGACAAGTGACAGACGAGTTGAAGACCAGTTTTCACCCATCTCCGAGGGACGAGGAAGCAACTTGGACTCTACTGATCCAGCAAGCAGACAGTGAACCCAGATTGTTTCTGAACAGGCCTCAGCAGGTCTAAGGTGCTAGCACTTAGCATTACATGAGCCCAAAGAGATAGCCTCGCTTGAGAGGCTAGGATCATCCAACCCCGCCTTGAAGCCATCCAAAGCCTCGCCAGGAGACTAACTTATAGCTTCGCCGCAGAAGACTTCTAGCTCCGCCGAAAAGCCTCTTTTCAGACTTCGCCAGAAACTGTCTCCAGCTCCGCTACGAGCTCAAAGCGGGCAGCGCCTCTACTGGTCTGCTACGGTCAACCTTTGACCAATCAAATCTCCAGATAAGATCAAATCTAATCAGATCAAATCCAATTAAGATCAAATCGGAGATCAAATATGGCAGTTAATTGCCACAATCTCTTGACTCTCTTAAAACGAGTAAGAGGATCAGGGAAAATCCTCCAACGATATGGAAAGGATCAAAACAGATCAAGAAGATCAACCGACCTGCCAATTCTAGCTTCGCAGAAGCTGATCTTAGCCTCGCAGCAAGGCTACTTTCCAGATTCAAATAGATTTGATTCAATCTGTTTCCATATCTTCAAGGGGACGATTATACCCTTGCTCTCCCTATAAATAGCGCACTAGGGTTACAAGGAGAGGGACTTCTTCCAGAAGAGAGAGGACTCCACAAGCAGAGCCTTCTTCATAACGCACCGTGCGTTCTCGAATTCAGAGACTCTTTAGAGAAATACTTCTCTATTCAGGGTGTTGATATCCTAATAACCCTTTTCTTTCAAGGAATCTCCAGAACCAGGCGAGAAGGAATTCCTCACCAAAGGCGGTTTTGAGAAGTAGCAAGAGGGTTCTACCAACCCTCTATTCTCTAATTCTCAGAACCAGGCGAGAAGGGAATCTCATCGCTCGCATCGTCAAAGGGACAAAGTGGTCGCGCGCTGACCAGACTCCTATCGGCATACTTCTCCAGAATCTCTGAGGAGATCTACTTGTAATCTTTTTAAGAATACTTATAATTTAGCTCCTCAATCCTTTTTATTTGTAAGTTTTCCCCTTTGCAAATATAATGGAAAACAGCCTGGCAGGCAGTTTTTCAAGACTTGAAACTTGGGTTTTAATTTTAAAATAAAATCCCATAAAAATTCTAAAATTTCACAAAAATAGTTTCAGTATAATACATTAATATACAAACATGTTTGAGTAAAATCAAGCCATGCTACAAACATTTTGAATTATTTTTGTAACTTAGAAATTTTGCCGAAAACCAAAACCTGTATTTTCTAAAATTTTGATTTTTCAAATGAAAATACATTTTGTCCAAAACTCATTCAAATACAAAAACATGATATGGAAACAACTTTTAAGGCATGTTGTATATGGATATAATCCAATATACATATAAAGATTTATATCATAACTTTTGACAATAATTCCAAAAACAAGTTTTGTTAAAATACAAAACCTAAACACATGAAAAGGCATATCAAAAGTTTGTCTAAGATATGAAGCATACATGTATATAGAACACATCTAATGTACATTAAACCATGTAAACTTGATTTGAATCTATCTATTCATAAAAACCAATATCGGTTAAATCAAAAATCGAAAACCAATAAACATGAAAACTAGAAACACGTGTGTGTGTGTTGTGAACTTGAGCATATCACACTATCTAGTATTTACAAATGAATCTAAAATAAAATCTAAACTATGTACCGATGTCGTCTTGTAGAACTCCGTCTTCAAGTCGACTCGATCCAACCGTGATCCACGGAGCTTGACTCCAACGAGTGCTATAAATGATCTTGATGCTCGGGCTCTGGAATCACCATGTGAAAGGCTTCAAAACTCCTTTGTTGAAGCTAATCACCTACTAATATCTTGGTTAAGGGTCTGAAACTAACGTCACAAGATTATTAATAAACATAACTACATGAGTTAATCATCATTTAAACTAGAGTGGAAGGCCTCTGGGCCAACTTGTAGAAGCACACCAAACTGAAAACCAACTACAACGCGTGGAGTGATGATCAAAAGAAGAATGCGAACCTTAACACCAAAGCGATGAATGTTTTATTCTGTGCCTTAACCAAAGAAGACTTCAACCGTGTGTCAACAGCCACTTCTGCAAATCAAATATGGCACACTCTTCAGGTAACACATGAAGGCACAAATAAAGTTAAGAAATCTAAAATTTCTGTTCTTGTCCACAAGTTTGAACTTTTCAAAATGAAGGAGAATGAAACCATCTCAAAAATGGTTACAAGATTCACCGACATTACCAATTCCTTAGCATCCCTTGAAAAGGAATACACCCAAGTCAAAAGAGTTCACAAGATCGTTCGAGCACTCACACCAGATTGGGAGAAGAAGACAACCGCAATAGAAGAGCGAATGTTCTCTCAACAATGACATTAGAAAACCTTATTGGTAATCTAATGGCATATGAAGTGCAACTCAAAGAAAGAAAGAAGGATGAACAACAATCTCTCTCAAAGAAGAAAGAACTTGCCTTCCATGTATCCTCAGACACGGACAATTCAGATGATGATAAAGAGGAGATGGCAATGCTTTCAAGAAAATTTAGAAGATTCTTGAAGCAAGGTAAATTTAAATATTTTAACTGTAATAAAACAGGTCATATGAAGAAGGATTGTCAAAATAAAGGTAAATTCAAGAGCAAAAAGTTCCAAAAGAAGAAAGACTACCAAGCATCATGGGAGAACAGTGATTCCTCTTCCTCTGACGAAGAAGAAATCACTGAACATGCCAACATCTGTTACATGGCGCTAGAAGAAGAGAGGTACAATATACTGAACTTTTAGATGCATTCTATGAATTATTCAATGATCTAAAGAATGAAAAAAATGAAGAATAAAGTTTTATTAAAGGAAAATGAAAAACTTTTCAAAGAAAATTCATGTTATATCTCTCAAGTTTCTTCTATAAATTCTCAAAAAGATGATTTTGAAAAAGTAATATCATCATTGAAAAAAGATAATGAGAATTTTATAAAAGAAAATACTTTGCTTAAAAATGAAACTATGTCTTTAAATGAAAGAATTTCTGTGTTACATAAAGACATGTCAATTTTCAAAATAAAATATGAAGAGATTTTGAAAATGTGACTTAGTTTAATCAAGAAAAAGAAAAGTTGAATGATTTGTTATCACATCAAAAGATGTCACATAATCATTATGGTGTTGGATTTTTTGAAAAATCTTCATATGTTAGTAATCCATATAATTCTTTTGTTAAAAGAAAGTCTGATATTGTTTCATAAAGTATTAAGAATAAGTTCATATGGATTCCTAAAATTTAAGCATTGTTGACAAAATACTTATATTGCATCATACATACATGATATACGTAATTCATGCAATTATGTGTATATTAACAGATGGAAACCAAATTCAAATTGGGTTTGGTCTCCTAAAGGTTAATGCTTTACTCTTATGATTGGTACCATCTAATGTTTATCTTTTAGGTACCATATAAGAAGTTTGATAAGAACAATACTTCAAATATTTATCATATACATACATGTTATGATATATTTTTTGTAGGGGGAGAACACAAGTGTTTCTATATCTGTTATAACCCATTTTCTGCAGGGGGAGAACATATAACTTATTTTCTACAGGGGACGCATTTGTGCACACAAAGTATCATCATCAAAAAGGGGGAGAATGTTGGAACGTGCTTTTGATGATACATTTGTGAAGCCATATATTTGGAGCTCTATCACAAGTCTATTCAAGAGTTCTTCATGATCAAGACTTCCCAAGGAGAGTTGATAATGATGTGTATTGTAATTATTGATAGCATGTTAAAAGCCTTGACACACACACACATCATAGTGTATTAGTCAACTTATAGCCTTTGGGAGTCGACTTATACTTGGTATAGTCGACTTGTAAATTTCCCAAGTCGACTAGCTTTTGTCCTGAAAGCATACCAACTCTCTGTTAGCATTATTCGTCGACTTAACATTCTTTCTAGTTGACTAATAGATGGCCTAGTAGACTTATAATATAGTTCTAGTTGATTTGGTTCAGTTTTCAGAAGCTTGTCTTTTGATTTTATCATGACTTAGTCGACTTGGTCTTTTCTATAGTCGACTAACCTTGAGAAATTCGTCTACCCTAGTCGACTAACTCATATCTCAAGTCGACTAATGACAGTTTCTGACTGTTGAACAGTTTCTATTTTCTGGTATTTCCTTCAACATTATCCAACATTTAAACATTCAAAATGGACCTAATAACTACCCTAACTAACCATAGAGTTCAGTTATAAATAGGGTTGTTATCTTAGGTTTAAAATACCAATTCAAATATATTGTTTTCTGTTAAAAAAGCTCTGAAAAATTCTGGTTTTCTGAAAATTGTTCCCACTTTCTGTTTCTTCACCAAATTCCTACTCTAAAGTGAAGATTTCTTAAAGTCAACCTATAATAGCCCTTGTCCACGATCACATACTGAATCAAGGCTTATAGGAAAGTTTGTAATCACTCAAAGGAATTATTGTACAAGAGCGTCTTCTTGGTGTAGAAGAGAAGTTGTACAAGGTGTTGTGCTCTTCTTGGTTCTAAGAAGAATTGTATACATTTGGCAAAGGGGATTTGTCAAGTGGGATACAAGGTGTTGATTATGGGTGTACAAAGTCAAAGGATAAAGGAAAATCTCAAGCGCGTGGCTTGGGGACTGGATGTGGGTCACAAGGACCGAACTAGGATAAATCTCTCGTGTTTGCGTTTGCTTAACTTTTCTAAGATTTAATTTCCTTTTATTGCAAGTTCTTTATTTATTTAACTCTAATCATCCTTTGTTTAGTATATGTGTTGACATTGTATTTTAGATCCACAATTGGCATCATCTCGGGACCAACAAAGAACTCTAAACAACACGAACCCACAAGTTCCCTCCTTAAATACAAAGATGAAACACTTTGGTGATTTCAACACTTTTATCACCTAAAACTCTCTCACAACAAAGATCCCTATAGGATTGATAAAGTAATGGATAGATCATGTATGTGTGAGAAAAACTTGGATAAAATTAGTGGTGAAGAACTCAAGGAATCTCTTTTTCAAAGTACTCTTGAAAACTCACCTTTAATATGGAAGTATTTGGCTGTAAAATAAGTGGAGATAAATACTTAGAAAGGTAGGAAAAACTAGCTTGAAAATTCACTTCAAATCTTGTTAAAAACAGTCCAAGGGAACCGCTATTTATAGGCCCCAAAATATGACCGTTGGAGGCCAACTCAGCAGGAGATCCTGCTGTTGGTCAATCGCCTGGTCGACCGCCAATGGTCAGATTTTTGACCATTGGGAAAAGCGATCGACCTGCCGGTCGACCGTAAACTCGGCTATGACTTACCGATCGATCGGGGCCATTTACAGAGAGCAGAAGCTCTCTCGCGGTCGTCCGTGTGGTCGACCAGCCCTTGGCTGTGGACGTTCGTGCACATCGGTCGACCGCCCGGTCGACCGGCAGAAGGCCTAGTTAGCAATTTTTGGTATTAAACATGGTCTTTTTACCTTCAATAAAATCCCATAAATTTCACAAAAATATGTTCATTAATATACTTTGAATTACAACATGTTGATTAAAAATCAAAACATATTACAAAGATTTTGGACTATTTTTATTATCAGAAAATTTTGGCTTAAACAAAAATCTGTATTTTTCAAAAAATTTTTTCAAAACTTCTCCAAATAAAAAAACAAGATATTTTAAACCCTTTTGAAGCTTGGTGTGTATGGATATGATCCACCACACATATATGATGAAGTATCTATGTTTTTGATAATAAACTCAAAAATATGTTTTGATAAAAACACATGTATATTTTGAAGCTTAAAAATCAAACTGGTATTTTTCAAAATGAAAACACTTTTATGAAAACACATATAAATCTTGTGTGTGAGTGTATATTAACTTGAGCAATCCACCATCTAATCTATACTTTACATTTTATCTAAAAATAAAATCTTGACACTTACAAACATGACACAAGTCTTCTTGCAAATCTTCTCTTGAGGTCTTCTTCTCCTTCTTGACTCGGTCCAAACCTTGATCCAATGAGCTAGACTCCTCTTGAGTACTTGATGCAATCTTGATGCGCGAGCTGTTGAATCAACACGTTCTAGCTCCAAAACTTTGACTTTAAATCCTTTTGTTGAAGCTAAACACCAACTAAGATCTTGATCAAATATCTGATACTAATTAAACACAAGATCATTAGTACTATAACTACATGAGTTAATCATCAAAACTAGAGCGATGGGCCTTTGGGCCAATAATCTCCCACTTTTTGATGATAACAAACTCATGGAGTTATATATGCATGGATTAAAGATAAGCTTCATAAAAGCTCCCCCTTAACTCATGCATAACAATAAACAACAAGATAATTAATAAAGTGCATAAAATTAAACAAATATATATCTACATAAGCAAGGAGATAAACATGCATAAAGCAAAAAACCTTCTCCTCCTTTTTGTTTAGAAAACAATAAACATGTATATATAGATCTTTAAATATTTGTCCCCCTTTTCGTCAATAAACATGCATATATAAATCAAACAAACATGCATATATAAACATGCATATCAAATACTCCTCCCCCTTTTTGTCAAATCATCAATAAAGGGCCAAAAATAAATCAAACAATAAGGATATATATATATATATATATATATATATATATATATATATATATATACATGCTATATTATGCTATATACATTCATGAAGAAGAGAGACGTGAAGTTAGCTCCCCTTGCATACATGCATTATATGAAGAAGGGATGATAAAGTTCTAACTCACATAAAGCATAATATACAATGTATAAGTGGAGATGTTAAGCTCCCCCTACAAACGTATACCACATAAAAAAGAGATGTCAAACTCCTTAATATAAGATACACTTAACATGATCTATATATAGAAGAGATGTTAAGCTCTCCTTGCATATAGGCAATTCATAGCAAAAATTTGAAATCACTTTAAAACTTCGAAATCTCTTAAGTCAACAAAACAAATTTTGAGATACCATTTGAAAGTAAACAAAATTTTAAGATTCCAATGAAAGTAAAACGTTTTGTATTTTTGATACCAATTGAAATATATAGTAAATTTTGATACCAAATAAAAAATGTCAATTGAAATACCAATTAAAAACTATGCATAAGCTTCTAAATATACCAATTTATTTTTATTTTAAGTCAAGCTTAGTGATCGGGGGAAAAAGCGCGCAAAAAATGTATGTTTGAAACTGATATTTAAAGTGTGTGTGCTTTGGCTTCCTCGATACTTCCGTTATAGCATAGAAGCTAAAACGAGTCGAATCCATCAAGATGGGAGGCGATAGAAGCTTTACTGGTTGATCACATGTGTATTAAAAGTTCTTCAAAGATTTAAAGAATAAAAAGAAAAGAAAAGAACGAATGAAAAGAGAAGTACGGTGAAACACGAAGGAGTGAAAAACATTGAAGATAAGATATTTGTGATTTTTGGAATGTTTCTAAAATAAAGTGAAAAAGAAAGAAAACTCACGGCTAATAACTACTAATGACTGTACCAACATGCTAACCTCTTAGTGATAGTTGCCTCACATGTATCATTGGCCATCGCTAGTCCTTGGTTCAAGAGCTTTACAAAATGACCCATATGTAACTTATCACAACTCAACTCAATAAACAAGTGCAAGCTACACTTAAACCATCAAAACTAAAAGTAAGTATGGAGTAAAGTAATGTTAGCTTGTTAGAGAGCTAGGAAGTTAGAGTGTTAGATCCATCATCATCAACCATCAATGGCTCTTGCAAGAGCAAGGCCAAGTAGACGCTATTAGATTCATGTGAATTATCAAATAAGAAGTTAGACTAGTTGGTAGTTAGTAGTTAGTTGCTATGAGAAAAAAATTAGCTACACATATAAAAGAGATTAGAGAGAAGAAATAAAAATAAGATAAGAAAGCACCTTTCATAGATTGTCACCTTCTATTACAAGCACTCTTGCTTCCCAACATGTACCACTCTCTCTCCCTATTACAAGATTTACAGGAAATGAAAAATATAAGGGAGGAAGAAGAAGAAAAACCAAACTACACTACCCTAAACTACAAAATGGAAAATGAGAACTACCCTAAACCTTGCATAACTTATGCTCTGGAACACCAAGGGGTATTTATAGGCACTAGGGGAACGGGGGCCAGTGGACAACCCCTGGCCCGAAGCTAGGCCCGTGCCGCGACCGGACGGCCGCGTTTTCGCGACCATACTAGGGCCGCGCGCGCGCGCTTCTAGCCGTGCGCGGTCCCGTCTGTCCCCTATTAGCTTCTGCTACTGATTTCTGATTTTGGGCCCCTGGTTTTGACAAATAAGCTCTTCTAGGTTAATAGCTATGATATAGGCTTTTCATCACCAATTAAATGGTGATTTAGGGACTTCTTCTTCATTGCACACCATAGACCTAGAATCAAGCAAACAAAACTTTATTAGTAGAATTTTATACCAAATAAATATGTGGATGTGATAAAAATTATGCAAAATTAGAGACTAATCACACCCCCACACTTAACATTTTGCTCGTACCGAGCAAAACAAAAATATGAAAATTATTACACCACTTTCGTAGGAGACGCGATTGCACTGAGCATGTGCAACAAGCCGTTAAACCTCTAAGTTTTCCCTAGAGGAGGAGTTTTGTCTCCAGAGGGTTTTTAGCGGATTACACCCACAAAATCCATAAAGAAAGAAATCAAATACTAGTATTTTTGAAAATGCATTTTAAAAATAGAGAAAAGTGTTTGAAGTATTTTTGCAAAAATATAAGTGATCCATGGTCAGAGGTTAACCAGAAATTATTCTTCCTTAAACTAAGTCGAAATGCAAAATCTTGTTATAAATTAAATGTAAGAATTTAAAATTGAATTAATTCTTTGATCTTTCATAAAACTTTTAGAAAAATATGCACTTTGTGAATAGTGAAGGTTTTTGGGATATCAACTTTAACTTTCATGCCATTTACTTATATTATATATATATACTTATTTATTATTATTATTTTCTTCCTATAGTTTAGGCTTTCTTATTTATCCGGGTAGTGAGCCTTTAGCCGGTGACTCCCAAACTAGATGATCTTAGGGCACCAGATGAGAAAACATCCCTCGGATTTAAGGACTCGAGTAAAAAAGGCCACAAAACTAAAGGGGATTATTTTATTTTTTTGTCCACCATTTTAGGTGTGAATAATCATTCTTCCTAATGCATAATTACCCAACTACAATAAGTGATTTTTATTATAATAACTTTCTTATATTATTTTTAATGGCATTTCAGTCTTTATTTCAATCTCAAAAATTGTGCAAGTCTGGAGTGCATAAATCTAAGGGAAAAAATTCAAGATCAAATTATCTTTTCAATCTTACTTTCTTATCCTAAAATTTAAACAAGATCTATTATTTTGACTCGGTTTAAAATTTCATAATTTTAGGTCTTTCTAATTCCTAAGATAATCTTAATTTTCTTAAAAATAAATCAAAACTATTTTTCTTAATTCAAAAAGTTTTGTAAAAAGTGATTTTTTTAATTAAAAAGAAGTGAAAACGAAAAAACTTTTTTTTATTAAAAAGAAGTGCAAAAGAAAGAAAATATACAACTAACTATGTTAGTAAACCCTCCCCCACACTTATCTCATGCATTATCCTCAATGCATCGTGAATGTGTATATACATGAAACAAATGAAATCACCTAGAGAGGGTGAATAGGTGATAATGCCAATCAATGTACAAATAAAAAATTATGATGCAACAATCACCCAAAACAGGACTAGAAGCCGAATACCCCGTGAAGGGTTCTGAACTCCTTCCTCGTGATTCCTCTAAATAAGAGTTTGAGGTGCGTATTACAATCTTGTTGTATGAGTATTAGATTGACAAGATGAATATGAAACAAGTGAATATAGCAATGAATAAGAAGAGTAAGCACAGTATTGCAATGAGTATGTAGAGCAAGTATATGAAGCAATGAATAAGAAGCAATGAATAACTAGCAAGAAATAAAAGCAAGAAGCAAGCAAACCAAATGCAAACACCGAGAATTTTTTCGAGGCTCGAGCACCCAGCTCTACGTCCCCGCCTTCATCCAGAAGGATTTCTAACCACTATAACTTCACAAAGAGTTACAATCACACCGGAGTACCCAACTCCACAATCTCAAGTACAAGTATTCTCTTGGTGATCAAAAGACCACAAACTCTCTTTTGAAAAATTCTTTTCCCTTACAAAATTCCTGTAGAACAATGAGTAGGATTGAAGCTCTAGTATTTGTAAGTGGGAAAAAGAAATAGAATTTGAGAGAGTTTTTGAAACCAAAACTTCAGAAATGAGAGATTTTTCAGTACAAAAATCAAGAACAAAACTCTTTTGAAAGCTCTTTTAAACTTGAAAATTTTTGCAATTGATTGTTATGAATCCCACAACCCTAATCACCCCTATTTATAGGATAGAGCTAGGGTTTAAAGAGTAAACTCATATAATAGTAATTAGGAAGTATTTGACCCATAAAACAACCTTAAAACTCGTTTAGAGAAGAAAAAGACAAATTTAAAATGTGTTTTTAAAACTAGCCGTTATGGCAGAAAACGCTCTCTCGGTCGACCGGTCGGTCGACCGGCTTTCAAAATAAAAGAGCCGTTGCGGCTCTCGGTCGACCGTTCGTTCGATCGAAACAAACAGAGAGTTACTGTCTTTCAGTCGGACGAAGGTCGATCGACCGAAGACGGGTTTCGGTCGACCTCCCGGTCGACTGGGAAACGTGCACACATGCACACACCCAATGGTCAGATTTCGGTCGACCGGGTCAGTCGATCGATCTGACCTGACATAGAGGCGTTCGGCCAGTCGGTCGACCGGCTCTGGTCAAAAACTGAATTTGGAAAAGATTTTCTATAAGATTTTGATATTTTACAAAATAGTTTTGATTAAAACTATGTATAACACACATAATTGAGTTTATAAACAAAAGACTATATTTAAAAATATTTTGTACATATTTATAGGGGAAATTTTAGAAATGATATGTGCGCAAAAACTTGTGTGTGTAGGTATATTGAGCTTCAAACCTATTCACTATTCTTTAACAAAACTATAAAACTAGAAACAAATCTAATGAAGTCTCTTGAGCCAAAATGAAGTCTTGAGTCATGCAATGCCAAACAAGAGCCTTCTCTTCTATGGACAATCCTCTTGTGCCATATGCCTTGTTTGCTTCATGAACCTAGAAAATCTTTGCAATAGCTAGGCAATGTCCTTCAAAGATGGTACTAACTTGAAACATATCTTGAACAAACTTATTAGTACTATATAGATTCTATGTGTTTTGTTATCATCAAAACTTTAAACAAATGGAGAGTGTAACCTCTTGGGCCAACAATCTCCCCCTTTTTGATGATGACAAAACAAATAGGCTATATCAAAAAGATGTAAATAGAGAGGTAAAACTCTCCCTCAAATTATGCTATACTAAACAAGTAATAGCAATACAAAATCTATAAAGACAATAATTTGAATTTTTAATAACAAGCAAAAACATGAGAATGAAAATAAAAACCAAAAACATGAGAATGAAAACACATAAAAACACTTGCAAAACCATGTACATTTGTAAACCAAGATCAAAACCAAATAAACTCATGTTTTTAAGGAACTCATAAACAAAGCACAAGAACTCATTTTTCTCCCCCTTTTTGTCATACATCAAAAAGGGATAAGGAAAGAAGGAAAACAATTTTATTCAATAACACAAACATTAAGTTCACCACATATAAAGGAAAATCAATTAAAATCAAGTGGTTTAGTGAAAATATCGGCAAGTTGTAAATCCGAAAAAACATAATCAATCTCTATATCACCTTTCTCAAAATGATCTCTAAGAAAGTGATATCTAATCTCTATGTGCTTGGTCTTACTATATTGATTTGCATTCTTAGTCATATGAATAGTACTAGTATTATCACAGAATATTTTTATATGGTCATAATGCAAATCATAATCAAGGAGAGTATGTTTCATCCAAAGGACTTGTGCACAACAAGCCCCCGCCACAACATACTCCGCCTCGGCGGTTGAAAGAGCTACCGAATTTTATTTCTTAGAGGACCATGAAATAAGACAATTACCAAGAAATTGACATGTCCTACTAGTACTCTTTCTATCCACCCTACAACCCGCATAGTCGGCATCCGAAAAACACATCATTTAAAAATCTCCGATTTTTGGATACCAAAGACCCATTCCAGTTGTGCCCTTAATATAACAAATAATGCGTTTTACTGCAATAAGATGAGACTCTTTAGGACACGATTGGAATCTAGCACAAAGACACACACTAAACATTATATCCAGCCTACTTGCCGTTAAATACAACAAACTACCAATCATGCTTCTATATAACTTAATATCAACACATTTACCTTGGTCATCCTTATCAAGCTTGGTGGTAGTTTCCATGGGGGTGTTGCAAACTTTCGCACCTTCAAGTCCAAATTTCTTTATTAGTTCCTTTGCATACTTGGGTTGACATATGAATATCCCATCCCGCATTTGCTTGATTTGGAGTCCAAGAAAGAAGTTCAATTCACTCATTGAAGACATTTCGAATTCAAGTTGCATACACTTTTCAAAATCCTTGCATAAAAGCTCATTAGTAGAACCAAAAATTATATCATCAACATAAATTTGTACTATTAGATGTCATTATCAACATGCTTAGTAAATAATGTTGTGTCTACTTTGCCTTTAACAAAATCATTGGAAAGAAGAAAAATAGAAAGCCTTTCATACCAAGCTCTAGGAGCTTGCTTCAATCCATACAAAGCTTTATCAAGTTTAAAAACAAAATTAGGATGAACATGATCAACAAAACCGGGAGGTTGTTCAACATAAACTTCTTCATTTATAAAACCATTTAAAAATGCACTTTTTACATCCATTTGAAAAAGTTTAAAATTTTTAAATGATGCAAAAGCTAGTGTCATCCGTATGGCTTCAAGCCGTGCTACGGGTGCAAAGGTCTCCTCAAAGTCAATTCCTTCAACTTGAGTGTAACCTTGTGCCACTAACCTAGCTTTATTCCTAATCACATTTTCTGACTCATCCAGCTTATTCCTAAAAATCCACTTAGTACCAATTATTGGTCTATCGTGGGGTCTAGAAACAAGGTGCCAAACTTGGTTGCGCTCAAATTGATTAGTTCCTCTTGCATAGCTAGCAACCAATATGAGTCACCCTCAGCTTTGAGGATGTTTTTTGGTTCAAAATGAGAAATGAATGCAAAGTTACCACATAAGGCATGGAGTTTGGAGCGAGTTGTTACCCCTTTAGATACATCACCTAAGATGAGATCCTTGGGATGATTTGTAGCGTATCTCCAATCTTTAGGAAGCGGTTGAGGTTGTTCCACTTCTTCCTTTTGAACTAATCCAATAGATTCTTGCTTTTCTTCTTGAATGGGAGAGTCCTTCAAGGAAAGTTTCCCCATGTCCTCACTTAATGGTCAATCTCTACAACATTCTCAACAACAACATTAGATTCTTCAAATTTAACATGCATGGATTCTTCAATAGTAAGAGTGGATCTATTGAAAACTCTATAAGCTTTGCTAGTAGAAGAATATCCAACAAATATTGCTTCATAAGCCTTAACATCAAATTTACCTAAGTTATCCTTAGTATTTAAAACAAAACACTTGCATCCAAAAACCTTGAAATATGAAACATTTGGTTTTCTTAAATGATAAATTTCAAAAGATGTCTTGAAAGTATTTTTACACAAATAAATACGATTTGATATGTAGCATGCGGTGCTTACGGCCTCGGCTCATAGATATTGAGGGAGTCATATTCACTTATCATAGTCCTAACCATCTCTTGAAGTGTTCTATTCTTTCTTTCTACAACTCCATTTTGTTGTGGAGTTCTAGGACATGACATTTCATGCTTGATTCCCTTGTCATCACAATAAGTCATGAAGAGTTGGTTAATGAACTCACCACCTCTATCACTTCTTATTTTCAAAATCAAAAAACCTTTTCTTTTTCAACTCTTTTTCGAAAAATCTTAAAATGCGAAAAAGTTTGATCTTTGTGTTCCAAAAAGAAAACCCAAGTGAAACGGAAAAAATCATCAACTAAAACAAAAGCATATCTACTTCCATTTAAGCTTTTAGTTTTAGTTGGTCCAAAAAGATCCATATAAATTAATTCTAATGGCCTAGTTGACATGATATCCTTGATTGATTTGAAAGAAGACTTGGTTTGTTTTTCAAGTTGGCACGCACCACAAATGCGGCCTTTTTCAAACTTCAAGCAAGGAATATCCTTCACCAATTCCTTAGAATTAATCCTAGCAAGATGATCAAAAGATCATGTCCTAATCTTCTATACCAAAGCCAAGAAGTCTCATCAAAAGCATTCAAGCATTTAGTAGAACAATCCAAACTAAGCATGTCAATGATATAGACATTATTATCACGAAAATCAGTGAGAATACAATCATTGGTTTTACAACCAAAAATTTTGCAAGACGAATCATCAAAAACGACTTTAAGATCACGATCACAAAGTTGACTTATACTAAGCAAATTATGTTTAAGTCCATCAACTAAAATAACATTTTCTATAATAGGAGATGCATTAATTTGAATGTTACCTATACGATGATTGTGCCCTTGGAGTCATCTCCAAAGGTGACGGAGCCACCTTCAACGTACCTTGATAGGGTTGTATAGTTGTTGATATCCCATGTCTTATGTTTTGAACAACCACTATCAAGGTACCACCGCTCCTTACGTCTTGGAGCCGTAGTGTGTACCTACATCAAATAATTTAAGACTTGATTTTGGTACCCACATTTTCTTGGGTCCTAAAGTGTTAGTGTCATGAACCCACACAAGATTATTAGATCTATTTATTTGGTCATAGAAAAATTTAGCTAAGTGGCCATTTCGACCACAATAAGTGCATCTATAAACTCTTCCATATTTAAATGCATAGTGAGTGTGTGGCCTACTAGCATGTGACTTGTGTGCATGAAAAGATTTAACATGTGAAGTGTTGACAAGATGAGCATTTTTAGCATGGATAGTCTTATCATGTGGAGAGTGCTTCTTTGCAAACATTTCCTCTAATTTCTTAGTATTAAAAGCACAATCCTTTAAAACATTTTCAAAATTAACAATTCTAGTTTTATAACAAAGAAAGTTCATTTTCATCAACTTTTAGAAATTTTGCTTTACAAGCTACTTTATAAGCATCAAAATCTCTTTTAGTTGAAACAAGAATAGAAGAAATTTCTTCCTTATCTTTTGAAACAATAGCAAGTTGGTTTTTGAGCAATTCTATTTCCTTTTTCAAATTAGAGCATTCTACCTTTTTATCATCAAAGCTTTCAGAAAGTTCAACAAAAACATGAACTAGCATTTCTCTACTTATTTCATTTTCTTTATCAAGAGGTTAAGATGTTGCCATGAAACACATATTTGCTGTGTCCACCTCATCTTCGGACTCGCTTTCCGAATCCCAAGTGGCTTTGTATGCTTTCTTTTCAATCGGCTTCTTTGCTTGTTGGAGAAAGTCACCTTTTTCTTGAAGTCCGGGCAATCGGCCATAATATGTCCGGGTTTTCGGCAATTGTAGCATATGATTCTTCTCTCCTCTTTCCCTTTCAATTTTCTTCTAGAGTTGAGTTTGTTCTTCTGGTACATCCTTTTGACATTTCTTACTAGAAGAGATAGCTTCTCATCGTCTTCATCTTCTCCATTGTCGTCAATAGTGGAGGAAGACTTGAAGGCTATGGACCTCTTCTTTTGAGGAACCGCTTCTTCTCTTGCCTTCTTTTCCATCTCATAAGTCTTAAAGTTTCCAATAAGACTTATGAGATCCATTTCATCCTTGTCATTCAATTCCTTTAAGGTGGTAGCCTCTATCTCCCATGATGAAGGAAGAGCTCGAATCACTTTTCCCACCTTTTGGTCATTGCTTATAACATCACCTAAAGAAGAAAGAGCATTGGTGATCTTAGTAAACCTTGTAATCATAGAATCAATAGACTCATCTTCAATCATTTTAAAACATTCATATTGGGACCTCAAGAGATCTATCTTAGCCCTCTTTACTTGTGATGTCCCCTCGTGTGTGACCAACAAGTGTTGCCAAATCTCATAGGCAGATTGGCAATGTATAACCCGTGTAAGATCATCCTCATTCAAGGCAGTGAGAACGGAGTTTTGGGCCTTGAATTTGCCTCATATTCTTTGTAGGTAAAGAAAGTATTGCAATGAGTATGTAGAGCAAGTATATGAAGCAATGAATAAGAAGCAATGAATAACTAGCAAGGAATAAAAGCAAGAAGCAAGTAAACCAAACGCAAACACCGAGAATTTTTCCGAGGTTCGAGCACCCAGCTCTACGTCACCGCCTTCACCCAGAAGGATTTCTAATCACTATAACTTCACGAAGAGTTACAATCACACTGGAGTACCCAAACTCCACAATCTCAAGTACAAGTATTCTCTTGGTGATCAAAAGACCACAAACTCTCTTTTGAAAAATTCTTTTCCCTTACAAAATTCCTGTAGAACAATGAGTAGGATTGAAGCTCTAGTATTTGTAAGTGGGAAAAAGAATTAGAATTTGAGAGAGTTTTTGAAGCCAAAACTTCAGAAATGAGAGAGATTTTTTAGCACAAAAACCAAGAACAAAACTCTTTTGAAAGCTCTTTTAAACTTGAAAATTTTTGCAATTGATTATTGTGAATCCCACAACCCTAATCACCCCTATTTATAGGAGGGTTTAAAGAATAAACTCATATAATAGTAATTAGGAAGTATTTGACCCATAAAATAGCCTTAAAACTCATTTAGAGAAGAAAAAGACATTTAAAACGTGTTTTTAAAACTAGTCGTTATGGAAGAAAACACTCTCTCGGTCGACCCGTCGGTCGACCAGCTTTCAAAATAAAAGAGCTGTTGCGGCTCTCGGTCGACCGAAACAAACAGAAAGTTACTGTCTTTCAGTCGGCCGAAGGTCGGTCGACCGAAGACGGGTTTCGGTCGACCTCCCGGTCGACCTGGAAACATGCACACATGCACGCACCCAACGGTCAGATTTCCGGTCGACCGGGTCGGTCGAACAATCTGACCTGACATAGAGGCGGTCGACCGGTCGGTCGACCAGCTCAGGTCAAAAACTGAATTTGGAAAAGATTTTTGATAAGATTTTGATATTTTACAAAATAGTTTTGATTAGAACTATGTATAATACACAAAATTGAGTTTATAAACAAAAGACTATATTTAAAAATATTTTGTACATATTTATAGGGGAAATTTTAGAAATGATATGTGCGCAAAAACTTGTGTGCGTAGGTATATTGAGCTTCAAACCTATTCACTATTCTTTAACAAAACTATAAAACTAGAAACAAATCTAATGAAGTCTCTTGAGCCAAAATGAAGTCTTGAGTCATGCAATGCTAAACAAGAGCCTTCTCTTCTATGGACATTTCCTCTTGTGCCATATGCCTTGTTTGCTTCATGAACCTAGAAAATCTTTGCAATAGCTAGGCAATGTCCTTCAAAGATGGTACTAACCTGAAACTTATCTTGAACAAACTTATTAGTACCATATAGCTTCTATGTATTTTGTTATCATCAAAACTTTAAACAAATTGAGAGTGTAACCTCTTGGGCCAACAACAAATAGGAAGGAAGGAAAGTTACCTCATGGTGGTGGCTGCGGTGGTGGCGGATTGGGCCTAGTGTTGCTACCCAATCAAGAAATCATGGATCTTCTAGAAACTCACCAATGACCTTTCTAATACGACCCAGTAAAAGAATGATGGACTGAATGGTCTTATTTAAAAATTATCCCCATCTAATTTTCAATTTTCAAAAATAATTACTGAGTTATTTTCTTCAACATCCTTATCTAACAATGAAGTGTGATTTTGGAAGATGATGGACTTAGACTCAAATGGATCAGGAATAAAAACCGATACCGACTCAGGAATTTGACTTAGATCAAGTCGAGAATCAATAAGAGTCAAAATTGGTTCAAAAATAGGGTCCAAACCAAAGAATTGATATTCACATACTTTCCCCATCAATGAAGTGTGATCGTAAGATATTGGTGATTCAATTTCACGGTGTACGGCTACAGGATTCAATGTTGACTCCGGAATAGAGAAAAAATCTAGTAAAGATACTGTGGTCATTATTGAATCAAAAAGTGAAGTAGAATTACCAACTTGAGGTTCAGGATCACTTTCATGCTCAAGTTCAATTTCAGAAAAAGGATAACTTGCTAAAATGTCAAGGTGATTCTTAAAATTTAAGGCAAGTTCAAAAGGATGTAAGGAAATTGAATTTTGATTTTCGACACCAGAAGGAATGTGAATGGGTGAAATGATTGATTCAAGCTCAGGAAGTATGAGAATCAAAACTGGCTCAAGAACGTTATTTAGTTTAGGTAACACTACAGGAGTCGATAGTGATTCAGTGCACGGACTCGAATTGCTAATTTGAAGCTCAGGTTCACATTCATCTTCAAGTTTAATTTCAGAAAATGGATAACTTGCCAAAGTATCAAGAATTGGATGTTAGTCAAGTTCAAGTTGGTATGATGAAATTAAAGCTGGATTTCCAAAATGGCAAGATTCTTGAACATTTGATGGACATGGGAAGTCAATTGTATTTTGCATTATGCGCTCAGTCTCTTGCACAAATTCCATAGTATTTTCCCATAATGATTTTTCTTTGAGTTGTTCTGGGAAAGAACTACATGAATTATGAAAATAAAGTGGACATGATAAGGCCATCAGGTTTTTAAATTGTTTTTGGGACTTTATTACTTCTTCCAAACTCCTTTCTAATGATGATTTTTCTTCAATTGGTGGTTCAGGAAAAGTAGTATATGAATCAAAATTGGAGAATAAATATTCTGAAAATTGTGGACAAGATGGTTGAAAATTTGACTCGAGGTAGGTGAATCCCCATGAACTCTTTGAAGAGTTAAAATTATTTTGAAAATTATGGTCATAAGATTGGGAGTACGAGTCATATTGATTCGGATAATCCCAACCCAGCATATATGGTTGGTTCATGTTGTACATAGCCGGGTCAGAGTTATCTGAGTCAAATGAGGTCGGGGTGAAGTATGGATTCATATTAGGATTGAAAAAATTGTTGTTGTTGAAATCCATATCACAATTTACAAGAAAGGAAAAAAACAACCAAATAAACAAACAAACAAATAAAGAACAAGAAAAAGAAAAAGAAAACAAGCCTATGCTAGGGTTGACTTAGACCTAGATGACTCCTAACTGGTTAGACTGTCACGGGGGGGTATATTGTCGGAAGCTGACCACTAGTTAGTCAGCCAGGTAGGGGCAAGATCAGTGGAGGTATCCGTGCCGGAGCAACGAGCCTAATTATGCCAAACCACTGTTCTTAGAGGTTTCGCCTCTCAATCCCTAACCTTAGACACCGATTGGACAAGAGTCAACTTCTAACAACTTTTCCCTTAGGTCAATATCCTAAATGAGTCCGAGATGTCCCTAGGGGCCAACGTCTAGCAAGTTTTATTTAGGCTTGGGTTATGTGAGTGGGGAGGTGATTTTTGGGCTAAGGGAGGGTAATGACTTTCCCACCTTATGTTGTATTGGGTGTTGCTCTTAAGTTAAATTTGTGCAAATGTGCAATATAGATAAGAATGAATACAAAAAACCGAGTAAATCGTTGAAGTGTTTGTCCTAACTATATGCAATGTAATATGTACACCTCCTATCAATGTCACAACAACACAAGAATAAAATACAGTATATTGGAATAAAAATTGACACGTGCCTAGATGTAAATATCTAAACCTATTTAAAGCATCCAGTTTCCGTATTTTAGTTCTTATAATTATTTACAGTGTACAGGTATATGAATAAAAATTAGCAGCAGAGTATATGAATGTACAAGAGTTTACCCAACCAGACAAGAGCAAGTGTGGACTTCTGCAATGCTAAAAATTTAACCTGAACACCAAAAACAAAGAAGACATGTTAACAAAACGTAAAGTCAAACCGTTCCCATCCCCGACAACAGCGCCAAAATTTGATCAGGGAAAAATCGCGCACAAAAAGTGTATGTTTGAAATTGATATTTAAAGTGTGTGTGTTTTGGCTTCCTCGATACTTCTGTTATAGCATAGAGGCTAAAATGAGTCGAATCCACAAGGATAGGAGGTGATAGAAGCTTTATCGGTTGATTCACGTGTGTGTTAAAAGTTCTTCAAAGTTTTAAAGAATGAAAAGAAAAGAAAAGAAAGAATGAAAAGAGAAGTACGGTGAAACGCGAAGGAGTGGAAGCATAGAAGAAGATAAGATATTTGTGATTTTTGAAATATTTCTAAAATAAAGTGAAAAAGAAAGAAAACTCACAGCTACTAACTACTAATGACTCTATCAACATGCTAACCTCTTAGTGATAGTTACCTCACATGTATCATTGGCCATCACTAGTCCTTGATTCAAGAGCTTTACAAAGCATGACACAAAAACCCAACTCAACAAATAAGTGCAAGTTACACTTAAACCATCAAAACTAAAAATAAGCATGGAGTAAAGTAATGTTAGCTTGTTAGAGAGTTAAGAAGTTAGAGTGTTAGATCCATCATCATGAGCCATCAATGGCTCTTGCAAGAGCAAGGCCAAGTAGAGGCTATTAGATTCATGTGGATTATCAAATAAGAAGTTAGACTAGTTTGGTGGTTAGTAGTTAGTTGGCATGAGAGAAAAATTAGCTACACATGTAAAAGAGATTAGAGAGAAGAAAATAAAGATAAGGTAAGTGAGAACCCTTTATAGATTGTCACCTTCTATTACAAGCACTCTTGCTTCCCAACATGTACCACTCTCTCTCCCTATTACAAAATCTACAAGAAATTGAAAATACAAGGGAGGAAGAAGAAGAAAAACTAAACTACACTACCTTAAACTACAAAATGGAAAATGAGAACCACCCAATCCTTGCATTCTTCTGCTCTGGAACCCCAAGGGGTATTTATAGGTACCAGGGGAATAGGGGCCAGGGGACAACCCCTGGCCCGAAGCCAAGCGCGCACAGCGGCCATATTAGGGCCGCGCGCGGTCCCGTCTATCCCTTATCAACTTCTTCTCCTGGTTTTTTTATTTTGGGCCCCTGGTTTTGATGAATCAGCTCTTCTAAGTCAATGACTATGATATAGGCTTTTAATCACAAATTAAATTGTGATTTAGGGTCTCCTTCTTCATTGCATACCATAGACCTAGAATCAAGCAAGCAAAGCTTTATTAGCAGAATTTTATACCAAGTAAATATGCGGATGTGATAAAAATTATGCAAAATTAGTGACTAATTACTTAGTATAATTATAATTTGTTCTTTAAACATGTAATGGATATTGTAAATCAAGCACAATCAAAACATATATATATGTATGAAAAAAATTACCAATTGAAATTGATATTATTTGAGATTTTGAAACATACATATATAGAAACAAATATGAGTATACAAAAAAATAGAATTCCATGAAGAAAAAGTGTATAACTCATATCTATCTACCCTATTCATGCACATGATAAAAAGATTTTCAATGAGGCTCACAAGGCATTGTCACCCATCCAATCGCCCTTTAAGGGTAGAAGTTTTCAAAAATAAGATTTGAAAATAGTTGTATTTTGCAAATACTACCAAATGAAGAATAAATAACTAGTTAATATAAATTTAAAAAACCAGTTAAGGATCTGATTGGTAGCTAATATGCATATTTAGTATCATATTTCCATACTTATTTTAGAATAAAAGCCTGCATTGTCCTAATTAATTGTTTAATTTATTTGCAGGCCCAATCCTTAAGGAGATGAAGAGAAATGAGCCCAAAAGCCCACCAGAATTCTGAATTAAATCAGAATTAATTCGCACAAACTAAATCAGGGCAAAATCAAGAGGTTGAAACCGGTTGAGAAGAATCCTCTCAGAATCGATCGGTTAAAGCCAAGAATCCAAGGTCATTTCGTCAGAATCCGGGGCTCAAACGAAGAAACCAACAAAGGATAAATACAGAAGAAAATCCCAGAGCCACCCACCAATAGGGTGTGGCCACCTGGCCACACCCTGGCCTCGAAAACGCGGCCAAAGCCGCGTTTCCGCTGCTTTGTTGGGGAGTTAGGGGAAGCGTTTGCTCCCCTGACCTCCCTGGGATCCTGGTTGTTGGGTTTTTGCCTATAAAAGGCCTGTACTTGCGCTGAAAATTGGACGCCAATGCAGATTAGAATTTAACCTAGTTTTTCATTTCTTAGTTTAGGGTTTTGTTTTTCTTTTTCATGTAATTTATTTTTCATTTATGTAATTCTGAGGAGATCAACTTTCATCGAAGAACAAGACTGAAGCTTGAGCTAAAAGTGACAATTGGTGTAAGCTTTTATTTCTTTTCTTCGATTGTTATGAAATCAAATCGATGCTATTTCCTTGTATGTTCTTTTTAGTTCTCTTCTTCTTTTCTATTTTACCTTTCTTTTTGGTACAACTGTCTTCCAAGTGAGTCTAAAAGCATCGAAAGAGCCTTGCCTTTGCGAGTGCCACCGATAGCTCATGACGATGGAATTGTGAGTCTCTCTGTATCATTTCATGCTTGCGTATCTTGATGATGTAATGTGGAAGAGACCAACACTCGACTCTTATGGGCTATGCGCTAATTGCCTCCAATTCAAGGTAACATTGAAGCTAAGAACTCAAGGTAAGCTTTTGGTGAAAAGAAGGTAAATATTTGTTTTCTTTTCTTTTTCATTTCTGTAAATTAAATTACCACATCTTCCAACTCTTTCTTCTCCACTCACTCCATTTGTACATAGTCGCTTTTATTGTTTTCTGAATTTTCCACCTTCTTCATCTTCCATTTTCTTCTAACTTTAATATAACTTTCTTTTTTCATTTTTATAACTTTAAAACAGAGAAGAACTTTCGCTTATTTTTATAACGATTTCAATAAAACTGTAAACGCTTCTATCGCAAAACCCTCCTTGTGGATCACGACCCGCATAGCCACTTGCTATAGCGGAAGAATTGAGCACTTGCACATTTATATTCTTAAGTTCTGTAATTCCATATTTTTTGTGCAGGTTGTACCTCAATCAAATTTTGGCGCCGTTGCCGGGGAGGGTAAAACGATTTTTATTGAAATCTGAATTTTTGTTGAAATTTTTTTTAACTAAACAAATTTTCTTCTCTGTTGCAGGTTACAGGGCAAGCAAAGCAGGAAAATAAGTTTGCAGTGACATACAAGTGGTATTGGGCCTCTGCTCTAGAAAGCAGAGACCCATTGCCCTCTGAATTGTCGCGTTTCCACGGCAAAAGCCGCGGATCCGCGGCAATAAAGAGCTGACTACTAACAGGTTTTTGCAGGGCTGCTAGCTTTGCAAATTCTAGTTTGCTGCAATTATTTATTTCTTATATGCCATCACAAAACCTGCTAATAATCAACATTAAAAAGTTTGTTGCAAAAGTTAAAAATTGATTAGACTTTTGCATTTTAGGCACACGTTTTTTTCAATTCATTTACTTTTACTATTGAAGAGTGCTGGAGCAAGGTACGTATGCATTACATTTAGCATAGGACTCACTTCTTAGTTGATTTATATCGCTTTGAGTGAATCTTACATATCTTGTACACTTGCACAACTTGATCTTAAGGGCACTAACCCATTAACAAGATAAGGTGGGGATTTGATCACCCTTCCTTAGCCAAAAAATCACATTCCAAGCACTCACTAACTCAAGCTTAACTAAAATTGAGTAGACGTTGGCCCTAGGGACATCTCGGACTCAATTAGGAGATTATCCTAAGGGAGAAAATGTTGGAATCTAACTCCTGCAAAAATCAGTGTCTAGGAAAGGGATTGAGGGCCGAAAGCCCGAAGGTTGGTGGTTATTTAATTAAGGAACGTTTTTGACGGAAAACCTCCCACCAACCTTGCCCTGACCTGGCTGATTAGCTTGTGGTTAAAGTCTACATTAACCTCCCGTGGACAGTCTAACCAATTAGGAGTCGTCTAGGTCCTAAGTCTATCCTAACTTAGGCTAGAAATTTTTCTTTTTTGTTTGTTTATTTGTTTGTTTTTCTTTGTTTGTATTCTATTGTGTGATATGGACTATAATATAATTTTTTCAACTACAATAATAATCCATATTACACACCGACTTCATTTTCAGATATTACCAACCCGGCATATCATAACTTTGACCAACCTAGTATGCCGGATTGGTCTTATCCGAATCAATATGACCCATACCCCCCATCTAATAACTATAATTTCCATAATGATTTCAACTCTTCACCGAGTCAGTGGGGATTCACCTCCCCGAGCATAATTTCCAACCACCTTGTCCTTCTTCTCCACCTAGTCCACAATATTTTCAAGATTCATACTCAGTTCCACCCGTCCAAAATAGGAAACATCAATCATGGAAATGAGTATGCGTGAGTCCAAACACAAATCCAAAAATCTGATGGACTCACAATTTTACTACCACTTTCAAGACAATTCTTCATCTTTTCATCAAAACAATGAACACATCAACTATGAAAAGATGCTAGAAGCCATGACTCATGCTCAAAATGCTCGTAATCGTGACATAGATGTGATGGTCGAATCTCTACGTTCTCACCGTTGGACCAGTTCTGATGTCACTAACCATTCTGTTAGAGCCGAAGAGTCATGTAGTTTTGGAAATCAAGATTCCATTTCAGAACAACCATTTGAACTTGCCCAAACTCTAAATTTTGAAAAAGATATTGACAGTTTAGCAAGTTTTCCTTTTCCTGAAATAGAACTTGAAAATGAATATGATCCTGAACCCCAACTTAGTGATTCAATTCTACTTCCTGATTCAATAATGACTCCAGTATCTTCATCTGACTTCAATCTTTTCCCGGAGTCAACATTAGATCCTATACCAATTCATAATGAAATTGAATCACCCATCTTTGAGGATCATATTGAACTTGATCAATTATACACTTTTGAAGATCCTATTGACAAATTGGCAAGTTCTCAATTTTTTGATATTGAACTCAATGAGATATGTGACCTAGATTCTTAAATCTGTGATCCAGTTCACCTTTCTGAATCAATATTGACTCCTGTTTTATTTACCAAACTTGAGTAATATTTTAGAGTCAGTTTTGATTCCTCCACCTATCATCCCTGAACTGGAATCACCCATATTAGGTCACATCCCATTGTTAGAAAATACATGTGGACTTGAGTTTCAACTTCTTGACTTGGACCCGCTTCTTGAACCAATTTCGACTCCTGAACCTTTACTTGACTTAAGTCACCTTCCTGAGTCGGTATTAGTTCCTGTCCTTCCTGAGTCCAAGTCAACCGTTCTATCATTTCATACTCCATTCTGGGACGAGGTGGTTGACAAATTTGACTCCGAAATTAGTTATGGAATATGGAAATTAGATGGGGTTAAATACTTAATAAAAATCCTTAATGGACAAATCTTTTTAGTGGGTTATATTAGAGTAATTTCTGGTGGGTTCCTCCGAGACCCAAGAAAAGTTGATTGGGCCGCGTTTCGTGGACCAATCAGACCACCACCGGAACCACCACCTTAAGGTAACCTTTTCCTTCCTTTTTCTTCTTTTTCATGCATCTATGCATTAATTCATACATTGAGGACAATGCATGAGATAGGTGTGGGGGAGGGTTCTAACATAACTTAGGTTTTTCATTTTATTAAAAAACTTTTTGAAAAATAGAAACAATATTTTGACTTATTTTTGTAAGAAATTAAGTTAATTTTAAGGAATAGGAAAATCCAAATTAGGATTTCTTATACTTGGTCAAAATAAGATTATTTGTTTGATTTTTAGAGTTAGGAAGATAATTTGTCAAAGTAATTTGGTCTTGATCTTTACCTTGATGAAATATGCACACTTCATACACTTACACACTTAGGGTTCAAAAATAAAGATTCTTATGCCTTAAAAAAATATATATATATATATAAAATAAAAAAAATAAATCTAATTATTGACTAGCTAGGTGCTTTGGCCTAAGCAAGCCTTAGTATTTATGCGAAAGATAATTAGATAAGTTTGAAGAAAAAAAAAGAAAAAAAAAGAGAGATAAACAAATCTAATTATTGATTAGCTAGGTGCTTTGGCCTAAGCAAGCCTTAGTATTTATGCGAAAGATGATTAGATAAGTTTAAGAAAAAAATATATATAAAATCCCTGATTAAGCTTGGTATTTGTGCCTAATAAAGCATAAGTATTCACGCCTAAAAGAGGTTCATATAATAAAATCCTTAGTTTTATGGCCTTGTTTGCTCGAGTCCTTAAGTCCTAGGGGTGTCTTCTCACCTGGTGCCCTAAGGCCGTCTGGTTTGGGAGTCATCGATTAAAGGCTCGTTACATGGGCAGATTAGAAAGCCTAAACTAAGGAATAATACCACAAAAATATATATATATATATAAATAAATAAGGCATAAGAGTTAGAGTTAATGAACCATTAGTCAAAATTTTCACAGTCACAAGTGCATATGACTTAGGGTAAAGTAATAGACTAGATGAGAGTACAATTTGAATCCTTACTTTAATTGATAATAAATTTTTGAATAGAGACTAAGTTTAGGAATGAAAAATTCGGTTCTCCTATAACTTATAGATTGCTTAGATCTTACAATCATATTTCAAATATTTTTCTCTTTCAAAATGCTTTTCGAAAATACTAACTCTTTATTTCTCTTTCTTTATGGATTTTGTGGGTGCAATCCGCTGAAAACCCTCATGAGACAAAACTCGTCCTCTAGGGGGAACCTAGAGGTTTAACGGCTTGTTGCACATGCTCAGTGCAATCGCGTGACCTGCGAAAGTGGTCTAATAATCCTTAGTATAGTTTAGTTGTTTTGCTCGAGGACGAGCAAAAGATAGGTATGGGGGTGTGATTGGTAGCTAATATTGCATATTTAGTATCATATTCCATACTTATTTTAGAATAAAAGCCTGCATTGTCCTAATTAATTGTTTAATTTATTTGCAGGCCCAATCCTTAAGGAGATGAAGAGAAATGAGCCCAAAAGCCCACCAGAATTCTGAATTAAATTAGAATTAATTCGCACACACTAAATCAGGGCAGAATCAAGAGGTTGAAACCGGTTGAGAAGAATCCTCTCAGAATCGATCAGTTAAAGCCAAGAATCCAAGGTCATTTCGTCAGAATCTGGGGCTCAAACGAAGAAACCAACAAAGGATAAATATAGAAGAAAATCCCAGAGCCACCCACCAACAGGGTGTGGCCACCTGGCCACACCCTGGCTGCGGAACGCGGCCAAAGCCGCGTTTCCGCGGCTTTGTTGGGGAGTTAGGGGAAGCGTTTGCTCCCCTGACCTCCCTGGGATCCTGGTTGTTGGGTTTTTGCCTATAAAAGGCCTGTACTTGCGCTGAAAATTGGACGCCAATGCAGATTAGAATTTAGCCTAGTTTTTCATTTCTTAGTTTAGGTTTTTGTTTTTCTTTTTCATGTAATTTAGTTTTCATTTATGTAATTCTGAGGAGATCAACTTTCATCGAAGAACAAGACTGAAGCTTGAGCTAAAAGTGACAATTGTGTAAGGTTTTATTTCTTTTCTTCGATTGTTATGAAATCAAATCGATGCTATTTCCTTGTATGTTCTTTTTAGTTCTCTTCTTCTTTTCTATTTTACCTTTCTTTTTGGTATAACTGTCTTCCAAGTGAGTCTAAAAGCATCGAAAGAGCCTTGCCTTTGCGAGTGCCACCGATAGCTCATGACGATGGAATTGTGAGTCTCTCTGTATCATTTATGCTTGCATGCTTGTATCTTGATGATGTAATGTGGAAGAGACCAACACTCGACTCTTATGGGCTATGCGCTAATTGCCTCCAATTCAAGGTAACATTGAAGCTAAGAACTCAAGGTAAGCTTTTGGTGAAAAGAAGGTAAATACTTGTTTTCTTTTCTTTTTCATTTCTATAAATTAAATTACCACATCTTCCAACTCTTTCTTCTCCACTCACTCCATTTGTACATAGTCGCTTTTATTGTTTTCTGAATTTTCCACCTTCTTCATCTTCCATTTTCTTCTAACTTTAATATAACTTTCTTTTTCATTTTTATAACTTTAAAACAGAGAAGAACTTTCGCTTATTTTTATAACGATTTCAATAAAACTGTAAACGCTTCTATCGCAAAACCCTCCTTGTGGATCACGACCCGCATAGCCACTTGCTACAGCGGAAGAATTGAGCACTTGCACATTTATATTCTTAAGTTCTGTAATTCCGTATTTTTTGTGCAGGTTGTACCTCATCAGGATCCATCAAATAAGAAACCAAATCATGTATATCTTATAAAGTATGCTAAAAACACAAGAGTTGACAATCGAAATCTATAAAGCTCAAAAAATTCTCAGGAAAACAATGTCATGAGTAAACAAATAAAGTGTGAGTACACAAGAATCATGTAAATAGTATTTTCATAAAAATGATCAATAAAGCTCAAAATAAACATGAATATCTTTTATCAAAAGCATAAAAATGTATTTTTCATTAAAATCAAACTTCAAAGTTATATGTATGTTTTATCCAAAACTAAAAATATACATACATATCCTAAACACAAAGGAGTCTATAATATAATATGCATGAAGGCAAGAGACTCAAGGGTATACATGTATATTTATTAGTTTTAGACAAGACTAACATATACATGAAGCAAAACATACATATGAATAGGGAAAACAAGTTAAAATGCACGAATCATCAAAACTATGCTATATTAATACATCTAATGTGTACAAATGAGCAATTAAGCACAAACAAACAATAATCAAATGTGGCTCACTAGTTGTACGAGTATATGTGCAAGTTTTAATGAAAATTTATATTTAAATATGTAATCAAAATATGAAGTGCAAAATCATAAACAAACATAATTATTAAGGTAAATGCACATGTTTTGGAGTAATGATTCACACAATAGCTAAATTAGACACAAAATATGGTTCCATATGAATATGAGTGTATCTCAATTACTATACATGTATGTCATAAGTTTATAACATGACATTTAATAATAATCATGAGAAACATGCTAAAAATTAATAATCTAAAAGCATGTAAATAAATAAGGAGTTAAAGATAGTTACCAAAACCATTAGGGCACATCTCTATATCTCCAAACCATGGTGGTCTTCCCACCTAACTTCCTTGATAGTAATGCGTCAATTTCTGTGTATCCATCTTGCTCAACATCCATTCACCACCAAGGGACCAATTCTCTCACGTCGTGTGAGTGCCCATACCTACATCAAACACAAGTGGTGGGGATTTTGGTACCCATTTTCTTTTAGGTCGACGGGGGTAAGCATTATTTGGAACCCAAACATTTTTATTAGAAAAATTGATAAGATTTTTCTTATCAAAACAAAACTTTGCTAAATGGGCTTTGCGGCCGCAATGTGTACACTTGTACACTCTAGTATGCACATGAGAATGAGTGTAATCATGATATGCAAATTATGCATATGTATGCCGTGGGTGATGTGCATGAACATGTGGAGCTTGTTTCTTTTGAAACAAGGTTTCTAATCTATTATGATTAAATGCACAATTGCTCAAGGTTGAGCTCAAACAATTTATTCTTTTTTTTAAAACTTGAATCACATTTTTATAGATGGTAGCATGAAGAGCATGACAAGAATGAGAATCAAGAACCTTTTTCTTTTTTGAAATGTTTTCTTTTTCTTTTGAAACAATTTTTCTTTTCAAAGAGTTGTTTTCTTCCAAAGCAATTTCTTTTTCTTTTTTCACCAAATTTATTTTATTTTTCAAAGAATTATTTCCTTCATAAAGATCATTTAATTTAGAAGATAAGGAAATATTCTCCTTTTTAAAAATTCATTTTCTTTAGAATTGCATTCAAATTTATTTTTAAAAGAGTCATTTTCTTTTAAATGAAATCATATTTATTTTTCAATTTCTTATTATCCTTTTTGAACAAATCATATTTTTCAAGAAGTTGTTGACAAAATGAAGCAAGCTCATCAAGACATGTCAACATCCTTATCAAACTCAGATTCAGAATTTACCTCAAGGGGGTTATCCCCTTGGACCATGTAGCACAAGTTGGAAGCATCACTTCCATCATCCGAGTTACTCCCCGCGTAGTATTGCTTTTATTCACCAAGGGAGATTAAAGTATTCCATACTACAAAAGCCGAATCAAAGTTAGAAACCCAACATAAATAATCATCATTTAGGGTTGATTTTAAGGCATGGATGGATTTTGCATTAGCCTCTAGATGTTTGCCATTTAAACAAATATGAATTTTTAATAGTGGAAAAAAATAAACATGAATATCTAGGGATTTGAGGTACATTGACATCTTAACCTTCTAAGTTTAGATGTTAAGAATATCAAATATGGGAGGTGACATGAAATTCATGTATGTGTATAAATATTGTGATTAGCTATGAATGAGGATCTTTAACTCTAGGTTGTTAGACCTAAATCAAGAGAACCAAGTTCTGATACCAATTGAAATCACCTAGAGGGGGTGAATAGGTGACTAGCTAATCTAATGATGAATTAATACAGAATTAAAACTATTTATCCAAACTAAAAACTATTAAGCTAAACACACCAAGTATAACACAAGAGTGTAGCCGAATTCTTAGTGAAGGGCTCTAGACTATCTCCTTAAGATTCCTCTAGATAAGAGTTGAGGTGCTGCTATGGCTCTCTTGGTTGAATACAAGTGTGAGTAAACAATCCCCAAGCATATATCAATATAAGCACAAGTATATCAAGAAAGTAATGAATATGAACAATAAGAGCATGGAAGAAATAAAAACAAGTGAAAGATAGAGAGAGCAATTGCAAACACAGGAGATTTGATTCGAGGTTCGAGCACCGTTGCTCTACGTCCCCGCCTTCAACACTATGAAGGATTTCCACTAGAATCAATTTCACTGGATCACTCGGTGCCGCAACACTTACAAGGAGTTCACATTAGAACTCTTGGACTCACTAGTCCTTCTCTTGTTACCGTAAAAACTACACACGCAAGCACACTAGCTTGTTGAACCGCACCCTCTACACCAAGCTCCCACAAGAACTCGATATAAAACAAACCCACAAGTTCGCCTCCTCAAATACAAAGATGAAACACTTTGGATATCTTAACACTTTGATCACCTAAAACCTCTCACAATAAAGATCCATATAGGTTTGATATAGTAATGGATAGCTCAAGTATGTGTGAGAAAAAATTGGATATAATTTATGGTAAAGAACTCAAGAAATCTCTTTTAAAAAAACTCTTAAGAAACTCTCCTTTTGATATGGAAGTATTTGGCTCTAAAATAATTGGAGATAAACACTTAGAAAGTAGAAAAAACTAGCTTGAAAACTCACTTCAAATCTTGTTAAAAACAGTCCAAGGGAACCCCAATTTATAGGCTCCCAAAATATAACCATAAGGCCGCCGGATGTATCCGGTGGAGCCCCCTAGACGAACTCAGCAGGAGTCCTGCTGTCGGTCGATCGCCCGGTCGACTACCATCGGTTAGATTTCTGACCGCTGGGGAAAGCGGTCGACCGTAAACTGGGCTATAACCTAGCGGCCGACCGCCCGATCGACCGGGCCATTTACAGAGAGAAGAAGCTCTCTAGCGGTCGACTGTGTGGTCGACGGGCCCTTGGCTATACACGTTCATGCACATTGATCTACCGCTCGGTCGACCGACTTCTGGATCGGTCGACCGGCAGAAGGCCTGGTCAGCAATTTTTAGGGATTAAAACATGATCTTTTTACCTTCAATAAAATCCCATAAATTGTAATAAATTCTACAAAAATATGTTCATTAATATACTTTGAACTGCAAACATGTTTGATTAAAAATCAAAACATATTACAAACATTTTGAACTATTTTTGTGTTAAGGAAATTTTGGCTTAAACAAAAATCTGTATTTTTCAAAAACGATTTTTTCAAAACTTCTCCAAATAAAAAACAAGATATTTAAACCCTTTTGAAGCTTGGTGTGTATGGATATGATCCACTACACATATATGATGAAATATCTATGTTTTTGACAGTAATCTCTTAAATAAGTTTTGATAAAACATATGTATTTTTTGAATTATAAAATTCAAACTGGTATTTTTCAAAATGAAAACTCTTTTATAAAAACACATATAAATCTTGTGCGTGAGTGTATATGAACTTGAGCAATCCACCAACTAATATATTCTTTACATTTTATCTAAAAATAAAATCTTGACACTTACAAACATGACACAAGTCTTCTTGGAAATCTTCTCTTGAAGGTCTTCTTCTCCTTCTTGACTTGGTCTAAACCTTGATCCAATAAGCTAGACTCCTCTTGAATACTTGATGCAATTTTGATGTGCAAGCTCTTGAAGCAACATGTGCTAGCTCCAAAACTTTGACTTTAAATTCTTTTGCTGAAGCTAAACACCAATTAAGATCTTGATCAAATATATGATACTAATTAAACACAAGATCATTAGTACTATAACTACATGAATTAATCATCATCAAAACTAGAGCGATGGGCCTTTGGGCCAACACATTGATGTTGCAACCATTAACCATGACCACTTTGTTGTCCATCTGGATCACGGGGACCTTGAGGTCCAGGGTACTATTAAAGAAGCTACCCAACTCCCATTCTCCCTTCAACATGTTGCACCCCTGCCCTAAATAGATTACATGACTTTGATGGGGGTCGTTGCACTAAACTAAATCATGGTGTCCGAGGAAATACCGCATTCCGTAACATTCATTGCGTTCGACGTTGGATCTAACACAATATTTTGGGTATTGGTCATACCACTTCTTTCTACAGACTAGCACTTCAAATAATTCACAGCCTCATGATGAGGCAACGAAATATCAATCTGCACACCATACTCTTACAACAGTTTATTGCTAACTCCCAGCACACTAGGGCTGCGAAATACTCTTACCCATTTTGGTAATCAGTCCATGAAGAAACTTTCTGCCGGACGTGGAATTTTTTGAGTATGAATACTAGTAACCCCTGAACACATTACCAGTGTATACAACAGTTGTCTACACTCAATTTGGACATATGTGATTGTTATTCATTTTTGCATATTTTTTCACATCCATACCATGCATTATATCAATAAAATCTGTTTTTTTACTCTTTTTCTCTCTATTTTTGCAGGTCCAATATTAATGGAGAAGAGGCCCATAATCCATGGAATTAAAGGGGATTAATCAAGGCCCAAAAGAGAAGCCCAAGAGTTGAGCCCAGGATCTGGAGACATCCACGCGCCTAGTCATCATTCTAGAAGATCCACATGGCTAACAGAATGCAATAAATCCGCAACAGAATCCGTTGGCGCAACGGCCTAGATTCTGCCGCGGAAACGCGGCTCTGGCCGCGGATCCGCGGCAGTTATCTGGCCGTTGAGCCCGAGATTTTCTCCAACTATCTGGATCTGGGAGCCCCCTCTTCTTAAGCCTATAAATAGACTGCCAAGGACTCTGCGAAAAGGAGAGGAGAGATTAGAGGAAAGAGCTTGTAATTTTTAGGTTTTTTCTCTAGGTTTTTAGTGCTCTTAGTCTTCTTCTTCCTCCTAGAAATTCTGCAAGAGAAAGATAGAGAGAGTGAAAGCTTGTAATCCAAGGTGTGACAACTTGAAGCAAGGATTAATCCAATCTCCCTTCTCATCTATTGCAATTTCTAGTGCTTTACATTTCTTGCTTCATTTCCTTCAAGCTTTACTTTCATAGCATAATGTTTTGTTGTTTTCTTTCCATTGTAATGTCTAGCTAATTCTTCTAACATGACTAGCTAACCACTAACTTTGCTAACTTCTAACTCTTGAGTGATTGCTAACTCTTAATCTTGCAAATGTTGAGTCTCGTTCATCCCCGATGGGTTACTTTCTTTCTTGGCAAATTCTTGTTGTAATTCCATATGATTCATGTGTGCCTCATTTAGAGTCTTGTCTTTAGAACAAGTGCCTTGATGGAACATGGAGATGGAGCACCAACTATATGCTATTTGTTGTACAACTTTCTTACTTCAATGCTAACTTGATGTATGGCCTTGAATGACTAATGAATCTTGTATCTTCTTCCTTATCATTCCTTGAGTGACACTTCTCGATTCCACCATTGAAATTCTGTCTTGAGAGCCGATGAAATCAATGAGGCTATAAGACAAGTCCAAGAAGATCACCCATCTATCAAGAGGGAAAGTAACTTGACCAACAAGCAAGACAAACATTTGCCGATGAATCAACATGAGGCATGCATCACCATAATGGAGATTAGTAAGTTAGCAAATTAGAAAGGTTAGCTAGTCATGGTTTCTTACATCTAAAAGTCTTTTACAAGTTTTTCTTCTTCTAGTATTCTTTCTAAAGTAAGTCTTATTTTCGAGTTCTTTTCATTTTCTTTCCATCGTTTTTATTTTCATGCACAAATCCACCACAAATTCTTTCACCTATTTTTTTCATGTCTTTTTCATTCTTTTGAACTTAGAAGAACACTCGTTTTCTTTCTTCATCATTCGACCATTAAAGCTTCTATCGCGAGCTCTCCTTGAGGATCGACCCGTATTAGCTATACTATTACGGTGATTCGGAAGGAGTATATTAAACACTGTGAATACATTTTGGAGTGAGTAAGCACCTAAGGTTGTTTCTAAACCTTCTCTCTTTTGTTAAATATTTGTGCAATTCTACTCCCCTACTCTTTCCTTATCAAATTTTTGGCACCGTTGCCGGGGAAGAGCAAACGGTTTTCATTTGAATTAGGAACTAAACGAGTTTTCTTCTCTTTTGCAGGTTACAGGTGAAGAAACAGGAAACATTGCATTGCAGTAACATATAAGAGACCTTGGGCCTCTGCTCTAGAAAGCAGAGACCAGGAGCCCTCTGATTTACCTCGTTTCCATGGCCAAATCCGCGGATCCGCGGCAAAGAGGAGTGAACTACTCACAGTTTTCTGCAGGGTTGCTTGCTCTGCAAAAATACAGCTGCTGCAGTACTTAATTCTTGTATGCTTCACCATATTCCTGCTAATGATCAACAGTAAAATATTGGTTGCAAAGTTAAAAATTGATTAGACGTTTGCTTTTCTAGGCACGTGTCTTTTCAATTCATTTACTTTACTGTTGAAGAGTGCTGGAGCAAGGTACGTGCGCATTGCAATTTGATTAGGACTCACTTCTTGGTTGATTTACATCGCTTTGAGTGAACCTTGTTTGCTTATATCGTACACTTGCACCAAATTGATTTTAAGGGCATTACCCAATAAATAAGATAAGGTGGGGATTTCATCACCCTTTCCTTAGCCCAAAAATCACCATCCCAGCACTCACAATCCCAAGCCTTTTAATAAAATCTGATAGACGTTGGCCCCTAGGGACATCCAGACTCAGTAGGAGATCGGCTGAAGTTGGAAGTTGATTTTGATTCATACTCCTGTCAAATCAGTGTCTAAGGTTGGGGATTAAGAGGTTAAGCCTCGAAGATACCGTGGTTTGGCGTAATTAAGGCCCGTTGCTTACGCACGGATACCTCCCACCGTATTTTGCCCCTACCCGGCTGATTAGCTGTGGTCTGATTCAAGCAACAACCTTCTTTAGTTCATCGAACAGTTAGGAGTCGTCTAGGTCCAGGAATCCTAGATAGCTTGGGATTGATTTTTCTTTTATTGTTTGTTATTTTCATTTTTTCTTTTCGCTAGTGTGATCGGTGAACGCTGTTTGTGACTGTATATGCAAGAGTGGTACTGGGATCCAGATTCTACAAGACTTGTTAGAATTTCTACACTTGCACCAACACCACCACTTAACACAATGGAAAACAACGTTTCACTTCAAGACAGATTCTACCCGATTCGCACCTCCCTTCCGTCATGCATTCTTCTCCCTGTTACTAATGGAAATCATTTTGAGCTGAAGCAACAATTCATCAATACACTTCCCCGATTTCATGGTTTAGAGTCTGAGGATGCGTACTTCTTCATTCGAGAGTTTGAAGAAGTATGTGTAATGATGAGAATTTCCCAATTGACTGAGGATGCTGTTAGGTTAAGGTTCATACCTTTTGCGCTGAAGGACATAGCTAAGAAATGGCTTTACAATCTTCCCGCCAGTTCAATATCTTCATGGGAAGATTTTGTAAAAGTCTTTCTTAAGAAATTTTATCCCATTCACAAGACAGCCCTCATGAGTAAAAACATCATGCAATTCAAGCAAGAATCAAATGAACCCTTCTGAAAATATTTTGAAGGCTTTAAAGACCTTCTAGCCCTATGTCCTCATCAGTCATCACGGCATAGAGAAATGGCGTCAGTGCCAAATTATCTATGATGGACTTGATTACCAAACAAAAACACTCTTTGAATCCATGTGTCAAGGGGAATTTTTGAAGAAAGATGAGAATCAGGGGTGGGATCTCTTTGAAGCCTTAGCTGAGAAAATAATTCACTGGGAGTCATGCCAAGATAAACCCACTCCTACTACTTCCAGAACCGGTATGCATTCCATAGAATCCTCCATAGCTGCTGAGGCTAAGATCACACAATTAATGAAGAGGATAGAACTGCTTGAATCAAGGGAACATTCTGTTGTCAATCAGGTCAACCCATCACCTGTGGTCAAACCGGGTTGTACCTTTTGCCATGACCTCAACCATGTATTCGAGGAGTGTCCTGTATACTAGTCTCAAATGTATCAGGAGAATACGAATGCTGCTTTTACTAGACCCCATCACAATCAATACTCCAATACATACAATTCAGGATGGCGAAACCATCCAAATTTTCTTGGAGTCAGTCTGGTCCTGAGAAACCTAGGCCATCATTTCCAAATCAATATCATGCTCAGCCTCCTCAACACAGTTTCAATCGAAATTCACCGAATTTTCATCCATATCAAAGTCCACCACAATCACAACCTTATCAGAACCCACCACACTACCAAACACACTTCCAGTCTCCATACTACCAACATCCACCCCAGAATGATTCAGATGAGAGAATATCGGAGTTGAAGAAAATGATAGAAGCCCTATCAAAGAGCTATCAACAGGATATGAACAAAGTACAGGTCCAGATTGGGCAACTGACTAATTCTTTAAATGAGAAACAAAAAGGAATGTTTCCAAGCCAGCCAGTGCCCAATCCCAAAAATCACTTCCCTTTGCATGAAGTGGAAGACATGGGCCCCAGTCATTGTAACGTTATTCATATTCTGAGATATGGAAAACAGGTAGATAATAGGGTTTCTAATCAACCATCCCAGCCAGTACCAAAGTCAACACCTCCAGTTCCAGTACAACCAACTCCTGACAATCCATCTTCTAGTTCAGAGCCATCAACTTCAAAAGCCAAGGGAAAAGAAAAAGTAGATGAGCAACCTTATAAGCCTAGTGTACCATTTCCAAATAGGTTGACAAATAACAAGTTGAATGCTCATATGGAGAAGATAAGAGAAATGTTTAACAAGGTCCAAATCAATGTACCTCTTCTTGATGCCATACAACAAGTGCCTTCATATGCAAAATTCTTAAAGGAAATGTGCACCAAGAAGAGGAAAACACAAATCCCTAAGAAAGTCTTCCTAGCATCCAACATCAGTGAGTTGTTCACTGGGCCTATTCCTTAGAAATACAAGGACCCAGGGAGCCCGACAATCTCTTGTGTCATAGGACAGACTACCATCAATAGGGCACTACTTGATTTGGGAGCCAGTATCAATCTCCTGCCTTTTTCTGTGTATCAACAATTAGGGTTAGGTGATCTCCGCCCTACCCAAATGACGATACAACTGGCTGATCGCTCTGTAAAGAGACCCAAAGGGGAAATTCACGATGTTCTTGTCAGAGTTGGGGAGTTTATTTACCCTGTTAATTTCGTAGTTCTTGAGACACAACCTGTGTCTAATACCAATCATAGGGCTCAAACTCCTGTTATCTTGGGATGACCATTCCTGGCTACAGCAAATGCCATCATCAATTGCAGGAATGGGTCAATGACGAGAGAAGTGAATGTTTTCAGCATGCAACCTCGTAGGATAAAAGATCAAACATTCGAGGTTAACTTTGTCAGAAACAATTGTGAGGAAAAATATAAAGATGAGTTGCAATTTTGTGATTCTCTTGAAGTGAAAAATCCTATTATCCGAGTACCCTTTCAAAAGGGGAAAGTTGATTTGGATATCTTTACTTTCAGCGAGCCAACCGTGAATGTATCCCATGAGGATATAATTCAAGAACCTCCGATTGATATATCTTTTGAAGACCTCTTCGCTGACGAAATCATGTGTTTGGATGAGCCAACTCGGGGTCTGTTAACTAATTGCACATCTCTAAAAGAAAATGTTGACCTCAGTTTCGGGGAGCTGTATGGAGATGAATTGGAATTTCTCAACATTTGGAATAAAGAAATTCAGAGTGAGAAAAGTGGTGATTTTAGTGAACATTATGGTGAAATGAGGATGAACAACAATAAGCAATTGAAACTGCAGACGCCTAAGGCTCAGAGAATAATTCAACTCGTTTCCCAACTGAGCCCTCTCAAACAGACCCACTGGAACGATGGGAAACGGGCTAGAGGAAAACGACCAAAGAAAAGCCTAGGCGATGGACACATTTGTGCATAATTTTTGTACACTTTCGTAAATAAAAAAAAGAAAATATAAAAAAATAAAAAATAAAAAAATAAAAAAAAATAAAAACTCCAAAGATGAGGAACATTTGTGCTAATTCATATCAAGAATTCCACTCCTTCACAACTTTTCGAATCCCTAGGTTTCTACATATCACTTCTCCCCTAGGGTCAAACTCCTTCACAAATTTTCAAATTTCAAATCCCTAGGTTTGTAAATATTACTTTTTACCTAGGGATAAATTGGGACTCTCAACCTTTCCCCCTTATAAATATCCTATTTACCCTATCCCTCTTCCCTCAAACGCAAAACGCCTCCCAGATCTGCAATCCCTCCTCAAACGGCCGCTCCCAGAATTTTCCTAATTCCCTACTTCCTCTAGCCAGCCGCGCTTCCGCGACCCAGGCCGCAGAACCGTGGCATTCTTGAAGACTCAAGAGCGCCGCCAAAGTCTTTGTCGATCGATTTCTGGCGCTCGTGGCCGATCTGGTGCCACAGATTCCATTAGTCTTTTCCTGTGCCCTCTGCAAGATCAGATTTTTCCCCCCATGAATTCCGGGGGCGGTTTGAATTTCAATCTCTCCATTTTATTGCTTTGATCTAAATTTATAGCATGGCACCTAGTATTTTTGCTGAAAAAGATTTTGGAAAAATTTTGTGTGATCCTAATGGCTTTGGACATATCTTCCTAGATCGGATTAGGGCATGGGATTAGTATGCTTTAGTGTATGATAATTCTGAAAACGATGCTTTTTACTGTCCTGAATTGGTAGCACTGTTCTACACCTCCATTGACCATGCATCCGTAGATATACACACATATCAATTCACCGTGCACATGCCCTTGGGCGACCTGTTTATCACGCTTCCTTTTCTTGAGGAAATCACCAGTGTCCCTAGTATCACACAGCAAGCGACCCTCTCCCACTTATCGATTACATGACAGTTATGGGGGCTCGCTGTATGGAGCAAGACCGCGGGCTAAAGGCCAGCACCACTTTTAGAAACGTACACTGCGTTGGACGCTGGATCGAACGTAACATCTTAGGTCTGGACCACACAACGTCATTCAACCGCCCGGTGTTGCAGATAATTCATGACTTGATGACTAGGCAACACACGGTCTGTCTAAACAAGACCATCTTCCACGCGATTATTGCCAACTCCTCATGCACCCGGGGTGCCAAACACTCTCATCCCGTTCTGATTACGCGTCTGTGTAGGACTTTCCTACCGGATGCCGTATTTGATTCTTTTAACCGGGTGTTTGTGACACCAGAGCGACCCACTAGCTCTTATAACAGTTGTTTGCATGCGGTTTGGACCCCTAGTGTCCAACCCGAAGATGTACTGGTGGAGTCCTCTTCTGAGGAAAGTTTAGAGGAGGAAGATGAGCCTCAATTTTGGCGTCAGGATCCCCCAACAGATTCACGTGCCTTCATGTCCACCATTTGGAAGGGCATGAAGAAAATTTTTAGGGGGCAGGTAAGACTTAGGAAGAAGGTGGAGGAGCAATCCTCTAGGCTGGACCGCATTGAGGCAGGGTTACGGCGATCTCAGTCGGCTGGACCCAGCACCACCGCTGGTCCAAAACGGCAGAGGGAGTGATTTTATACCTTTACCTATTTCATGCATCTTTTATATTGCATACATTGAGGACAATGCATGAGATAGGTATGGGGGGGTAGATTCTAACCCAGGATTTTTCATTTTCTTTTTAGGCTTTTTATTTTTCTTTCTAGGATTTTCATTTTCTTTTTAGGTTTTTATTTTCTTTTAGATTTTACCTTTCTTTGTAGATTTTCTATTTTCTTTTAGATTTTACTTTTTTCTTTTTAGAAAAAAACTATAAAAAATATAATAAAAAAAGGAAATTCTTGATCCATGTTTAAAGAATCAAGCTTGACTTTAGAGATTAAGGAAGCTCTTAACTATGATTTCTAATTATAAGTCGAAAAGAGGAGTTTTATTGGATTTTTAGGTTAAGTAATAAAGGATAAGAAAGATTACTAGATTTTAATTCTTTCTTTAGGATATATACATTAAACATATTGAAGGATTAATCAAAGACTTTGTGACTTTATTTACATATATATATAATAATAAAAAAAAGAGAAAAAAATAATAAATATGTATATAAATAACTAAATAAATACTTAGCCACTAATTAAGCTGGTTAGTCGTGCCTCAAGAAGCATTGCCAATCACGCCTAAAGGTGGTTAAGTCCTTAAGTCCTTCGTGGCCTAGTTTACTCGAGTCCTCGAACTCGAGGGATGTTTTCTCATCTGGTGCTCTAAGACCGACTGGTTTGGGAGTCATCGGTAAGAGGCTCGTTACAAGGGTAAATTAGAAAGCCTAAGGAAGCTAAGGAAAAGTAAATAAATTAAAACTGTATATATATATATAAAAATTGTTACATATATTAGTAAATAAATAAACTTAGTCTAAGAAAGATCCTTCATATTTATAGATGTATATATACTAGGATTGATGCAAAATCCAATTTTTGATCTCTTCCTTAAAAACTTAACCTAAGTTGAAAATAAAACTCTAAATCGACGCTTATAAGAGGAATGACAAGTTTAGGGTAACCTGAAACCTATAACTCAAGTAAGGATCTTGAAAACATGGATCAAAATTTTCACTAACACTTTTATTTTTCTTTATGGATTTTGTGGGTGCAATCTGCTGAAAACCCTCAGGAGACGACACTCCTCCTCTAGGGTAACCTAGAGGTTTAACGGCTTGTTGCACGTGCTCAGTGCAATCGTGTCACCAACGAAAGTGGTGTAATAATCTAGTTAGGATTTTTTTTCTCCTTCTTTTTGCTCGGGGACGAGCAAAAGCTAGGTATGGGGGTGTGATTGTTATTCATTTTTGCATATTTTTTCACATCCATACCATGCATTATATCAATAAAAATCTATTTTTTTACTCTTTTTCTCTCTATTTTTGCAGGTCCAATATTAATGGAAAAGAGGCCCATAATCCATGGAATTAAAGGGGATTAATTAAGACCCAAAAGAGAAGCCCAAGAGTTGAGCCCAGGATCTGGAGACATCCACGCGCCTAGTCATCATTCTAGAAGATCCACGTGGCTAACAGAACGCAACAAATCCGCAACAGAATCTGTTGGCACAACGGCCTAGATTCTGCCGCGGAAACGCGGCTCTGGCCGAGGATCCGCGGCAATTATCTGGCCGTTGAGCCCGAGATTTTCTCCAACTGTCTGGATCTGAGAGCCCCCTCTTCTGAAGCCTATAAATAGACTGCCAAGGACTCTGCGAAAAGGAGAGGAGAGATTAGAGGAAAGAGCTTGTAATTTTTAGGTTTTTTCTCTAGGTTTTTAGTGCTCTTAGTCTTCTTCTTCCTCCTAAAAATTCTGCAAGAGAGAGATAGAGAGAGAGTGAAAGCTTGTAATCCAAGGTGTGACAACTTGAAGCAAGGATTAATCCAATCTCCCTTCTCATCTATTATAATTTCTAGTGCTTTACATTTCTTGCTTCATTTCCTTCATGCTTTACTTTCATAGCATAATGTTTTGTTATTTTCTTTCCATTGTAATGTCTAGCTAATTCTTCTAACATGACTAGCTTACCACTAACTTTGCTAACTTCTAACTCTTGGGTGATTGCTAACTCTTAATCTTGCAAATGTTAAGTCTCGTTCATCCCCGATGGGTTACTTTCTTTCTTGGCAAATTCTTGTTGTAATTCCATATGATTCATGTGTGCCTCATTTAGAGCCTTGTCTTTAGAACAAGTGCCTTGATGAAACATGGAGATGGAGCACCAACCATATGCTATTTTTTGTACAACTTTCTTACTTCAATGCTAACTTGATGTATGGCCTTGAATGACTAATGAATCTTGTATCTTCTTCCTTAGCATCCCTTGAGTGACACTTCTCGATTCCACCACTGAAATTCTATCTTGAGAGCCGATGAAATCAATGAGGCTACAAGACAAGTCCAAGAAGATCACCCATCTATCAAGAGGGAAAGTAACTTGACCAACAAGCAAGACAAATATTTGCCGATGAATCAACATGAGGCATGCATCAACATAATGGAGATTAGTAAGTTAGCAAATTAGAAAGGTTAGCTAGTCATGGTTTCTTACATCTAAAAGTCTTTTACAAGTTTTTCTTCTTCTAGTATTCTTTCTAAAGCAAGTCTTGTTTTCGAGTTCTTTTCATTTTCTTGCCATCGTTTTTATTTTCATGCACAAATCCACCACAAATTCTTTCACCTATTTTTTTTCATATCTTTTTCATTCTTTTGAACTTAGAAGAACACTCGTTTTCTTTCTTCATCATTCGACCGTTAAAGCTTCTATCGCGAGCTCTCCCTGAGGATCGACCCGTATTAGCTATACTATTACGGTGATTCGGAAGGAGTATATTAAACACTGTGAATACATTTTGGAGTGAGTAAGCACCTAAGGTTGTTTCTAAACCTTCTCTCTTTTGTTGAATATTTGTTCAATTCTACTCCCCTACTCTTTCCTTATCAATATACGAAGATGTTCCTGTTGAGTCATCATCAGAGGAACAAATGGATGCAGAAGAGCAACCCGAATTTTGGCGACAACCACCGCTACTGAGACTAATGCATTCATGTCCTTCGTCTGGAAGGGCATGAAAAAGATTTTTAAGGGATAGATCAGACTTAGGAGACAGTTGAAAGATCATAGCACTAGGCTGGAACACATTAAGGATACCCTCTGGCGTTCACGCTTGGCTGGCCCTAGAACTTCGGCCGGTCCGAGCAGGCAAAGACGGTGAAGTCGTTCTTTATACCTATTTATTGCATTTACATTAACATGTCATATATTGAGGATAATGCATTAATAGGTGTGGGGGAGGGAATATGAATATCTAAAAAATTAGGATTTCTTTGCACTTTTCTTTTTCCTTTACCCCAAAAATAAATCTTAAGTAGTAGAGAATTTTTAATGGTCTTTTGTAAAAATAAAAAAATTTATAAGAATTGTTTTCATTGATTTTTGCAAAGGGAAAACTTACAAAAAAGGGGGTCGAGGAGCTAAATTATAAGTAATTCTTTGCAAGAAGAAGATTATAGGTAGATCTCCTCTGAGATTTCTGGAGAAATGTGCCGGCAGGAATCTGATCAGCGTACGATCACTTTATTCCTTTGACGATGCGATCGATTGACAACCGAACTGCCGTCTTATGGGATTTTCTTCTTGCCTGGTTCGGGGAATCGGAGAACAGAAGGTCGATAGAACCCTCTTGTTACTTCCCAAGCTACCTCTGTTTAGGAATTCCTTCTCGCCTCGTTCTAAAAATTCCTTGAGAGGGAGGAAGATCTTAGGATATTAGAACCCTAATTAGAGAAGTAATTCGCTGAATTCTTGAAAGTAAGAGAGTAGATCCCTATCCTTAGCCGTCTCTCCTCTCTTTTTTCAAGCCTCTCCCCTTTTCTCGTGTGCCTTTGGTATGTTATTTATAGAGAGAGCAGGGGTATAATTGCCCCTTGAAAATCTGAAAACAGATTGAGTCAATCTGTTTTAATTTGGAAAGTAGCCTCGTCGCGAGGCTAAAAACAACTTTTATGAAGCTAGGAATAGCAAGTAGTGCTGATCTCTTGATCTGTTGTGCTAAATAAGGGATGCGCCCTTGATTCTTTCCAAATAACTAAAAGATTTCTCCTGATCTTTTTACCTGATTGGGAGAGTCAAAGGATTATGGCAAGCAACTGTCAAATTTGATCTCAATTAGATTTGATCTCATCAGGAGATTTGATTGGTCAAAGGTGACCATAAAAGACACGCAGCGAAGTCATTACATTGAGCTCATGGCAGAGTTGGGAGAAGATCTGGCGAAGTTAAAAGAAACTCTTCAGCGGAGCTGGATAGCTTTGCGGCGAAGCTACCAATTACCCTTTTGCGTAGCTGCATGGGGCTTTGAGCGAAGCTAACTCTCTGTGAAGTTAACTGAGAATTTCTGTGTGAAGTTGTAAGTTAGCTCGCAGTGAGGCTATGAAGGAGCTTCCTGCAATGCTAAGCAACTTTGGCTTCTTATGCGAGACTTATCTCATAGGCTTGTACGAGACTAAGTGTTAAGCTCACTTAATGTCTCTGGTCCTACTTGGGCCTTCTCACGAGCTTTTAAGAACGATCTCGGCTTACTGTCTGCTTCACTTGGTTAGTAGAGTCCAAGCTGCTGATTCGTTCCCTCTTAAATGGGTAAAGAACTGGTCGTCAGCTTGTCTGCCACTTGTCTTTTGTAGATGTTAACAAGTTAGACATTATTCAGGCTAGTTAGGAATCTTGTCTTTTTTAGAGTGTCAACAAGACACCCTTCAAAGTTTTCGTAAGTCTACAATTAATGGTTCAGACTCTGAAATACTTTGAACTGCTTTGATTGATGATATGTGAAATGCGAACGTCACCATAGTGGTTGAGTTTAGCTCTGCTTTCAATCCTGCTTTCGGATTGGAATAAGTTTGCCGAGGAATCGTGTAGATTCGCGATTCTGGGTAGATTCGCGTATGGGTAGCTTTGCGTTAACTTGGTGTTTGGAACGACGTTCCTTTCCAAGGCTAAACGCTTTTTGGCGAGTTACGAGACAGATAGCTCCCTTTTCCGAGGTTAGAATAAACTTTCTTGCTTTTAACGAGGGAGATTGTTCCCTTTCTCGAGGGTAAGCATTTAAGTGCTTTAACTTCGTCCACGCTTCTAGGCTTGAAGCGGCAGCGGCATGGTCAGGCGATGAGGCCTATAAATAGGACACTTGAAGTCTTTTTCAGAGAAACAGTCTGTTCATGACATCCCCTTGTTGCCCAGGAAAGGAGACTCAGATCTCTAAAATAGTGGGGGCGCCCATTCTGGTCACTAACAGACCAAGAGCTGGTGAGTCTTGGTCATCCAGAGATTTTACCAATGGACTAGTGACTTTTGGGAGTTTATCTCCCTTAATCTTTCTTAAGGGATTGATTTCCCTTGTTCATCATTCTATATTTGACTCACTAATAGAGAAAAGTTTCAGCCTTATTTTTCAGCTTCTCGGCGAAGCTATCATTCTCGCTTGATCAGGAAAAGACTTTTTCATATAGAGTTCCTATCTTGATCTATTGAATCGGCTTGTTAAATCTGCCACATAGGCAAGAATTGGGACTTAGTCTCTTTAAGGTTGAGCCAGTCTTGCCATATAGGTTGGGTTAAGACTGCGTCCCTCTGGACCTGTCTGGCTTAGCCATATAGGCGAGGGTAGGACTTGGTCCTCTTTGAGGCTTCTTCAGCCTACTTGACTTAGGCAGAGCTAAGACTTTGCTTATACTGAGCTTGTCCATCATCACTGTACAAGCGAGGCTATCCTCTACTTAACTGAAGCAGCACTGATTAAATATGAATTGCTTCGCCGAAAGAATTTGACTTAGCATTTCATCTTTGCAGTTTTCTTGTAACACCCCATTCCCAGTATACGTGCACAGTTACGTATCCTGATTTTTTGGTGCATTTTATTATTATTATTTTATTTTATTTTCTGCTATTTAAATACTTATAGCAGTACTGCATGATTTGATCTGTTTGGTATTCAGATTTGACTAATCTTAGTTTCAAATATTATCTTTTAATATCTAGATTTTTCATGATTTTCTGGAATTTTTCGGAATTAAATTGTAAATCTTCAAAACCGGTGTCGGCCAGTATCACTGGTTGATTCCAGGAATTTTAATTCACAATTGGAACCAAATTTCTGGATTCTGCTTTCACATTCCTTCTTAGGATTATGTTTCTTCCTTTGGGCATTTTCTGGGAATTTTCAGATTTTATCGAAAATTCAGCCTGCCCGGTGTAGACACCGATCCCAGTATATTCCAGGATTTTTATTTTGAAAATGAGATAGAATTTCTGGAAACCGATTTCACCAAAAGTCATTTCATAATATTTATGATTTTTGTGAATTTTTGGATAGCTTTCTGAGATACTTCAATTTTTGGTCATTCCTGGAGTTTTCGGTATTTTCCCAGATACCGAGAATTTATCCAAGTTTTCCACTTATCTCTTTTTCCATTTTTCTCTCTCCTTCCTCAAACGCGAGCTTCACCAGTTGGATCTATCATTAATGCAGTGACCCTCCCCTTGCTGCATTAAATGCTTATGGGCCAATTCAACTCAAGTCCAATCACCCATGCCTTGTCCTTTTCTCTGAAACGCAGCCTCTTTGCGTTTTCTTCTGGACGCAGCCTTGAGTTCCCGCGTTTAGCTCTATATTTGCCTAAACGCAGCCTTGGGGCATTGTGAACGCAGCAATCTTTGGAGGGAAAGTGATGATGGCATATTATTATATTATTTTCCCCTTTTATATATATGCACTCCCATCTTCTCTCTCTTTCATTTTCCTTCATCTTCTTTGTTCCAGCAAGCTCCAACAGCAAACCCAACCCCCCAAGCTCCTTGGCTGGCCATTACCACCACCAACCAAATCCATTTTCTCCACCACAAATCCCTCCACCTCATTCTCCTCCATCTCCTTCTGCATTTCCAACCACAAACACCATCTACTTCAACCTCTTTCACCAAGAGACACCAAAAGAACCCATCACCTCCACAAAACTTCATCACCATCTCCACCACCAGCCGCCCCACCGTAGCCTCCACCGAGCATACCATCTTCACCCCTCGTCAACCTCTTTCCGACGGACTATAGCTTCATTCCCCGCAACGCCATTTGCAAAATCTCGTTTTGCCATATTGAGTTGGACTTGCACCATCAACCTTTTGCCTTCTCTTGTGAGGACCGGTACCCTCCTTTGGATTGGGACCGCGTTTCTCTGCGTCGGACGCATTTTAGGCGAGTAATTCTACTCGCAAAGACTTGGATATTATTTCATATTTGTTAAGAAAACGCACCAGTTTGCTAAAAACGCACCAGTTTCCTAAAAACGCACCAGTTTCCTAAAAACGCACCAGTTTGCTAAAAACGCACCAGTTTGCTAAAAACGCACCAGTTTCCTAAAAACGCACCAGTTTCCTAAAAACGCACCAGTTTGCTGAAAACGCACCAGTTTCCTAAAAACGCACCAGTTTGCTGAAAACGCACCAGTTTCCTAAAAACGCACCAGTTTCCTAAAAACGCACCAGTTTGCTGAAAACGCACCAGTTTGCTGAAAACGCACCAGTTTTCTGAAAACGCACCAGTTTCCTGAAAACGCACCACTTTTCTGAAAACGCACCACTTTTCTGAAAACGCACCACTTTCTTGAAACGCACCACTTTCTTGAAACGCGCCACTTTTTGAGACGCGACCCAACCAAACGCAGCCTCCTTAAGTCGATTTGACCCTTTACTATAGTCGACTAACTCCTTCTCTAAGTCGACTAATTTCTCTCCCTAGTCGACTAATCTTGATTAATTGTTATGGTTAATTACTTCTTTGATTATGAACATTATCTTTGGGTCATTTATTATATTACTATTTGCAAGACTTGTCACTTGATGAATATCACCTCTTATCATGCTATCTATTAACATAAGGCATGATACACTTGACCTCCTATAATTATCATTATAACGGGAATGATAACTGGACTTCATGATTTACAAACTTGATTACATGATAGTACGAACCAGTACTCCTGATATACCTGTATTCCTGACATGTTCCTGCTCATTCCCGAAATTTGATAATTATCTAATATTCATAAAATGAGGCAACTTACATTGGGTCGGGGGAAACATGCGGCTATCAATATGTGTTCGTGTTTACAGTGGCATTAGGTATGTTGTGCAACTAAATTTCCGGTCTGACCTGTGGGCCTCCAGGCGACCGAGGGGAGTGCTGGCTCCCTCCTTCTTGGTACCATCTTGATAAGGGCATCCTATAAGACCCTCCTGATCGCCTTGCGGCAGGTTCCGTCCACCAAGCAACGGAACATCCTGGGCCGTGGTCCCGGGTATGCACGGGACCCACTGTAAACATAGTTCGTTGATACCCCCGCTGGTTTCCAATAACAACCTTGCCTTACTCGGATATGGATCTATGTGTGCTGGGACGCTAGTTCACATAGCTAGATATCAGGGTAAGACGAGTAATAATAATAATAATAAAGACGTTAACTGTGGTTGTTGTATGCGCTTGGATTACGGTGACATGGGATGAAAGTATATAGATGAGGGTTTCCTTGTTTGGATTATCCCCTCGAAGTACTGGTCTCATGAGGCCGTAGCTTAAGCATATACAATGCCCTTTCGTTTATGACATGCTATGCTCCTTTCACTTGCTGGATGATTATTCTTGATATTGTACCAACTCTCCTATTCTTATTCTTATGCCACTTGGCTGTAACATGATCACTTGTTTGGGAGGTCCTGACTCCCTTGAATTTGTATGTTCAGGTTCCGAACCTTGGATCGAGGTGGAGCCTTCTGTGGAAGATCAAGTTTTCCTTGCCGAGCAAGTTGACTAGTCTCGGTTTCTGTTGTATCTGACCTTCCTTTTGAGCTCGCGGGATTCCCTTTCAACTCGTGAGCATATTGTAATTATATTGTAAATCGTACTTTTGTGCTTGGCTGTGATATATGATGCATGTGATATGTAAAAGTATGTCACAACTTGTGATAACCTTGTATAATTGTATTTCTTATGTTGGCATATGAATGGACGCTACGCTTTGTCGTACTCTGATTCTTGTTGTACTGATGCTTAGCGTATATACGTGAGGGTACTTCTGACCTGCGTATGTACGTCGCAGTGACGTCCCCGTACCCGCCGGGAATCGGGGCGTTACAGGTTGGTATCAGAGCCCAGGCTCTCACACCTATAGTACAATCAAGCAGCAAATTAATGGAATTTGCCATTGCCAACTACAATGTACAAGTTATCTTGTCCTTCTTGATTCCTTTCCTTGTGTCCTAAAATCCTTTCATCTTTCCAGTTTCCAGTCTCCTTTTTACCAACATAAGTATGGATAGAAGGACGAGTCGTAACAATGCCGGACAAGCATCGAATGGACCCGCGGGGGAGAATGTTGAGATTCTGAGGGTTATCCAGACTATGATGGAAAATCAGCAACAGCAGACGGAACTCCTTCGGCAAGAGTTAGTAACTCCCAAGGAACAAAGGCCGGGGAACGTGTCAGACTTCAGGCGGTTGCAGCCGGCAATATTTACGGGGGAAGAAAGACCACTAGATGCCGAGCAGTGGCTAATTGACACAACAGATATCTTGAAGGCAGCCCGGATCCCAGAAGAAAATCAAGTGGAGGTCGCCAAGATTCAGCTAAAGGATGTAGCCAGGACCTGGTGGCTAACTGAGGAAGCGAGACTGGAGAAACCTGTCTCGTGGGACCAGTTTTCCCAAAGCTTCTATAGTAGATTTTTCCCTGCCACCGCTCAGAAAGAGATGGAAGAGCAGTTCATCCGACTTCAGCAATGGAACCGGTCTGTGGATGAGTATGCCGCTGAGTTCTTGAGGCTGAGCCGCTTTGCTCCATATATGGTGGCTGATGAAGAAAAGCGAGCAAGTAGATTCCAACAGGGTTTGCGAATGGACATTCAAATTCTCTTGATGCCCCAGCAGCTGAAAACGTATTCCCAAGTCCTCACCATAGCTCGAGAGGTGGAGCGAGGTCTGGAGAAAGGGAAATCTAACATGATAAGGAACCAGGCCATGAAGAGGCCATTTCCACCAGCAGGGAGAGGAGGTCCATACAGAGCAGCGAGGGTTCCGCCAATGAAACGACCATTTCGGCGAGTCCCCTTTCAGACAACCCAACCATTTCCCGTTTGTAACTATTGCCAGAAACTAGGTCACTCCCGACAGAATTGCCGTAGGGCAAATGGGTTATGCCTGGCATGTGGTTCCCGTGATCATTCAGTAGAAGTCTGCCCCCACAAGAGAATGGGAATAGCCAACCAAGCACTACCAGCACTTCCAGGGCCAGATGGACAGAGGAACCAGGGACAAATGGTTAGGAGAGCCCTTCCCCCTCCCCCACAGCAAGTTATCCGCCCAGTCCAGAGGGGAGTTAGAGCTGCAGCAGGTCGTGGAAGAGGACGAGCTTACAACCTGACAGCGGAAGAGGCTGAAACTTCTGGAGAAGTGGTAACAGGTAAGATCAGGGTACACTTGAAGCCCGTTCTTGCCCTCTTTGATTCGGGTGCATCTCATTGTTACATATCTGATCGTTTTGTTGCCTTGCATTATATACCTGTTCGAACTTTAGACCACCAATGGGAGATTAGTACAGGGAATGGAGTAGTCGTATCTACTAAGGTTTGTATTGATTGCCCTGTAGAACTCTGTAACAGGACCTTGGCCATAGATATGCTCGTACTAGATACTAGAGGGTACGACGTAATCTTAGGCATGACTTGGCTCAGTAAATACCATGCGGTCATTGATTGCCGAAGCAAGAAAGTTATTTTCAGAATACCGCTTCAGCCTGAGTTCCAATTTGAAGGAGAACGCAAACCTACCAAAGGAAAAGCACAGATGACTGCTGGTGAGATCCAGAAGAAGAGAGTGCCAGTTTGGAATGAGTTTCCAGAAGTATTTAAGGAAATCTCAGGGCTTCCACCCGATAGGGTAATTGAGTTCTCCATTGATACCCTCCCAGGTACGGTTCCGATATCCAAAGCTCCATATAGAATGGCACCCACAGAGTTGGAGATTTTAAAGAAACAGCTACAAGAATACTCTGACAAAGGATTGATTAGACCGAGTGCTTCACCATAGGGAGCTCCAGTGCTATTGGCCAACAAGAAAGACGGTGGTAAGCGGTTGTGTATAGACTACAGAGAGTTAAACAAAGTTACCATCAAGAATAAGTACCCCTTACCAAGAATTGATGATCTGTTTGATCAGCTTCATGGAGCTCGTGTATTTTCAAAGTTGGATTTGCAATCAGGTTATCATCAGCTAAAGGTAAAGAAAGAAGATATTCCCAAGACAGCATTCAGGACCCGTTATGGCCATTATGAGTTCCTAGTTATGCCCTTCGGAGTCACCAATGCCCCTGCAATTTTCATGGATTTGATGAACAGAGTGTTCTCATCATATTTGGATCAGTTTGTAGTTGTTTTCATAGATGACATCTTGATCTATTCGAAGAACGACAGAGAGCATGCAGACCACTTGAGAATAGTGTTACAGACTCTCCAACAGGAACAACTTCATGCTAAGCAAAGCAAATGTGATTTCTGGCTAAATAGTGTGGCCTTCCTTGGACACATAATTTCAGAAGAAGGAATTTCAGTAGACCCTAGTAAAATTCAGGCAGTAAAGGACTGGCCAATTCCAAGGACAGTAACAGAAATTAAGAGTTTTATTAGATTAGCCGGATATTATAGGCGCTTTGTCCAGGATTTTTCTAAGATTGCAGCCCCGTTAACGAAGCTCACCCGGAAAGGAGAAAAATATATATGGACGGAGGAATGTACCGCAGCATTTGAACAATTAAAGGAAGACTCATTACAGCTCCAATTTTGAGGACTCCCTCAGGAAGAGGAGGGATGGTTATATACAGTGATGCATCCGGGAAAGGCCTAGGGTGTGTATTAATGCAGCATGATCATGTCATAGCGTATGCATCCAGGCAACTGAAACCACATGAGAGAAATTACCCAACTCATGACTTAGAGCTGGCAGCTGTAATATTCGCATTGAAGATCTGGAGACATTATCTTCTGGGAGACAAGGTGCTAATCTACACTGATCACAAGAGTCTAAAGTATATTTTCACGCAGAAAGAATTGAACATGAGACAGAGACGGTGGCTTGAATTAATGGCAGACTATGATATCGACTTACAGTATCATCCGGGCAGAGTCAACACCGTACCAGATGCATTGAGCAGGAAGCCAGAAAATAAGATGCTAGTACGACTTACTCAGCAGGAGGAATTAATTCAGGACTTCATAAAACTGGACTTAATGATAGTACGAGGAGTCGATAGCACAAGACAGTTGATGACCTTTCAGATCCAGTCAACCCTGATGGATGAAATTAAAGAAGCTCAGAAAGAAGACCCCAGATTACAGAAGTTCAGAGCTCAAATAGAAGCTGGATCGAGGACTGACCTCCGTATTCATTCAGACAACGCACTATATTTTGGTAACAGAATTTGTGTCCCCCAAGGAGAAGTCCGACAGAAAATTTTGGCAGAGGCACATAGTTCGGCCTATTCCATTCACCCGGGAGGAACTAAAATGTATCGGGACTTGAAGCAGAAATTTTGGTGGAATGCCATGAAGAGGGAGATAGCCCAGTATGTGGCCAAGTGCTTAGTTTGCCAGCAAATAAAGGCAGAACACCAAAGAACAGCTGGACTTCTACAGCCATTGCCGATACCCGAATGGAAGTGGGAACACATCACCATGGACTTTGTTACGGCTCTACCTCGCAGTCCTAAGGGTAACAATGCAGTATGGGTGATCGTTGACCGCCTCACAAAAGCAGCTCACTTTCTACCTTTCAGAGTAGGTCAGTCAACAGAAGTTCTTGCAGATAAGTACATGAAAGAAATTGTTCGTCTACATGGAATTCCAGTTAGCATCGTGTCAGATAGAGACACAAGATTCCGATCACATTTCTGGGAAAGTCTCCAAGAAAGTTTAGGGACTCGTCTGGAATTCAGTACTTCATATCACCCCCAGACAGACGGACAATCGGAACGGACCATTCAAATTCTTGAAGACATGTTACGAGCCTGCACGATGGAATTTAGAGGGTCATGGGAAGACTATATTCATTTGGTAGAATTCTCTTATAATAACAGCTATCAGGCTAGTATCAAAATGGCCCCATTTGAGGCATTGTATGGCAGGAAATGCAGGTCACCGATATGTTGGGACGAAGTCGGCGAAAGAAGAATTATGGTCCAGACATTCTAGTTCAGACAACAGACAAAGTCCGAGTTATCAGAGATCACCTCTGGGCAGCTCAGAGCCGACAAAAGAATTGGGCAGACACAAATAGAAGACCATTAGAATTCAGAACAGGTGACCATATATTTTTGAAGATATCACCCACCAAAGGGGTAATCCGATTCGGTACTCGTGGAAAACTCAGTCCCAGGTACATCGGCCCATTCGAAATTTTGGATCGCGTGGGAGAGGTGGCTTATCGATTGGCACTACCGCCATCTTTGGAAGGAGTACACAATGTATTCCATGTATCACAGTTAAGGAAGTATGTCAAGGATGAGAGTCACATTCTGGATCACTCCGAACTGGAACTACAGCCTGATCTGTCTTACGAAGAACAACCGATGGCCATCCTGGACAAAAGTGTTAAGACATTGAAGAATAAGGCAATACCATTAGCACTGGTTTCTTGGAATAGGCATGTGCCAGGAGAAGCCACATGGGAACGGGAGGACGTTATTCGTGAGCGATATCCCTATCTATTTACAACTTAGTTGGTAAAACCCTTTCTTCCTATTCTCTCTACCGTCATCTTCCCCTTCCTGAAATTTCGAGGACGAAATTTTTGTAAGGTGGATAGATTGTAACACCCCATTCCCAGTATACGTGCACAGTTACGTATCCTGATTTTTTGGTGCATTTTATTATTATTATTTTATTTTATTTTCTGCTATTTAAATACTTATAGCAGTACTGCATGATTTGATCTGTTTGGTATTCAGATTTGACTAATCTTAGTTTCAAATATTATCTTTTAATATTCTAGATTTTTCATGATTTTCTGGAATTTTTCGGAATTAAATTGTAAATCTTCAAAACCGGTGTCGGCCAATATCACTGGTTGATTCCAGGAATTTTAATTCACAATTGGAACAAAATTTCCGGATTCTGCTTTCACATTCCTTCTTAGGATTATGTTTTCTTCCTTTGGGCATTTTCTGGGAATTTTCAGATTTTATCGAAAATTCAGCCTACCCGGTGTAGACACCGATCCCAGTATATTCCAGGATTTTTATTTTGAAAATGAGATAGAATTTCTGGAAACCGATTTCACCAAAAGTCATTTCATAATATTTATGATTTTTGTGAATTTTTGGATAGCTTTCTGAGATACTTCAATTTTTGGTCATTCCTGGAGTTTTCGGTATTTTCCCAGATACCGAGAATTTATCCAAGTTTTCCACTTATCTCTTTTTCCATTTTTCTCTCTCCTTCCTCAAACGCGAGCTTCACCAGTTGGATCTATCATTAATGCAGTGACCCTCCCCTTGCTGCATTAAATGCTTATGGGCCAATTCAACTCAAGTCCAATCACCCATGCCTTGTCCTTTTCTCTGAAACGCAGCCTCTTTGCGTTTTCTTCTGGACGCAGCCTTGAGTTCCCGCGTTTAGCTGTATATTTGCCTAAATGCAGCCTTGGGGCATTGTGAACGCAGCAATCTTTGGAGGGAAAGTGATGATGGCATATTATTATATTATTTTCCCCCTTTTATATATATGCACTCCCATCTTCTCTCTCTTTCATTTTCCTTCATCTTCTTTGTTCCAGCAAGCTCCAACAGCAAACCCAAACCCCCCAAGCTCCTTGGCTGGCCATTACCACCACCCACCAAATCCATTTTCTCCACCACAAATCCCTCCACCTCATTCTCCTCCATCTCCTTCTGCATTTCCAACCACAAACACCATCTACTTCAACCTCTTTCACCAAGAGACACCAAAAGAACCCATCACCTCCACAAAACTTCATCACCATCTCCACCACCACCCGCACCACCGTAGCCTCCACCGAGCATACCATCTTCACCCCCTCGTCAACCTCTTTCCGACGGACTATAGCTTCATTCCCCGCAACGCCATTTGCAAAATCTCGTTTTGCCATATTGAGTTGGACTTGCACCATCAACCTTTTGCCTTCTCTTGTGAGGACCGGTACCCTCCTTTGGATTGGGACAGCGTTTCTCTGCGTCGGACGCATTTTAGGCGAGTAATTCTACTCGCCAAGACTTGGATATTATTTCATATTTGTTAAGAAAACGCACCAGTTTGCTAAAAACGCACCAGTTTCCTAAAAACGCACCAGTTTCCTAAAAACGCACCAGTTTGCTAAAAACGCACCAATTTCCTAAAAACGCACCAGTTTCCTAAAAACGCACCAGTTTCCTAAAAACGCACCAGTTTGCTGAAAACGCACCAGTTTCCTAAAAACGCACCAGTTTCCTAAAAACGCACCAGTTTGCTGAAAACGCACCAGTTTCCTAAAAACGCACCAGTTTCCTAAAAACGCACCAGTTTGCTGAAAACGCACCAGTTTCCTGAAAACGCACCAGTTTCCTGAAAACGCACCAGTTTCCTGAAAACGCACCAGTTTCCTGAAAACGCACCACTTTTCTGAAAACGCACCACTTTCTTGAAACGCACCACTTTCTTGAAACGCGCCACTTTTTGAGACGCGACCCAACCAAACGCAGCCTCCTTAAGTCGATTTGACCCTTTACTATAGTCGACTAACTCCTTCTCTAAGTCGACTAATTTCTCTCCCTAGTCGACTAATCTTGATTAATTGTTATGGTTAATTACTTCTTTGATTATGAACATTATCTTTGGGTCATTTATTATATTACTATTTGCAAGACTTGTCACTTGATGAATATCACCTCTTATCATGCTATCTATTAACATAAGGCATGATACACTTGACCTCCTATAATTATCATTATAACGGGAATGATAACCGGACTTCATGATTTACAAACTTGATTACATGATAGTACGAAGCAGTACTCCTGATATACCTGTATTCCTGACATGTTCCTGCTCATTCCCGAAATTTGATAATTATCTAATATTCATAAAATGAGGCAACTTACATTGGGTCGGGGGAAACATGCGGCTATCAATATGTGTTCGTGTTTACAGTGGCATTAGGTATGTTGTGCAACTAAATTTCCGGTCTGACCTGTGGGCCTCCAGGCGACCGAGGGGAGTGCTGGCTCCCTCCTTCTTGGTTCCATCTTGATAAGGGCATCCTATAAGACCCTCCTGATCGCCTTGCGGCAGGTTCCGTCCACCAAGCAACGGAACATCCTGGGCCGTGGTCCCGGGTATGCACGGGACCCACTGTAAACATAGTTCGTTGATACCCCCGCTGGTTTCCAATAACAACCTTGCCTTACTCGGATATGGATCTATGTGTGCTGGGACGCTAGTTCACATAGCTAGATATCAGGGTAAGACGAGTAATAATAATAATAATAAAAGACGTTAACTGTGGTTTTTGTATGCGCTTGGATTACGGTGACATGGGATGAAAGTATATAGATGAGGGTTTCCTTGTTTGGATTATCCCCTCGAAGTACTGGTCTCATGAGGCCGTAGCTTAAGCATATACAATGCCCTTTCGTTTATGACATGCTATGCTCCTTTCACTTGCTGGATGATTATTCTTGATATTGTACCAACTCTCCTATTCTTATTCTTATGCCACTTGGCTGTAACATGATCACTTGTTTGGAGGTCCTGACTCCCTTGAATTTGTATGTTCAGGTTCCGAACCTTGGATCGAGGTGGAGCCTTCTGTGGAAGATCAAGCTTTCCTTGCCGAGCAAGTTGACTAGTCTCGGTTTCTGTTGTATCTGACCTTCCTTTTGAGCTCGCGGGATTCCCTTTCAACTCGTGAGCATATTGTAATTATATTGTAAATCGTACTTTTGTGCTTGGCTGTGATATATGATGCATGTGATATGTAAAAGTATGTCACAACTTGTGATAACCTTGTATAATTGTATTTCTTATGTTGGCATATGAATGGACGCTACGCTTTGTCGTACTCTGATTCTTGTTGTACTGATGCTTAGCGTATATACGTGAGGGTACTTCTGACCTGCGTATGTACGTCGCAGTGACGTCCCCGTACCCGCCGGGAATCGGGGCGTTACATTTCTCTTTGATTTAATGCTAACCTATTTCCAGTTTGTATTGTAGTGAACTGTGCCTGCCAGTCTTTTGTCTTGATGAAAGAGACCAGAAACTTGCCTCTTAATCTTCAAGTTGAAACTTTAATCTTAAGCAGGAGGAACATACTAGTGCAGCTGATGTGTGTTCCACGAAGAGGTTGGCAGTTGCTTATCCGAGATGTTCCACTTCGGGAAGGGGTTGGTAGTCGCTTATCTGAGATGATCCACTTCGAGAAAACGAGTGTCACCTGCAAGGTCTCGGATCCTTCCTTTGCCAATTTTAATCACAGAAGTCCAGCTTTCTGGTGGCAACCAGTCCTTTGACAATTTTCATCAAAGAAGATCCAGCTTCTTGATGATAAAATCTACCATTAAGCGAAGGATTATGGCCTTGTGCAGGAGGAAGGCCTTTCGTGTCCAGTTGGCTTGGCTTACCATCTTAGAAGTAGATAGCACAACTTGTATGCCTTTGGAGTAATGATTCGGTTGTACGAAAGATCACCTTGATATAGTGTCAATGTATATTCCCTTTTGAATTAATAAAAATGTTTATTTTCTACTTATCTACTTTGTTTCCCTCCTTTTTATTTGAGAACACCTGAAGTGGACTAGCCTTAGGTAAGACTTTCTCATAGGAGGAAATAGCAGCTGATCGTACATATATTTTGTATTCTTTTCATTACACTCCTACATTTATCGTGTAATAAATCTGCTAATTTTCTTTTCTTAAATATCTATTTTGTAGAAAATAATAATGAAGAGAAAGAGGATTAAACTAAATAAATACCTGTTAAAATTGAATTTAACTGGATCTATTTAGTTAGCTGAGGATGATCTCAGATTTAGTTAGAACAAATTAAGGATTGGTGCAAATGTTCAGCTGAAGATCAGAGCAAATCAGAAAGATAACACCAAATGGAAACCGGTAAAATTCAGATTTTTATAAATCCATTTTGGTTAGCTAAAGATTAACCGAGGATAATATCAAATACAGGGAGATAAATGGATAGAGAGAAGATCAACAGATGAGATGAAGCAAGTTTGACTCAGATTTTGACTGGACACATTTTAGTATTTGAATCATAACATTTGCTACTGAATCTAAAATCTGATGATTCAAGATGATCCAGAAAGCAGACTTACAGGGCTATAACTCTTATGTTGATCACTATTTCTAATTCTATCATTTGGTAAGTGATATTCAACAATCAATATGCCAACAAACTACAGATCAGAACTGAATATTCACATCAAATCAAGTTTGGAGATAAGGGGAGGATTTAAATTCAGAAATAGCCAAATTTTCCTATCTTCATACTCCTCTAACCTCTGTATTTCTTCTATAAGTACCTTCAATCTCAAAGGCAAAAGGGCACGACCAAGTAGAGAATAGAACTTAGGCTAATTTGTAGTTTGTAACTTAATTTTTTATTTTCTTTCATGTAATTTTTATTTTCTTTATGTAACTAAAAGGAGATGAACTTTCATGGAGGAATGAGAGCAAGCTTGTAATGCAGGTGACACAGGTTTAAGTGATTTCTTCTTCTATTGTTATTTGAATTGAATCAAAGTTACTTTTTCTTCTTTACTCTTGTTTTCGTTTACTCTCCTCTAATGTGTTACAATCCAAGTGAATCTGTTAGCCTCAAGACTGTTTCGCCATTACAAGTGGCCTTGATGGCCTATGATAATGAACAACCATTCTCTATTTAGTACAGCTTGCCCTTTTATTCTTAGTGTAGATCGAGAATAGGGAAGATCCTACACGCCATGCTTGATCGCCTTCAAAGACAAGGTAAGTCGTAACTACGAATCCAAGGTATATGAGCACAAAAGGGCTAAGTAACTTTTAGTTTCTTTCTTTCTTTTAATTCTGTAGTTTAGAACACCACAATCTACCACTTCTTTTATCATTCCTTTTCCATTTCTTTGTACATATCATTTCTAGTTTTTTCATCTTCTTAATCTACCATCTTCTTCCTAACTCACTTTAACCTAATTTTTCTCTTTATCTTTAGAAGAACTTAAAGCAGAATTTTAACCATCCTTTGTATCTTAAAAGAAAACTTGCTAAAAAGCTTTCATCCCTAGTCCCTCCTTGTGGATCAGGACCCACATAGCCACTTGCTATAGCGGTAGAATTGAGCACCTTGCACTCTTTATCTTAAAATTCTAAAATTCTATATTTTTGTGCAGGTTCAAGCTCAATCAAATTTTGGCACCATTGCCGGGGAGGGACGGTAAGTTATTCTCTTTTTAGATTTACATTTTGGTTAACTTTCTTTTTTATTCTTGGTGTACAGGTTTGACAACAAGGAATTTTTGCTATAGTGGACATATAAGTGGCCTTGGACTCTGCTCAAGAAAGCAGATCCATGAAGCCCTCAGATTTGCTATATTCCTGTGGCAATCTGAGTGAAATACTAACCTGTATTTTCTGCAGGTTAGCTACATTGTAAAGTTTAATATTTGTAGCTATTAATTTCCTTGTTTTTCTCACTGCACTTCCTTTCTAACCTCAACAGTAAAATGATGTTTGTTAAATGCTAAAAACGGTTTAGACTTTGCATTTAGGCACATGTCTAATTCGTTTACATTTTACATTACTGTTGAAGAGTGCTAAAGTAAAAGGTACGTTTGCATGGCATATAGTTTAGGAAAACATTCTTGAGTGATTATTTGCTTGTTGAATGTTACTTTTCTTTATCCTGCACCCTTTGCAAAATCAATCTTAAGGGCTTGTCCTATAAACAAGATAAGGTAGGGAAGTCATTACCCTCCCTTAGCCTACAAACAATCTCCTCGCTCACTAACCAAGCCTAACTAAATATGAATAGACGTTGGCCCTAGGGACATCTCGGACTCAATTAGAAGATTATCCTAAGGGAGAATATGTTAGAATTTGACTCCTGCCAAATCAGTGTCTAAGGAAAGGGATTGAGAGGCGAAACCTCGAAGGCTGATGGTTTGGCTTAATTAGGCCCATTGCTTTTGCGCAGATACCTCCCACCAATCTTACCCTGATCTGACGATTAGCTTATGGTCAAAGTCTGCATTATACCTCCCGTGGACAGTCTAACCAGTTAGGAGTCGTCTAGGTCAAAGGTCTACCCTAACTTAGTTTAGAATTTTTTTTCTTTGTTTACTTATTTGTTTGTGTTTTATTGTGTGATATGGCTTATAACAATAATTTTTTCAATTTTAATGGTAATTCATATTACACCTCTTTTTTGATATTATTAATCCGATATATCATAACTTTAACCAACCTAGTGTGCTGGATTGGTCTTATCCGAATCAATATAACCCATGCCCCCAATCTTATAACCATAGTTTCCAGAATAATTTCAACTCTTCACAGAGTCAATGGGAATTCACCTCCCCTGAGTCCAATTTTCAACCAACATGTTCTCCTTATCCACCTTGTCCATAATATTTTCAAGATTCATACTCAGTTCCACCTGTCCAAAATAGAAAACCATCAATTTTGAAAATGAGTATACGTGAGTCCAAACAACAATCACAAAATCTGATGGACTTATAATTTCACCACAAATTCCAAAACAAGGCTTCATCTTTTCAAGTCCAATCACAGCAAAACGATGAACCAATCAACTATAAAAGATGCTTGAAGCCATGACTCAGGCTCAAAACGCTCGTAATCATGACATAGATATGATGGTCCAAACTCTACGTTTCACCGTTTGGCCAGTTCTGATGTCGCTAACCATTCTGTTAGAGTCAAAGAGTCATGTTGTTTTAAAAAACAAGGTTCCATCTTAGCACAATCATTTGAACTTGCCCAAACTCTAAATTTTGAAAGTGACATTGACAGTTTGGCAAGTTATCCCTTTCCTGAAATTGAACGTGAGAATGAATATGATCATGAACCTCAACTTAGTGATTCAATTCTACCTCCTGATTCAATTATGACTCTGGTATCTTCACCTGATTTCAATCTTTTTTCGGAGTCAACATTGGATCCTGTGCCAATTCATAATGAAATTGAATCGCCCATCTTTGATGATCATCATATTGAACTTGACCAATTTCATAATTTTGAAAGTCCCATTGATAAATTGGCAAGTTCTCATTTTTATAAAATTGAATTCAATGAGAAATGTGACCTAGATTCTCAATTTTGTGATCCAGTTCAAATTTCCAAACCAATATTGACTCATGTTTTGTTATCGGACTTGAGTAATATTTTACAGTCAGTTTTGATTCCCACATCTGTCATTCTTGAACTTGAACCACCAATATTAAGTCACATTCAATTGTGAAAAATGAATGTGGACTTGAGTTTCAACTTCTTGATTTGGACCCACTTCCTTAACCGATCTCGACTCTTGAACTTTTATTTGACTTAAGTCACTTTCCTGAGTCGGTATTAGTTCCCATACTTCCCAAGTCCAAGTCAATCATTTCATCTTTTCACACTCCATTTTGGGACAAGGCGGTTGACAAAATTGACTCCAAAATTAATTATGAAATTTGACAATTAGATAGGGTTAAATTTTTAATAAAAACCATTCGTATATACATCATTTTAGTGGGTTATATAAGAGAGATTTCTTGTGGTTTCTCCGAACTCTATGAAAATCGATTGGGCCGCATTTCGTGGACCAATCAGACCACCATCGGAACCACCACCTTAGATAGTATTTTCCATCCCTTTCTTCTTTTTCATGCATCTGTGCATTAATTCATACATTGAGGACAATGCATGAATAGGTGTGGGGGAGGGTTCTAACATGACTTAGGTTTTTCTTTTTATTAAAAAATATTTTAACATTTTTTACTTTTAAAAACTTTTTAAAAATAGAAACAATATTTTGACATATTTTTTGTAAGAAATTAAGTCAATTTTAAGGAATAGGAAAATCAAAATTAGGATTTCTTAACCTTGGTCAAAATAAGATATTGTTTGATTTTTAGGGTTAGGAAGATAATTTGTCAAAGTAATTTAGTCTTAATTTTTATCTTATTGAAATATGCACACTTCATACACTTACACACTTAGGGTTCAAAAATAAAGATTATTATACCTTATGAAAAAATAAAAAAAGAAGAAGAAAAAAAGATAAAAGATAAACAAATCTAATTATTTATTAGCTAGGTGCTTTGGCCTAAGCAAGCCTTAGTATTTATGCAAAAGTAAGTTTGAGAAATATATATATATATATATATATATATATATATATATATATTTATATTTATATAAGTCCTCTGATTAAGCTGGGTATTTGTGCCTAATAAAGCATAAGTATTCACGCCTAAAAGTAGTCCATATAATAAATCCTTAGTTTTGAGGCCTTGTTTGCTCGAGTCCTTAAGTCCTTGGGTATTTTCTCACCCGGTGCCCTAAGACCGTTTGGTTTGAGAGTCATCGATTAAAGGCTCGTTACATGGGCAGATTAGAAATAAGAATAATACCACCTATATATATATATATGTTGGCCCAATGGCCTTCCACTCTAGTTTTGATGATGATCAACACTCATGTAGTTATGTTTACTAATATTCTTGTGTTTCTAAGTTTCAGATCATTAACAGGATATTAGTTGGTGATTAGCTTCAACAAGATGATTAGAAGCTATTCATGGTGATTCCGGTGCCAAAGGTTAGAGATCCATTCTATTGCACTTGGAGAATCACGGTGTTTGGACCGAGTCTACTTGAAGATGAAGATCGTCAAGAAGACTTAGGTATCTAGTTTAGAGTTTGTGTTTTAGATCCATATTTGTAAAGCTTAGTTTAGTTGATATGCTCAAGTGCACAAATCACACACGTTTTATGATTTGGTATTTGGTTTCATGAATAATAGATCAAAACAAGTTTACATATGTTATATGTATAGTAGATGTTTTCTATTTATACATACATGCTTTAACTTGGTAAACAAACTTATTTTGACTATCCTATTCATGTTTTGGAAAAATCAAGTTGACAAAAATACAGGATTTGTTTTTGATAAAATTTGCAAGACACAAAAATGAATTGATATGTTGATATATTGTCTTGAAATTTTTATCACAGGTTTATGTTTCAATATAAAATGACAAAACAATTTTTATGGAATTTTCAGAAAGATAAAAGATTTTTATAAAATATTTTTTCTAAAAATTCTGACCTTGATTTGTGCTGACAGGCTGGTCGGTCGACCGTGTCTGTCGACCGCACCAAGGGGCCGGTCGACCGACCCGGTCGACCGACGTGCACAGACGTGCACGTCTGTTAGGCACAGATCCGGTCGACCGGGTCGGTCGACCGATGTGAGAGTTCTGCTCTCTGGAAGTTTTCGGTCGACCGGGCCGGTCGACCGATAGTGCCCAACGGTCATATTTCTGACCGTTGGCGGTCGACCGGGCCGGTCGACCGGTGGCTGTCAGAATTGCCACATCAGCCTAACGGCTAGTTTTGATTTTTGGCCTATATAAACCCCATTCCTTTGGGATTTTGGCTAAGGTTTTTAAGAGGAAAATTTACAGTTTTCTGAAGAGTTTAAAAGAGTTTTTAAAGAGTTTAAGTACTAAAAAGATTTAATCTTTATTTGTTTTGTGTTTTTGGAAAATCAAAGAAAATAGGATTTGGGATATTTGTGTTGATTTTCATTCTATATCTTTTGGCAAGAATTTTCCAAGTATTTTTCTTTGTTGCTTGTTTCCAAAACACTTAGTTTCCACTTGAGCTATATCTTCTATCCTAAGTTATTAGGATCTTTGTTTTGTGTGGAAAAGAAAAAAAAAAGAAGAAAAGAGAAGTTTGTGGTTGTGGAACCACTTGTTGTAAACCCTCCTTGCTTTTGTGAATCCCTCTTCGGTAGAGGTGATCGGAGTGGTATTGTGATTGGTTTGTGAGCCTCTTAGGTAGAGGTGGTTGTTATATTTGGCTACGGGCCGTATCCCTCTTCGGTAGAGGTGGATTGTGTGTTGTATAGCCTCGGTGGCTTGTAAGGTTGAGAGAGGAGTTTGGTACTCCTATAGTGGATTGGGAAATCCTACACGGTGGTGTAGGCGGGGAAGTAGAGCTAGGGGCTCGAACCTCGTAACAAATCTTTGTGTTAGCGTTTGATCCAATTTCTCTCAACTCTTATCTCTTTACATTTGTGCAAGCATTCATTTCATACAAGCATCATTCATTTCATACTTATTATATACTTGCTTGTGTTGCCTTGCATCTTTATATTGCAATTCATTATTATATGCTTGGCTTGATTGTGTATGCTTGATATTGCTATATCCTTGATTGCTTGGATTGGTTGTGTGTGTGTGTTTCATCATAGCATTTCATTCTTTACTTGTTCGATCATATTTCATACAACACGTTGCATTGCGCACCTCTAACCCATTCAAGGGAATTGGGAGGACGGAGTTCAGAACCTCGCAAGGGGTATTCGGCACCTAGTCGTGTTTTGAGAGATCGTTGCATCACTCATATCTCATAAGTTTAAAAAGATCATTAGATTAGCAATTACACCTATTCACCCCCCCTCTAGGTGTGTTTCAATTGGTATCAGAGCTAGTGCTCCTGATATTAGGCTTAACATCCTAGGAGTAAGATCCATTTGCTTGCTAATCACTTGTTTGCATTTGTTGTTTGCACACATATAGTTTACCATGGCCTTCATGACCCCACCTTTGTATGACCCTTCTAACATTCATGTTTGGAAGATTAGAATGACCGTTTATTTACAAACCCTAGGTCATAAAGTTTATCTTGCTATTACCAAGGAATCCTTCCTTAGTGATTGCAATCATATAAGGGCCAATGCACAAGCCCTTGAGGCTATTAGAAGCACTTTACCTAAAGATTATCTTATGCGTGTTTCTAATATTGATTCCGCTTTTGCAGTGTGGAATCTATTGTCAACTACAACCACCACCTCCGAGCTTCAAGCACAAATCCAAAGGGAAGAGGAATCTAGTGGAGAGTCCGAATCTCAATGCTACATGGTCCAAGGGAATGACTCCCTTGAGGTACAATCGGAACCCACTTAGATAGTGATGATGCTAGTTCTTCATGTGATGATATTGTTGATCCCCATGCCTTAAATGAAGAACTATCTATTGTTTGTGAAAAATTAATAGAAAAATATAAGATTTTGAAAAAGAAAAGTCTAAAAATTGAAAAAGAAAATATTTGTTTGCATTCTAGACTTGACATTGTTTTGCAAGAGAAAGAGGAGGTTTCTAATGAAAGGGACTCATTGAAATCTCAACTTGATCTTGCACTTAAAGAAAATAACTTTTTGAAAAATAAAATGATTGCCATGTTCTTTTGAAGAAAAATGAAACGTTAACTTCAAAAGTTGAATTTGTTTTAAAGAAAATGATTCGTTGAAAAGAGAAATTGAGTTCATTTCGAAAGAATTAGAAATTTGTTTGAATAAGAATAATTCTTTGAAAAATGATATGTCTTCTCATGTTTGCCATGCTAGGGTAGTATCACACACTTCACCTATTGCATGCTCCACTTCTTCTAAAATCAATGATGATATTTGTATGTTAAAGAAGAAGGTAGAATGTTTGGGCTCCACTATGAGTCAATGTGCCATGAACCATACACGGTTGGAAACTTTGCTTCGAAAGAAACAAGTTCCATCTTTTATGCATGCACACCCTCCACGGCATACACATGCTCCTCACGGACACCATCACACGTATGCTCATGTGTACACTTGTATACATTGTGGTCGAAAAGGCCATCTTGCTAAATTTTGTTTTGATAGATTACATACTACTAATTTAGCAAAGAAATTTGTTTGGGTTAGAGAAGGTACTAACCCCATGGACCCAATAAGAAATGGGTACCAAAGACCACCCCTCCTATTATTTTTGATGTAGGTGTGGGCTCTCACACGACGTGAGAGTGATGACACTTTGGAGTGGATGCGTTCCGGACTTAAAGGAAATCTATTGGATGCATCACTTTCAAGGGAAAAGATGGTGGAGAGGACCACCAAGTTTTGGAGACAAGGAGGTTGCTTTCTAGGTTTTGGAGACAACTCCTTATTATTTTTTTACATGCTTTTCATTTCATTGTTTATAGCATGTTTTTGATGTCTATGGATTAGTATGTTCATTCCATGTTTATTAGATCCTTGACATACATGTATAGTATTTGAGACACACATGCTTATATGAACCCATATTTAGTGTTCTCACCTTATGTTTAAGCTATAATGTACATCATGAATCTAATACATGTGAATTTACCTATTAATCATGTTTTAGCTTTTTCATGATGATTTTTATCTAGTTTTTGTACTTCATGTGGTATACACTAGTTTAGATGTAGATATTATCAAAACTTGCATATATACATGTACACATAGTGAGAACAATTGACTTATATATGTTTTGCACCTCATGCTCATTTGTACCCACTATATGCACTTGTATAAGCTAGTTTTGAGGATTCTTCCATTTATACTTGTCATACCTATTTTCATGATTTTACTTCATGTATATGTATTTTGAATTCAAACCTAATAAATATACATGTATACCCATAGAGTCTTTTGCCTTCATGCAATTACTTTTAAATAGACTCGTTTATGATTGGGATATGTATGTACATTGTTAGATTTGGATGAATCATACATATACCTAGAAGCTTTGTTCAAATAAAGAATTTTGATGAATTTGTGTGAGTTTCGTTTTAGCAAAATGATATTCGTGTTTGTCTTGTGCTTAATGATTTGATTACATGTTTAGATGTTAGTTCTCATTAAGACGAGGATTCATATTTTTACATAAAATGGGACACAAATAAATCTATACATGTTGGGTTGAATGCTTATTTGTTCCCATTAGATGTGTGAATATAGTCTAGTTTTGATGATCCATACATTTTAGACTTGTATTCATATTTTTGGATTTATATGAGTTTTGGTTTCATGTATATGTTTATTTTGCCAAAACATTAAGATATACATGTATAGCCCTTGAGTCATTTGCCTTCAATGCAAAATCTATTTATGGACTCAATTGTGTTTAGGGATATGTATGTATACTTAGTGTAGTGACAATTCATACATATACCATGAAATAAAATTTGATTGTTTAATGAAAATTTGATTTTTCATGTTTGATGTATTTATGTTTAACTTCATGTATATGTCTATCTAGTTCAAACTAATCTTATACATATACATCCTTTTTGAGCCACGTGCTTTCATGCATCTACTCTTAGTGGACTCGTTGAGTTTTGGATATGTATGTATATGTTAGCTTGCATTAGACATACATATGCCTTGAAGATTAAATAAGTAGTTTTATATGATTTTTCATGTTTTTTTTGATAGAATTATGTTTTAAGGAATAATTGAGCTTAATGAAATATTTTTCATGATTTTGATCTTCACATATTATTTGTACACTCATATCTATTGCTCATGTTTTGTTTCTCATGAGTTATGCTTTATTGATTAGAGTGATGATTATCATGTGATTTTCATGCTTTATGAAAAATAACTTTGTTTTACTCCTTACTTGAAGGACTTCGTACTAGTTAACAAGTTTTCCATTTAACTAGTTGCGGTGTTCTTCATTTTGGTAGAGATTTTCAAACAAACCATATTTTCAATCTATTTTTGAAAACCCCTACCATCTAAGGCGGTAGGATGGGAGATCATGTTCATGTATGCCCTAAATTGAAAATCTTTAAAACTTGAATTATGATTGGGTGGTAGATAATATGATGTATACACTTGAACTTATTGTTATGTCAATTGGTATCATTGAACTCTTTCATTTGGTATCTTTTTGACCTTTTTGTATACTCATATGTTTATTGTGTATGTATGTTTTCATTTGGTATCATCTATTGGTGATTGATACTCATTCCATTTCATACACATATACTTGTTTTATTTGTGCCTACTATATTCCTATATCTTAGAGCACAAATAGTTGTTTATGCTAGTGCTTGAGTTTCAATTTGTTTCAATTGAATACTTTTAAATTGGTATCAAGACTATGCATGATTTAAGTTTGTATTTCATAAAGGGGGAGAAAATTTGATTTTGTATTTTAATTGGTATTTGTACTCCTATACTTTATGATTGACATTTCGAATTTGGTATCATGTGTTTTCAAAATGAAATATATTCTTATGATTGGTATCAAAATTTGTGTTTAGAAATTCAAAATTTGTTATGTTTAATTTCAATTGGTATCATATTTGAGAAATTCAAAATTTGGTATGTTTAATTACAATTGGTATCTAAAAATTTTGTTTTTAAAGAAAATATTCAAAGTTTTGATTTGTATTTCCTATATGCAAGGAGAGCTTAACATCTCTCTTACATATAGATTCATGTTGAGTATATTATAAATTGAGGAGCTTGACAACTCTTCTTTATATGATATACGTGTGTAGGGGAAGCTTCACATCTCCTCTTATGCATTACATAATATGTGTTATGTGAATTGGGGCTTGTCATCCCTTCTTCATGTAATGCATATGTGTAGGGAAGCTAACTTAGCGTCTTCCTCTTCATGAATGTATATAGCATATAACATTTATTGATATTTGTTTATTGGTATCAAGATGCTTCATTGACATATTTTCAATTGATATCACGTTTTTAAAGTCACCCCTTATTGACTTTGTTTTTTTTTGTTTTAGACAAAAGGGGGGAGAACTTTGTTTGTATTGTTTTGGTTGACAAAAAGGGGAAGTAAGATTTTTACCCCTCATTTATGGTTTTTTTTTGATTATTCACCCCTTTGTTGATGATTGACAAAAAGGGGGAGAAGAATTTGAGTTTTGTTTTTATATATGCATAATTGTGTTTTTGCATATACTAAGTTCATGCATAGCAAATAAATAATAAATATGATGCATGTTTTTGTTTAGTATCATGTGCTTTCATTGCATATATATTATGTTTATTGTGATGCATGAGTTAAGGGGGAGCTTCTTTGAAGCTTAACTTTAATCCATGCATATATAACTCCATGAGTTTTGTCATCATCAAAAGGGGGAGATTGTTGGCCCAATGGCCTTCCACTCTAGTTTTGATGATGATCAACACTCATGTAGTTATGTTTACTAATATTCTTGTGTTTCTAAGTTTCAGATCATTAACAGGATATTAGTTGGTGATTAGCTTCAACAAGATGATTAGAAGCTATTCATGGTGATTCCGGTGCCAAAGGTTAGAGATCCATTCTATTGCACTTGGAGAATCACGGTGTTTGGACCGAGTCTACTTGAAGATGAAGATCGTCAAGAAGACTTAGGTATCTAGTTTAGAGTTTGTGTTTTAGATCCATATTTGTAAAGCTTAGTTTAGTTGATATGCTCAAGTGCACAAATCACACACGTTTTATGATTTGGTATTTGGTTTTCATGAATAATAGATCAAAACAAGTTTACATATGTTATATGTATAGTAGATGTTTTCTATTTATACATACATGCTTTAACTTGGTAAACAAACTTATTTTGACTATCCTATTCATGTTTTGGAAAAATCAAGGTTGACAAAAATACAGGATTTGTTTTTGATAAAATTTGTAAGACACAAAAATGAATTGATATGTTGATATATTGTCTTGAAATTTTTATCACAGGTTTATGTTTCAATATAAAATGACAAAATAATTTTTATGGAATTTTCAGAAAAGATAAAAGATTTTTATAAAATATTTTTTCCAAAAATTCTGACCTTGATTTGTGCTGACAGGCTGGTCGGTCGACCGTGTCTGTCGACCGCACCAAGGGGCCGGTCGACCGACCCGGTCGACCGACGTGCACAGACGTGCACGTCTGTTAGGCACAGATCCGGTCGACCGGGTCGGTCGACCGATGTGAGAGTTCTGCTCTCTGGAAGTTTTCGGTCGACCGGGCCGGTCGACCGATAGTGCCCAACGGTCATATTTCTGACAGTTGGCGGTCGACCGGGCCGGTCGACCGGTGGCTGTCAGAATTGCCACATCAGCCTAACGGCTAGTTTTGATTTTTGGCCTATATAAACCCCATTCCTTTGGGATTTTGGCTAAGGTTTTTAAGAGGAAAATTTACAGTTTTCTGAAGAGTTTAAAAGAGTTTTTTAAAGAGTTTAAGTACTAAAAAGATTTAATCTTTATTTGTTTTGTGTTTTTGGAAATCAAAGAAAATAGGATTTGGGATATTTGTGTTGATTTTCATTCTATATCTTTTGGCAAGAATTTTCCCAAGTATTTTTCTTTGTTGCTTGTTTCCAAAACACATAGTTTCCACTTGAGCTATATCTTCTATCCTAAGTTATTAGGATCTTTGTTTTGTGTGGAAAAAGAAAAAAAAGGAAGAGAAGAGAAGTTTGTGGTTGTGGAACCACTTGTTGTAAACCCTCCTTGCTTTTGTGAATCCCTCTTCGGTAGAGGTGATCGGAGTGGTATTGTGATTGGTTTGTGAGCCTCTTAGGTAGAGGTGGTTGTTATATTTGGCTACGGGCCGTATCCCTCTTCGGTAGAGGTGGATTGTGTGTTGTATAGCCTCGGTGGCTTGTAAGGTTGAGAGAGGAGTTTGGTACTCCTATAGTGGATTGGGAAATCCTACACGGTGGTGTAAGCGGGGAAGTAGAGCTAGGGGCTCGAACCTCGTAACAAATCTTTGTGTTAGCGTTTGATCCAATTTCTCTCAACTCTTATCTCTTTACATTTGTGCAAGCATTCATTTCATACAAGCATCATTCATTTCATACTTATTATATACTTGCTTGTGTTGCCTTGCATCTTTATATTGCAATTCATTATTATATGCTTGGCTTGATTGTGTATGCTTGATATTGCTATATCCTTGATTGCTTGGATTGGTTGTGTGTGTGTGTTTCATCATAGCATTTCATTCTTTACTTGTTCGATCATATCTCATACAACACGGTTGCATTGCGCACCTCTAACCCATTCAAGGGGAATTGGGAGGACGGAGTTCAGAACCTCGCAAGGGGTATTCGGCACCTAGTCGTGTTTTGAGAGATCGTTGCATCACTCATATCTCATAAGTTTAAAAAGATCATTAGATTAGCAATTACACCTATTCACCCCCCCCTCTAGGTGTGTTTCAATATATATATATATATATATATATATATATATATATATATATATATATATATATAATATATATATATATATATATATATATATTATATAAGGTATAAGAGTTCGAGTTAAAGAACCATTAGTCAAAATTTTCACGGTCACAAGGTGCATATGACTTAGGGTAAAGTAATAAACTAGATGAGAAGTACAATTTGACTCCTTATTTTGATTTATAACAATTTTTGAATAGAGACTAAGTTTAGGAATGAAAAATTCGGTTTTCCTATAACTTATAGATTACTTAAAACTTACAATAATATTTCAAATATTTTTCTTTCAAAATATGTTTTAAAATACTAACATTTTTCTTTCTTTATGGATTTTGTGGGTGCAATCCACTGAAAACCCTCACGAGAAAAAACTTGTCCTCTAGGGGAAACCTAGAGGTTTAACGGCTTGTTGCACATGCTCAGTGCAATCGTGTAACCTGTAAAGTGGTATAATAATCTTAGTTTAGTTTTGTTGATTTACTCGAGGACGAGCAAAAGATAGTGTGGGGGTGTGATCATATATATATTTTGTATTCTTTTCATTACACTTCTACATTTATCGTGTAATAAATCTGCTAATTTTTTGTCTTAAATATCTATTTTATAGAAGATAATAATGAAAGAAAGAGGATTAAATCAAATAAATACCAGTTAAAATTGAATTTAACTGGATCTATTTGGTTAGCTGAGGATGATCCCAGATTTAGTTAGAACAAATCAAGGATTGGGGCAAGTGCTCAGCTGAAGATCGAGCAAATCAGAAAGAAAGCACCAAATGAAATTGAGAAAATTCAGATTTCTATAAATCCATTTTGGTTAGCTAAAGATGAACCAAGTATAATATCAAATACAGAGAGATAAATGGATAGAGAGAAGATCAAGGGATGAGATGAAGCAAGTTTGACTCAGATTCTAACTGGATACATTTTAGTATTTGAACCATAACTTTTGCTACCAATCTCAAATCTAATGATTTAAGATGATCTAGAATCAGACTTACAGGGTTACAACTCTTTTGTTGATCACTATTTATAATTCTGTCATTTGATAAGTGATATTCAGTAATTAATACGCCAACAAATTACAGATAAGAACTGAATATTCACATCAAATCAAGTTTGAAGATAAGGGAAGGATTTAAATTCAGAAATAGTCAGATTTTCCTATCTTCATACTCCTCTAACCTCTGTATTTCTTCTATAAATACCTGCAATCTCAAAGGCAAAAGGGGACGACCAAGCAGAGAGTAGAACTTAGGCTAATTTGTAGTTTGTAACTTAGGTTTTTATTTTCTTTCATGTAATTTTTATTTTCTTTATGTAACTGAGAGGAGATGAAACTTTCATGGAGGAATGAGAGCAAGCTTGTATTGTAGGTGACACCGGTATAAGTGATTTCTTCTTCCATTATTATTTGAATTGAATCAAAGTTACTTTTTCTTCTTTACTCTTGTTTCCGTTTACTCTCCTCTAATGTGTTGCAATCCAAGTGAATTTGTTAGCATCGAGACTACTTCGCCGTTGTAAGTGCCCTTGATGGCCTATTGTGATGAACAACCATTCTCTTATTAGTATAACTTGCCCTTTTATTCTTAGTGTAGATCGGGAATGGGGAAGATCCTACACGCCATGCTTGATCGCCTTCAAAGACAGGGTAAGTCGTAACTACGAATCCAAGGTATATGAGCACAAAAAGGGTAAGTAACTTTTAGTTTTTTTCTTTTCTTTTAATTCTTTAGTGTAGAACACCACAATCTACCACTTCTTTTATCATTTCTTTTTCATTTCTTTGTACATATAATTTCTAGTTTTTTCATCTTAATCTACCATCTTCTTCCTAACTCACTTTAACCTAATTTTTCTCTTTATCTTTACAAGAACTAAAAGAAGAATTTTAACCATCCTTTGTATCTTAAAAGAAAACTTACTAAAAAAGATTCAATCGCTAGTCCCGCCTTGTGGATCACGACCCACATAGCCACTTGCTAAAGCAGTAGAATTGAGCACCTTACACTCTTTATCTTAAATTCTGAAATTTTGTATTTTTGTGCAGGTTCAAGCTCAATCAGAAGCTCTCATCAGAGCTAAACTTCCAGCGAAGTTGGGGATAGACTCCCAATTAAGTTAGGAATAAGTCTTTGACAAAGCTAATACGGAATTTCCGTGAAGCTAGAGATGTGCTTTTAGTAGAGCTAAAGCACGTTTCTCAGCAAAGTTACTCAAGTTTCGCGCGAAGTCAATGTTGAACTCACAGTGGAGTTAGCCTTTAGCGGGGCTGAAGTAACGCTTGTCGAGAAGGCGCTTGGCACCGTTTCAAATTAATTTGAAACGACCGCCTGTGCTCCTTCTGAGGAGGCAAATGTTTAGGGAATCTTAAGCCTATAAAAGCCCTACTGGGCAGAAAGAGAAAGAATTACTTCTCTTTGAATTTTCAGAGAACTTTGGGGTTCTGTCAGTAGTACAGAACTTTGAACTCCACACCAACTGGGTTTTCTATTAACTCTTTTGGCGTGAAGTTAATCTCTCGGCTGCTGAAGCGGAAAGTCACTGAGAGAGGTGAGGGCAGGAGGGTCAGCGTGCCAGGCCTCGGGGAATTCGTCGCCACTACTGATAGTGAGGCTTCAGATGCAGAAGGTCCCCATTTTGAGGGAAACGCAGGTGCTGAGGTTTCACCTGATGCTCCTGGTGGGGTAGGCACGGCTCCCATGGAACATATTGATGTAGAAAAAGAGGAGAAAGAAGATCCCGATGTTCACTTCAAGCGAAATCGGGAAGGTGGATCTCGTAGGAAGAGGGTAGTGAAAAGGCCTCGTTGCTACACTCCCACCATTATTGCAGAGGGTGAATCAACCGTGATGCCTTCTCCTCCTGCTCCATTAGTCATTGGCTGTCGGCTCCGAGGCATACCGTTGATAAAGCTGTTCCTGACATGAGTAAAGCCAGCCCTGTTCTTGCAGCATATACTTATATATTTTATACAGCTCATTATTTATCTATGATTCAGGAACTGAGACGGCAAGAGACCTGAGAGCCGAGGTTGTAGGGGAACCAGGAGATTATTATGATTCCCTGTTCACTTATAAAGAAGGTGATGAGGCAAGCTACTTCGTCGCCTCAGAAGACTCTAGAGGTGATGCGACCGATGTCGGTCCTTCATGTGTTGGGACCTCAAAAGGAAGTCCTGTGGCCTTTAGCTCTTTAGGATGGACCACAGAGGGTTCGGTGAGTGAAGGTGGATCAGCCGTCCGTGTTGACTCGCCTGTCACGCCCCGCAATCATAATACTCACAAAAAGGGGTATGTGACGAGAGCCGGCGACGTATTTTCAAAACAAATACGTTAAGCCTCAATACATTAATTCAAATAAGACAAGGTTTATCAAATATTCCAGCTAGAAGAAATCAAATAAATAATGTCACCAAATGTTTCACTTATTGCAACATAATGAAATTATAGGAAACATAACCATAAAAGTCTCTTACATATGAGGATAGAAAAGATCTGTCTACTGGAGATCAGCAAGGTGCTCGAAGTACTCATGCTCCTGCAGAGTCTCTGGATCAGAACCTGAGCAAGCAAACTCAAGGTCATCAATAGCGACCTAAGTGAGTAATAAAAGTGGGAATATAATGTAAAATGCAGAATCTAGCAACCTATGCATAATCAAGTATAGTTATCATACTATTGTCTAGTATATATGATTCATGATAAAGCACAATGATATACATTATATAACCAATTATTACCACAATCTATCCTATGTAAAGTCATGTGTCAAGATGTCCTGTGTATGTCTATTCTTATTGTCTAGTTATTTGAAACTGATAGTTGGAGACGGTAATTCGTGTTTTAGGTGGGTTCTGTACATTCTCGAAACCATGGCCCAAACACCTAGCGCTGAACCAGGTCCTACCACTAGGTAGTCAATATCAATCACGATAATAATGTGTCAATAAGAATAACAATATGAACAATACGGGATGTCAGTCATCCCCCGGAACCCTGTAGTGGAACCGTATTTCAGCTGCGCAATCTATATCCTAAGTCCACCCAAAATACCAACCCATCTCCTTTATCAATTTTCCCGTCCCCAGGTGTAAGTTATCAAATGATTATGTCATCTAAGTTACTAGATATGAACAATAAAAATAACAATGATTATGTGACAATAAAACAATCTCTTACCCAGTGAAAATAGTAACATGATCTCTTTTTTTTTCAATATTCTTGTGATCCAATATAATATGATCACTCTTACTATATAATCAATATATAATATAAGAATTCAGTATCACATTACTTTTCTGCAATTTCCAACAATTTCGAATACTTTTCAATAAATAACAATTTCACAATTATAAATAATTTCTACTTCTATTAAATATTCAATAAATTCTAATCAAAGTAATTTAGTGATTCCAAAAAATAACAATCTATTTATGCAGCATTAATGTTTATAATCTTATAATTCTTTGAACGAACTTCTAAGTTCTAGAAAATTTAACAATCAATTTACTAAATCAACCATTCAATAACAGCAACAATAAACATTCCAAAATAAACAAAATGATATATTTACGATGAGTAAAAGAACACTCACCTGGCTATCATGCGTCCAAGCACCAATCGAAGAAATCTACATTAATATTCGATAGAATTTATTGAACGTTGCATATGTCAAATTTTTCATGAAGTATCCTATTTATTCAGTATTTTAAATCAAATATGGACAATCCAGATCTTTAAACAAGGTTGCATAATGAAGTATAAAGTTTATGGGATTATTCAGATTTTATTTATTGATTTTTGTGTGGTTTAAATGGTTTAAAACATGTAATTTTCTTAATGGGTCTGAAAATTAGAATAGAGGGTTTCAACTTTGAAGGGAGTGTTTCAATCCAATATGATTTGCAATTTACCCAAAAATTTTAGTGGATGCTTGGGGTTATCTAGATATTTATCCCTATTTTTATTTATTTTTTTCAAATTTTTATCTATCCAATAAAATTATTTTTCAATAACTTAACTTGTCTGTTTTTGTATTTGGGTCGGGTTAAATGAATTAGAACTAAAAATCTGTGGGCTAGACTGTAGTTGGGCTTCTAAATATGGGCTCCAAAACTAGGCTGCAGAATTAATTTGTATTTATTTCTTTTTTTCTTTTTTTTCTGTTTTCTGGCTTGGCCCATTGGCCAGGCTCATTCTTATTTTTCCTTCTTTTTTTTCTGTTAAGCCTGGCCTGGTCCAAAAATGTAGGCCCGAGTTCTGCACCCAGGCCAACAGTCCAACCCTTTTTCTTTTCTTTTTTTGTGTGAGAGTGGCTTGGGGCTGGGCCAAAAATCTAAGCCCAGATTCTTTTTCTTTTTCTTTCTTTCTTTCTTTCTTTGGGCTGGGTCAATGCAGCCCAGTCTTTTCTTCTTCTTCTTTTTTTTTCTCTGGCTCTGGCCCAGTGGCTACCCAGGCCACTGGGCCTGGGCTAGCTGGGTGCGGGTCTGCACCCAGGTCTGGTGCAAACCTAACTGCACAGACTCAGGCCGGGTCTGTGCAGCCCCGACTGCTCTCGGCCTTTGGCTTAGAGCAGTTCGCTCCTTTTTTTTATACACACATACATTATACATACATACATATATATATACATACATACATACATATATATATATACATACATATATATATATATACACACACACACACACACACACACACACACACACACACACACACACACACACACACACACACACACACACACATATATATATATATAAACTACGGATTTTTTCTAATTTTTCTCCATAAATAAATACATTGATACATTTCCATATATATAATTAATTTAGATTGTTAGAGTTAGGTTCTAAAATTTTCTTTGTGGAAGGAAATTTATTTATTTGCTTATTTATTTAATATGCAAACTATTTGATCCAAACCAATTCTTGTTTCTTTTTAACATTCCAGAATTTCCCACTTTTTATTTTTTTCCTTAAAGTTTTCTATAATCTAATTGGGGTGATAATTTTATTACTTATATATTTTTATTTAAACAAGGGTGATGTAGTAATGATTCCTGGAAAAATAAATCTAAGCATGGTAAATTAAATTTGATTCATTTTTTTCATACAATTTATTTTATTTATATATATATTGGATGAGATCAAAATTCATGACAAGGAGAAATTTAAACATGGTATATCATCAATTTATAATTCATTCAATTATCTTGATCTTAGGGGGAATTTACGTTTCATAAGAGAATTTTTAAACATGATAGATTATTAAAATCTAGTTCAACAATTTAATCTAGATAAGAATTCTTGTTGGAAAATAAGAAAACAAATCAAATCATGACACTTTGAAATAAAATTTTTACTTCATAAAAATTTAAACCTACTTGGATAGATGCCCTTCGTGTTGGCCCAGAGGCCTTCCACTCTAGTTTTGATGATGATTAACTCATGTAGTTATGTTTACTAATATTCTTGTGATGTTTAGTTTCAGATTCTTGATCAAGATATTAGTAGGTGATTAGCTTCAATAAAGGTGTTTTGGAGTTTCTCACATGGTGATTCAAGAGCTCGAGCAACAAAGTCATATTTAGCACTCGTTGGAGTCAAGCTCGGTGGATCACGGTTTGGATCGAGTCGACTTGAAGATGGAGTTCATCAAGAAGACTTCAGTATATAGTTTAGTTTTATGTTTTAGATCCAATTGTAAAGACTAGATAGTGTGATATGGTCAAGTTCACAACACACACACGTGTTTCTAGTTTTCATGTTTATTGGTTTTCAGTTTTTAGTTTAACTGATATTGGTTTTCATGAATAGATAGATTCAAAACAAGTTTATATGGTTTAATGTATATTAGATGTGTTCTATATACATGTATGCTTCATATCTTAGACAAACTTTTGATATGCCTATTCATGTGTTTAGGTTTTGTATTTTAACAAAACTTGCTTTTGGAATTATTATTAAAAACTATGATATATATCTTTATATGTATATTGGATTATATCTATATACAACATGCCTTAAAAGTTGCTTCTATATCATGTTTTTGTATTTGGATGAGTTTTGGACAAAACGTATTTTCATTTGAAAAATCAAAGTTTTAGAAAATACAGGTTTTTGTTTTCGGCAAAATTTCTAAGTTACAAAAATAGTTCAAAATTTTTGTAACATGGTTAGATTTTACTCAAACATGTTTGTATATCAATGTATTATACTGAAACTATTTTTGTGGAATTTTAGAAGTTTTATGGGAATTTATTTTAAAATTAAAACCCAAGTTTCAAGTCCTGAAAAACTGCCTGACAGGCTCTGACGGTCGACCAGACCCAGAGTCGGTCGACCGGACCACCGACGTGCACAAAACGTGCACGCTGCTAGCCACTTGGGCCGGTCGACCGACTGCAAGTACCCCACTCTCGTGTGGGGACGGTCGACCGTCCGGTCGACCGTAAGGCTTGGACGGTTGACCGAGCGATCGACCGGTCAGAGAGCATTTGCTTTCTGGATTGGCACGGTCGATCGAGCGGTCGACCGGTAGGCTCCAACGGTCAAATTTTTGACCGTTGGCGGTTGACCGGGCCGGTCGACCGCCAGCCGCCAGGGATGAAAAATAGCCCCAACTGCTAGTTTTTCATGGGGCCTATATATACCCCATTTGAGAGGTGTTTTTCACAAAGATTTTTAGAGCCAAAGATTCTCCTATCTATAAATGTTTTATACAAGTTTTCAAAAGTGTTTTTAGAGCCAAAAAGGATTCATCTTTATTAAAAGAGTTGGAAAATCATTTGAAAAGAAAAATCTTTGTGAATTGGTTTGATCTTTATTTTCTATTCTATCTAAAGTTTTCCCTAGAGTTTTTCTTTGAGTTTTTGATTTCCAAACTCTTTGTTTTCCACACTTGAGCTACATCTCCTATCCTATCTATAGGATTTTTAATTTGTGGGAAATGAAATTGTTTGTGGTTAAGATAGACCACCAAGTGTTGTACCCTCCTTATTTGTTGTATCCCTCTTGGGTGGAGGTTGATCTTGGAGTTGTGATTGGCTCCCTCTAGTGAGAGGTGGAGATTGTGTTCAGCTCCCTCTAGTAAGAGGTGGAGTTTTTGTGTTGGAATCCCTCAAGTGTGAGGTGATTGGTTTTGTTGGCTAAGGGCCTACACCTCTTGTGTGAGGTGGTGTTCGTATTGCCTCTGTCAGAGGTTGTATCAGTTGAGAGAGGAGTTGTGTACTCCCAGTGATCGTATTGCCCCAAATCCTCGGTGGAGGTTCCCTGTGTGGGAGTCCTATGTGGACAAGTTAGTGGATTGAAAATCCTTCTGGGTGAAGGCGGGGACGTAGAGCTGGGTGCTCGAACCTCGAAACAAATCTTGTTGTTTGTATTTGATCCATTGACTCTTACTCTCTCTATTACTTTGTGCATTGATTCATATTGCCATATCATATACATGCTTGTGTGTTTGTGTGCCTCAGTTGTGCTTAACCATGAGAGCTTCATATAGCTCCTCAACTCTTATTCAGAGGAATCAAGAGGAGTAAGTCCAGAGCCCTTCACCGGGAATTCGGCTACTCTCGTTGGTTGCACTAAGTGTAGTTGCAATTAGTTTTTAATTTTTGTATCTAGTTCATTAGATTAGCGGTACATCTATTCACCCCCCCTCTAGGTGTACTTTCACTTCGTCTGCTCCTTAATCTCCAAACCTCAAACACGTTCTTTCGTCACGATTAATTCCAAGAAGCGGTGAAGGTATGGGAAGAACGCTGGGTTTAGATTTCTTTCAAACTATCACTCTTTTCTTTCTTTTTTTGTGTAAAGAAACATGATAAAAGAGTTACGGTAATATAATAGGATAGAATCTTTTAGATTAGGATTTTTAGCAATCAGTTTGTTAAGATAAAATCCAGGTTGTTAAGATAAAAATCGGGTTGTTAGGATATAAATCCATTAAAGATCTCTTGAGATCTTTCAGTTAGAAATTTGAATTTTAAATTTGACTTTTGGACTGTTTAAGTAACTTAGCTCTCCTACTTAACCACACGCTAATGTAACATTATGGTTTAGGTATTAGGATTTAGTACAAAGAAACAGAGTTCAAGACTTGGCATAAACAAATATAGATATATTTACATTTTTATTTCTTTTTTTTGTTTTATTTTATTTTATTTAAGGTATTACAAAACAAGAGTATTACACTACCAAAGATTTTCCTATGGAGTCTGAGAGGACTGATGCCGCCGTCCAGGAAGTTCGGAGAGAAGCTGCAGCCAAGGCGATTGAGGCGATATCATCTTTTGGTATTGTTTTGACCTTTTGTGAATAATTCTCTCCTTATATTCATTATACCTTGATTAAACAAAGTCTTGCTACAGGTGTTCCACCTTTGGTGCATCGACTTCAAGGGAGCCAGCCAATCTTCCTAAAGGAATCAAGGGTGAAGCAAGTACTTTGATCGCGGCGGATGCTGCTGAGTTTGATGTCTTGTATCACAGCCTACCCTCCTATCAACCTGAACTGGCAAGTGGCCTTAAAGAGACCGAGGGGACAGTGGTTATAGAACCAATCTCACTTTCAACTATGTCGGTAAGTGAACTGCCAGTGGTTTTGCCAGCGCTGCCTATCCTGCCAATTACGAAGCCGAAGTGATTACCAGTCCTACTTCTCCAATACTGGTTGTTGAGCCAACTCTCCTAGAAGTAGTTACCAGTCCTACGTCGATTGTAGCTAGTGTACTAGTTTCAATGAGGACTCCTCTGAGATTACCGACGATCCTACATATTTCTCCAGTCAGTACTCCTGCCATTCCCTCTACGGTTATGCCAGTGAAATCGGTGGAAGTTTTACCTTCAGGGGCCACTCGTTCCCCTGGAGTAGTTGAAGCTGAGAATAAATTTGTGGCTAAGCTAGTCGATAGCTTTTATAAGGGCTTGAAGCGATCCATTACTTTGGTCTTAAAGGGCTCGACTACCTTGTTTTCCGCTTTGAAGGTGGTCCTCTCTCAAAGTATTAATAGCATTCGAGACTTTAGAGGGGGTGACCAGCTGCCATATTGACGCTTCTGGTGGACAGGCTTGAGAGGGATGTGGACGAATGACGCCGTCTTAGCCATTCAAATCTAGAATCTTCAGTTAATGACCAGCTTACACACCTCGCTGCTGAAATGCATGAAGCACATCTTGCCGCTCAGGAAGCAGCTAAGGCAATCTCTTCTGACTTGAAATCCTTGGAGACAAGGAAAGTAGAACTCGGGGATGCCATAGATGCTTCTAATAGTGCTCTTCTCGACACTGAGGACAAGATTGAAAAGCCAAGGAAATGATCAAGAAAGCTAATCATCTTTTATCCAAGGCTGAACAGGTATACCTTGAGGAGATTGCTTGGCTAGAGTAGCTTAGGGCTCAGAATGACGAAGCCTTGTAACAGGAGGTAGCGCAGAGAGCAACTTTGGGTGAAATTGAGGCTCGCTTGGCCCAGACAACGAGCTTTAATGAGACTGAGTTGAGGTCGCAGGCACTTATCAGGGCCGCTGAGGAGAGGAAGAATAGGCTGGCCACTCTTGAAGAACAGATCAAATCCTACGAAGCACTCTCGTAGTTTGTAATCCGTGTATCCATGTATCCCTCTTTTAGAATCAATAAAAAATAATTTTTTTTGACTCCTCTATTGTATTTCCAACTTTCAAGTTGTATCACCATTCTCAAAAGGAAACGGAATAACGGTATAACTAATCTAATCGGCGGTAATAAACTGATAGGGTTAGTTACACATTAGAGAAATGATTTGACAAAGAAATAGACCTTACTGGACTGAAAGATAAAACCTGGCTATCTATCGGTTCATAGATGATGAACTGGACATGACCGATTGAGAAGCCTCCAAGCTCAAATTTTGTCATTCAGAGGTGATGAGCTAGACATGATGACAAAGAAATAGTCCCTACTGGACTGAAAGATTAGACTTGGCTATCTGTCAGTTCAGAGGTGATGAACTGAACATGATCAATTGAGAAGCCACCAAGCTTGAAATTTTGTCATTTAAAGGTAAGGAACTGGACATGATGTGATTGGTCGCTAATGTTGCATATTTAGTATCATATTTCCATACTTATTATAGAATAAAATCTGCATTGTCCTAATTAAATATTTAATTTATTTGCAGGCCCATTCCTTAAGGAGATGAAGAGAAATGAGCCCAAAAGCCCACCAAAATTCTAAATTAAATCAGAATTAAGTTGAGCTCAGTGAATCAGGGCAAAATCAAGAGGTTGAAAACCGATTGAGAAGAATCCTCTCAGAATCATCGGTTAAAGCCAAGAATCAAAGTCCATTTCGTCACAATCCCGGACTCAAACGAGAAAACCAACTGAAGATAAAAGCAGAAGAAAAAAACCAGGGAGACCCACCAACAGGGTGTGGCCACCTGGCCACACCCTGGCCGCAGAAACGCAGCCAACGCCGTGTTTCTGTGGCTATTTGATTGTTGTTGGGGGAGCGTTTGCCCCACCAATCTTCTCGGGATTACCCCCTTATGGGTTTTACCTATAAATACAGGTTTCAACTGAGAAAAATGGGACGACCATGCAGAGATAGGATTTAGTCCAGTTTTTATTCTTTGTAGTTTAGGTTTTTCTTTGCTTTTTATGTAATTTTAATTTGTATGTAAGCTTAGGTTAGATGAAGATTCATGTAAGTAAGAGAGAGGCTTATGTTGAGAGTGACACCGATGTACCCTCCTCCTTTCTTTCATTGTTTCTGCAAGCAATAAAGGTAAATACTTTTTTTATGTCCGTCTCTTTAATTTTATTTTCTTTTTCCTTCTCCTCTTTCTACTTCACCTCTTTTGGTTTTGATGAGAACGCAAGTGAATCCAGAAGCATAAGTATTACAACGTTTTTGTGAGTGCCAATGATACTAATGAAGATGTTCTCCTCCTCAAGATCCGTATCACTTCATTCTTGCTCGGCTTGATGATACAATGCGAACGGGGGCAGAGCTCAATCCTATGACTTATGCGTTGAACGCCTCCGAAGCAAGGTAGAGCATGCAAGGGTTTCAGGTAAGTCATCAACCAAACTAGGTGAGTAATGCTTTAATCTTCTTTCTTTTTTTTTATTTTTAGTTTAGATCACCAACCCGATTTCTTTCACCACATCTTCCAAATCCTTTTTCTTTCTTTTCCAATTCATTTGTACATAGTCATTTTCTTATTTTCTCCACCTCCTCATTCTACCGTTTTCTTTCTAACTTCAACCTATAACTCTTTTCATTTTCATAACTTAAAACAAAGAAGAACTTTCATTTTTGTTCTTCATAAAGATTTCAATAAAAAAACCTTGAACGCTTCTATCGCAAACCCTCCTTGTAGATCACGACCCGCATAGCCACTTGCTATCGCGGTTAGAATTGAGCACTTGCACATGTTTATTCTTAGATCTGAAATTCTTTATTTTGTGTGCAGGTTTAAGCTTCAATCAAATTTTGGCGCCGTTGCCGGGGAGGGTAATGTTTTTTATTGAAATCTGATTTATATTGAAATTTTAGAACTAAAATAAATTTTCTGCTCTGTTGCAGGTTATAGGACAAGCAAAGCAGGAAAAAAGGATTGTAGAAACATAGAAGTGGTCTTGGGCCTCTATTCTAGAAAATAGAGACCAAGTACCCTCTGAATTGCCGCATTTGCTCGGCTTTAGCCGTGTTTCCTGTTGAAGCCAACACAGTTGAACAATTTTGATGATGGACTAGGATTTATGATCACTCAAACTCAGTTGAAGCCAGTTGAAGCTTATGGGTATTTTTGGATATTTTTGTGTAACTTTAGAAAACTGTGAAAAACCTTGAATACTTACACAAAATACCCTTCCAAGTCGACTTGACCTTCTAATATAGTCGACTATCCCTTATATTGTCGACTTGCCAAAAACCCTAGTCGACTAGATCTTTCCAAAACAATGACCCAAGTCTCTGTTTGTTCTCTGTCATGAAAGTTAGTCGACTTGACCTCCATATATAGTCGACTAACAGATACCCTAGTCGACTATACAGCTTCCCAAGTCGACTAATAACCTATACACAAATTTCCTAAGTCTCTGTTTCTATCTGACATGAAAGTTAGTCAACTTACCCTATATCTATAGTCGACTAACACATTATCTAGTCGACTAACAGTCTTATATAGTCGACTACATTCAGTTTTCCAGAAACTAAGTATCTGTATCAGCCAAAATATAGTAAACTTACCTCTTGTTGTAGTCGACTAATCAGTGAAAATTTTGTTCTGCTAGTCGACTAATCGCCTGTCCAAGTCGACTAATAGCAGTTAACAACTGCTGTGTAGTTGGTGAATTCTGGTGTGTTTATCAACGTTTAAAAATTCAAATTTGGCCTGATAACTACCCTAACTTACTATGAATTTCACATATAAATAGGGGTATTGTCCTAGGGCCAAGGCACCAATTAAAGAATCCAAAGTTTTCAACCGAAACTCTCTTCAAAAATTCTATTTTCTAAAAACCTCTTCCACTTTCAGTTTCTTCACCAAATTCCAAACTCCTTTGTGAAGATTTTTGAAATTCCTCCTATAAGAAACCTTGTCCACAAGCACATTCAAAATTCAAGGCTTATAGGTTCATTGTACTCATTCAAAGAAGATCATTGTACAAGGGCGTCATCTTGGAGTAGAAGAAAGTTGTACAAGCTGTTTGTTCTCTTGGTGTAAAGAGGAGTTGTGCACATTTGGCAAAGGTCGTTTGTCAAGTGGTGTACAAGGTATCGGTTGTGGGTGTACACAAATCAGGAAAGGAAAATCTTAAGCGATTTGCTTGGGGACTGGATGTAGGTCACAAGGACCGAACCAGGATAACTCTCTTGTCTTTGCGTTTGAATTTTCTGAGTTTATCTTGTGAATATTTTATTTCCTGCAAGTAGTTTGTTTAAATTTTATAAACACTATTCGCGCTCCTCTAGTGTTTGTGTTACTTTGATTATAGATCCTACATTTGGTATCAGAGCAGGTTCAAGGCAACCACCATACGAGGATGGCAACGGAGTTCCCTTCGTCACAATTCAAAGAAGGACATTCTACACAACGTCCACCGCTATTTGACGGATCCAACTACAATTATTGGAAGTGTAGAATGAAGATCTACTTGCAATCGCTCAACTATGACCTTTGGAACATCGTAGAAGGATCATACACTAAGCCAACAACCAACTACAAAGCTTGGAGTGAAGATCAAAAGAAGAATGCGAACCTTGACGTCAAGGCGAAGAATGCTCTATTTTGTGCCTTAACCAAAGAAGAGTTCAACCGTGTGTCAACATCCACTTCTGCACAACAAATTTGGCATACTCTTCAGGTAACACACGAAGGCACTAATAAAGTTAAGGAATCTAAAATATCTGTTCTTGTCCACAGGTTTGAGTTATTCAAAATGAAGGAGAATGAAACCATATCCGAAATGGTTACAAGATTTAGCGACATTACCAATTCATTAGCATCCCTTGGAAAGGACTACACCCAAGTTGAAAGAGTTCGTAAGATCCTTCATGCACTCACACCAGAATGGAAGAAGAAGACAACCGCAATTGAAGAGCGAATGATCTCTCAACTATGACATTAGAAAACCTAATCGGTAATCTAATGGCATATGAAGTGCAGTTAGAAGAAAGAAAGAAGGACGAACAACAACATCAATCCAAGAAGAAAGTACTTGCCTTCCATATAACTTCAGATATGGACAATTCGGATGACGATGAAGAAGAAATGGCGATGCTTTCAAGAAAGTTCAAAAGGTTCTTAAAACAAGGTAAGTTTAAAAAGAATAAAGATACTAACGATATTCCTACATGTTTTAAGTGTAACAAACCAGGCCACATAAAGAAGGATTGCCCATTGATGAAATCAAAAGGACACTTCAAGAATTTCAATAAGTTCAATAAGAAGAAGAAAGCCTTCCAAGCAACATGGGATGATAGCGACTCATCTTCCTCTGACGAAGAAGAAGTAACTGAAACTGCCAATATCTGCTTCATGGCCCAAGAAGATGAGGTACAAGATTATGATGATTTATTAGAAGCCTTTAATGAACTTTATAATAATTTCAAAATGAAAAGATTAGAAATAAAGTTTTAATAAAGGAAAATGAAAAACTCATTAATTAAAATGCAAGTTTTGTTTCTCAAATATCTTCTTTAAGTTCTCAAAAAGAAGATTTTGAAAAAGTTATTGCATCTTTAAAAAGAGATAATGAAATTTTCTTAAAAGAGAATTCATTACTTAAAAAGGAAACTATTTCTTTAAACTCTAGAATTACTATTTTAGATAAAGACATGATTAGTTTAAAATTAAGTATGAAGATCTTTTGAAAAATGTAACTAAATTTAATAAAGGAAAAGAGAATTTAAATATGTTATTATCTTCTCAAAAGATGTCTAACAATCATTTTGGTCTTGGTTTTTCAAAAGATAAGATGTATAAACCTACTCATGTTGGTCTTGGATTTTTAAAAACCAATTTTGTAAAATCTACATATCTTCATAATAATAATCCATACAATTCTTTTGTAAAAAGAAATACTATTTCAAAAAGAATTAGATGCAAATATATATGGGTACCTAAGAATCTAAATAATGTTGATAAAAATGTTTACATTGCATCTTATATACATGATGTATGTGATTCTGATAACTATGTTTATACTAACAAGTGGAAACCAAATTCCAATTGGATTTGGGTTCCTAAAGGCTAACTTTTTTTGGACCCTATCATGATGGGTACCATACAAATTGTTTTATCTTATAGGTACCTTATAAAGAAAAGTGGATACTTGATAGTGGGTGTTCCAAACACATGACTGGACACATGCAACTACTGTCTTCCGTTCAAATCAAAAAGGAGGTACAGTGATATTTGGAGACAATAACAAAGGAAAGGTTATTGGTACCGGCATAGTTGGTAACATTTCAAAACCCCTTATTAAAAATGTTCTTTTAGTAAGAGGTTTAAAGCACAATCTATTAAGTATTAGTCAATTATGTGATAAGGGTTATAAAATTATTTTTAAAAAAGATGCTTGTCTTATTTATGATACTAACATGAAAGATATTTTATTTAAAGGTTTTCATAACAATAACATTTATGAGTTATCAATAACATGCATATCATCTAATGATAATTTATGTTTACTTGCTTCTAATAATAATTATTTTTTATGGCATAAAAGATTTGGTCATTTGAGTATGAAAACTATTTCTAAGATTTCTAAATTTGATTTAGTTAAAGGTCTTCCAAAAATAGCTTTTAAAAAGGATTATTTTTGTGATTCTTGTCAATTAGGAAAACAAGTTAAATCATCTTTTAAATCTAAAGATTTAGTTTCTACTAATAGACCTTTAGAATTATTGCATTTGGATTTATTTGGTCCTACTCGTGTTTCTTCATTAAACAAGAGTAGATATGTTTTTGTTATTGTTGATGATTATTCACGTTTTTCATGGGTAATTTTTCTAAAAAATAAAAATGATACTTTTGATGAATTTGTAAGTTTTTGTAAAAGAATTCAAAATCAAAAGTCTCTAAACATAGTCACTATTCGAAGTGATCATGGAGGAGAATTTGAAAATGAATCTTTTTCAAATTTCTGTAATAAGTATGGTATTACACATAACTTTGCATTTCCTAGAGCATCTCCTCAAAATGGTGTTGTAGAGAGAAAGAATAGGACTTTGCAAGAATGTGCTAGAACTATGCTTATGGATAGTAATTTACCAAAATATTTTTGGGCTGAAGCTATTGCTACTGCATGTTATGTTTTAAATCGTGTGCTTATTCGACCTTTTTTAAATAAAACATCTTATGAATTGTTTTATAATAGGATTCCAAAAGTTTCTTACTTTAAGATTTTTGGATGTAAATGCTTTATCTTAAATGCAAAAGATGCTTTAGATAAATTTGATGCTAGATCCAATGAAGGTATTTTTGTTGGATACTCTACTCAAAGTAAAGCATATAGAATATTTAATAAGAAAACATTTACTATTGAAGAATCATTACATGTTAAATTTGATAAATCCTTGACTAAGCCTATTTCTAATACTTCTCCACATGATGATGATCATATTATAGATACTCCTATTGATAATATTGTTATATCTTCTGTTGATACTAACATTTCTAAGGATAATAAGACTCCTACCGAGTTACCTAAAGCATATGTTGAAGTAAGAAATTATCCACGTGATTTGGTTATTGGAGATATAAATCAAGGCGTTCAGACGAGATCCAAGTTGAACTACATGAAACAAATTGCCTTCATATCACTCATTGAACCGAAGAATATCAAAGAAGCATGTGCGGACGATTTTTGGACAATTGCCATGCAAGAAGAGTTGAACCAATTTATCAGAAATGATGTTTGGGATCTTGTACCACGTCCTACTGATCATCCAGTCATCGGTACCAGATGGGTCTTTAAGAACAAACTCGATGAATCAGGTGAAGTCATTAAGAACAAAGCAAGGTTAGTAGCACAAGGATACAATCAAGAAGAAGGTATTGATTTTGATGAAACTTACGCACCCGTAGCTAGGCTTGAATCTATTCGTATTTTACTTGCTTTTTCTTGTTTTATGAATTTCAAACTGTATCAAATGGATGTTAAAAGTGCCTTTTTAAATGGAATTATTAAGGAAACTGTTTATGTTGAACAACCTCCAGGTTTTGAACGTGAAAAATTTCCAAACCATGTTTTTAAACTTAAGAAAGCTTTATATGGTTTAAAACAAGCACCCCGTGCTTGGTATGATAGATTAAAAAGTTTTCTTTTAAATTCTGATTTTAAGATGGGAAGAGCAGATACAACTCTTTTTATTAAACATGTTAATAAAGATATCTTAATCATTCAGATATATGTTGATGATATCTTATTTGGTTCTACTAACGATAATCTTTGTCAAGAATTTTCTAAGACCATACAGAGTGAATTTGAGATGAGCCACATGGGCAAACTTATTTACTTTCTCGGTCTGCAAATAAAGCAAATGAAGGATGGAATCTTCATTTCCCAGTGCAAGTATGCAAAGGAACTTCTAAAAAGATTTGGCATGGAAAATTCTGGTCATAAGAATACTCCCATGAGTACTACGACATTCCTAGACAAAGATGAAAATGGTAAGAATGTTGATCAGAAACTCTATCGAGGTATGATTGGTTCTTTACTATATATTACTTCAAGTAGACCTAATATTATGTTCAGTGTATGCTTATGTGCTAGATATTAGTCAAATCCTAAGGAATCACATCTTAAAGCAGTGAAAAGAATTTTTAATATTTAAATAACACAATCAATTATGGTTTATTCTATCCAAAATCAAGCACATTTGATTTACTATCATATAGTGATGCTGATTTTGCTGGATGTAAATCTGATCGGAAGAGTACTAGTGGTACTTGTCACTTTTTGGGACATTCACTAGTATCATGGTTCAGTAAAAAGCAAAATTCTGTATCATTATCAACAACTGAGGCAGAATATATTGCTGCTAGTGTTGCATGTGCTCAAATTTTATGGATGAAACAAACTTTATTTGATTATGGCATGTCTATCACAAACTCACCTATTATGTGTGATAATACCAGTGCTATTAATTTATCTAAAAATCCAGTTCATCATTCACGTACTAAGCATATTGATATTAGACATCATTTTCTACGTGATCATGCTTTAAAAGGTGATATTTCTTTAACTTTTATATCAACTGATAATCAAATTGCTGATATATTCACAAAGCCTCTTAAAGAAGATACTTTTATAAAATTTCGAAGAGATTTGGGTATTTGCAATTTTTCTGATTTTTAAATATTTTTTCAGAATTTTTCAAAGGCTTTTTTTACATAATTAGTCGACTTACTAATCCTTATTAGTCAACTTATACAGAACCTAGTCGACCTGACAGTGCACCAGTCGACTAATTTGCATCAACAGAGACATGGTTTTCTGATTTTTAAAAAACTTAGTCGACTATAATAACTTACTAGTCAACTAGTCAATGTATTAGTCGACTAATACCAAACTGCAAGTCGACTAATACTGTGAAAACCTGTGTTCTGATTTCAGTTTTTCCACTTTGAAACCTGACCCGTTTTCTTAAGTTGAGGATCCAATATCACTCTATTTTTAATCCTCACCATTGATTTCAATCCAGGTGTGATCCTAACCATTAACTCTAACATTTCCCTCATCAAAACCCTAGTCTTCCTCCAGATCCTCTCTTCCAGCCGATCTCTTTCAGTCGACTACAGCCGCAAGGAGAAGAACTGCAGCAGTGAACCCACTTCTATTTCCTTCAAATTCTTGGTAACCCTCTTTCAAATCTCAGCAATTTCCTTTCATATCTTGTGTTATCTTCCATCAATTTCCATTCTTAACATGTCTAGGTCAAAGAAAACTAAGTTCACACCATCATCTTCATCTTCACAAGTTGATTTTAGGGCATTTCTCAAAAATCCTGCCATAGAAGAGGATTACATTAGACTTTCCTCCTTAGAAATTCTACCTGGTAGATTTGTTAAATATGAGGATTTTTATCGCTATTACATTGTCTCATATTTGCAAAAGTGTGGACTTTTTCATATGTTTTCTACAGATTCTAGGCAAGGATATTATCCGTTCTTAATTTACTTATTTTGTACTAATTTAACCTTTGAGGATAATGAGGACGATGTCCATATTTATTCATTGGTTAAAGGTATTAACATTAAATTATCCCCTAAATCAATTGGCCGTATCTTGTCTATTCCTTTTCATGGTCTCTTGATTGATGATATTACTATGGATGATGAGGAAGTTTTATCTAGTATCTTTCTCCCTGGACAAGGATTACCTATGACAAATAACAAATTGAAACCTATTCCCCGTCTCATAGGTCGTATCCTTGCATACAATATTTGCCCTAAAACTGGAAGCTATAACTGCTATTCCGAGAGTTATCCTCGTGTGTCTATGCTATTATGGCTGGACTCGAGGTCAATTTGGCCAAAATTGTCTTTGATACTATGGTTAAGTCTCATACTTCCTTCCTTCCTTATGGAGCTTTTTTGACACACATATTTCGGAAATTTCGCATTGATCTTGATTCTGAAACTAGTATCATTAAGGTATTCGAACTGTTTGATCGTGCTGCTATTCACCGTATGAAACTTACTGATATTCCTCATCCTCCTCCACAACAACCCTCTTCACCTCCACATAGTCCCACTCAACCTCCTCCTTCCTCTACACAACCTCCTTTCAATGAACCACCTCCATCTCAACCACCTCCTTATGTTGATGCTTTCTACAATTCACTATCTGCTGAGATTGCATCTCTTCATGCCAACCATCAAGTCATTCAGGATAATCAGACTACCTTGCTCCACAATCAGTCTTTATTGATGACTCGGTTTGAGCATATGCAACTCCAGATGGATTCATTTGCATCCACTCAAACAGAGATTCTGAACCTCCTCAAGACACATTTTCCGCCACCTCCTCCTCCCGGATCCGACCTTTGAAGATTATGGCGTTGGCGTTTCTCCGTGTTTTTGCTTTTGCAGTTTTTTAATGTATTTTTCTGTTTTTAAGACTATTTTCATGTGTATTTCCGTACGAAAATAATGTATGTGTTTTCTGCTTTTTGTTAATGACAAAGGGGGAGAACATCTGTGTTATGTTTGTGTTATGTTTGTGTTATAAATCTGTTAGAAATGTTCTATTCTGTTTCATGTGTATCTGAAAACCTAAAAACTGAGTTCTATGTCAAAACTGAAAATCTGAAATTCCATATATGTTCTACTTGTTCTGTTTCATGTGTATCTGAAAACCTGAAAACTGAGTTCTATGTCAAAACTGAAAATCTGAATTCCATATATGTTCTACTTGTTCTGCATATCTGAACATTTCTATGCTATGTTATGTTCCATATCTGCACAGAAATTCTGTGTAACAAATTTCTGTGTTATGGCAAGAGATTGACATATGTGTGTCATCATCAACTATATATATGTTACGGATACTGACATATGACAATGCAGGGAAGGGCAACTTAACACTTTCTGCAGGGGCAAATCATTTGTTATAACCTATTTACTACAAGGGGAGTTTTGTTGTAGGGGGAGTTATCATAAACACAAGTTGTCATCATCAAAAAGGGGGAGAATGTTGAAGCCTACACAGTTGAACAATTTTGATGATGGACAAGGATTTATGATCACTCAAACTCAGTTGAAGCCAGTTGAAGCTTATGGATATTTTTGGATATTTTTGTGTAACTTTAGAAAACTGTGAAAAGACTTGAATACTTACACAAAATACCCTTCCAAGTCGACTTGACCTTCTAATATAGTCGACTATCCCTTATATAGTCGACTTGCCAAAAACCCCTAGTCGACTAGATCTTTCCAAAACAATGACCCAAGTCTCTGTTTGTTCTCTATCATGAAAGTTAGTCGACTTGACCTCCATATATAGTCGACTAACAGATACCCTAGTCGACTATACAGTTTCCCAAGTCGACTAATAACCTATACACAAATTTCCTAACTCTCTGTTTCTGTCTGACATGAAAGTTAGTCGACTTACCCTATATCTATAGTCGACTAACACATTATCTAGTCGACTAACAGTCTTATATAGTCGACTACATTCAGTTTTCCAGAAACTAAGCATCTGTATCAGCCAAAATATAGTCGACTTACCTCTTGTTGTAGTCGACTAATCAGTGGAAATTTTGTTCTGCTAGTCGACTAATCTCCTGTCCAAGTCGACTAATAGCAGTTAACAACTGCTGTGCAGTTGGTGAATTCTGGTGTGTTTATCAACGTTTAAAAATTCAAATTTGGCCTGATAACTACCCTAACTTACTAAGGATTTCACCTATAAATAGGGGTATTGTCCTAGGGCCAAGGCACCAATTAAAAAATCCAAAGTTTTCAACCTAAACTCTCTTCAAAAATTCTGTTTTCTGAAAACCTCTTCCACTTTCAGTTTCTTCACCAAATTCCAAACTCCTTTGTGAAGATTTCTGAAATTCCTCCTATAAGAAAACTTGTCCACAAGCACATTCAAAATTCAAGGCTTATAGGTTCATTGTACTCATTCAAAGAAGATCATTGTACAAGGGCGTCTTCTTGGAGTAGAAGAAAGTTGTACAAGGTGTTTGTTCTCTTGGTGTAAAGAGGAGTTGTGCACATTTGGCAAAGGGCGTTTGTCAAGTGGTGTACAAGGTATCGGTTGTGGGTGTACACAAATCAGGAAAGGAAAATCTCAAGCGATTTGCTTGGGGACTGGATGTAGGTCACAAGGACCGAACCAGGATAACTCCCTTGTCTTTGCGTTTGAATTTTCTGAGTTTATCTTGTGAATATTTTATTTGCTGCAAGTAATTTGTTTAAATTTGTATAAACACTATTCACCCCCCTAGTGTTGGTGAATAGTGTTGCTTTGATTATAGATCCTATATTTCCGTGGCAAGGAAGAGTTCACTACTAACTGTCTTTTTTGCAGGGCTGCTTCTTTTGTAAAAATATAGTTTTCTGCAAACTTTATTTCTTATATGCCATCACCAAAGCCTGCTAATAAATCAACAGTAAAACATTTGTTGAAAAAGTTAAAAAATTGATTAGACGTTTGCATTTTAGGCACGTGTCTTTTCAATTCATTTTCTTTACTGTTGAAGAGTGCTGGAGCAAGGTACGTTCGCATTGCATGTAGAATAGGACTCATCTCTTGGTTGATTTACATCGCTTTAAGTGAATCTTGTTTACATATCTTGTACACTTGCACAAACTAATCTTAAGGGCACCAACCCATAATAAGATAAGGTGGGGATTTAATCACCCTTCCTTGGCCCAAAAATCAGATTCCAAGCACTCACTAACCCGAGCCTAACTAAAAAAGAGTAGACGTTGGCCCTAGGGACATCTCATACTCAATTAGGAGATTATCCTAAGGGGGAAAGGTGTTAGAATTTGACTCCTGCAAAATCAGTGTCTAGGAAAGGGATTAAGGGCCGAAAGCCCGAAGGTTGGTGGTTATTTAATTAAGGAACATCTTTAACAGATAACCTTCCACCAATCTTGCCCTGACCTGGTTGATTCGCTTGTGGTCAAAGTCTACATTATACCTCCCATTGATAGTCTAACCAGTTAGGAGTCGTCTAGGTCATAGGTCTACCCTAACTTAGTTTAGAATTTTTTCTTTTTATTTGTTTGCTTATTTGTTTGTTTTTTCTTTCTTTTTGTTTGTATTCTATTGTGTGATATGGCTTATAATAACAAATTTTTCAATTTTAATAATAACCCATATTACACATCGACCTCTTCTTCGGATATTACCAACCCGGCATATCATAACTTTAACCAACCTAGTGTGCCGGATTAGTCTTATCCGAATCAATATAACCCATGTCCCCAATCTTTTAACCATAATTTCCATAATAATTTCAACTCTTCACAGAGTCAGTGGGGATTCACCTCCCCCGAGCCTAATTTTCAACCACTTGTCCTCCTTATCCACCTAGTCCACAATATTTTCAAGATTCATACTCAGTTCCACTAGTCCAAAATAGAAGACCATCAATTTTGAAAATGAGCATGCGTGAGTCCAAACAACAATCACAAAATCTGATGGACTCACAATTTCACTACCAATTCCAAAACAACACTTCATCTTTTCAACAAGACGATGAACCCATCAACTATGAAAAGATGCTTGAAGCCATGACTCAGGCTCAAAACGCTCGTAATCATGACATAGATATGATGGTCCAATCTCTACGTTCACACCGTTTGGCCAGTTCTGATGTCAGTAACCAGTCTGTTAGAGCCGAAGAGTCATATTGTTTTGGAAAATAAGGTTCCATTTCAGAACAATCACTTGAACTTGCCCAAACTCCAAATTTTGAAAATGATATTGACAGTTTGATAAGTTATTCCATTCCTGAAATAGAACTTGAGATTGAATATGATCCTGAACCTCAACTTAGTGATTCAACTCTACTTCCTGATTCAATAATGACTCCAGTTTCTTCACCTGATTTCAATTTCTTTCCTGAGTCAACATTGGATCCTGTGCCAATTCATCATGAAATTGAATCACCCATCTTTGATGATCATATTGAATTTGACCAATTTTACACTTTTGAAAATCCTATTGACTAATTGGCAAGTTCTCATTTTTATGACATTGAACTCAATGAGAAATGTGACCTAGATTCTCAAATCTGTGATCCAGTTCAAATTCCCGAATCAATACTGACTCCTATTTTGTTACCGGACTTGAGTAATATTTTAGAGTCAGTTTTGATTCCCACACCTATCATTCTTGAACTTGAATCACTAATATTAAGTCACATTCCATCGTTGGAAAATATATGTGGACTTGAGTTTCAACTTCTTGATTTGGACCCAATTCCTGAACCTATTTCGACTCCTGAACCTTTACTTGACTTAAGTCACATTCCTAAGTCGGTATTAGTTCCTGTACTTCCTGAGTCCAAGTCAATCATTCTATCTTATGACACTCCATTCTGGGACGAGGTGGTTGACAAATTTGAGTCCGAAATTAGTTATGGAATTTGGAAATTAGATGGGGTTAAATTTTTAATAAAAATCCTTCATGGATACATCATTTTAGTGGGTTATATTAGAGATATTTCTGATGGGTTCCTCTGAACCCAATGAAAAGTCGATTGGGCCACATTTTGTGGACCAATTAGACTACCACTGGAACCACCACCTTAAGCTAATATTTTCCTTCTCTTTCTTCTTTTTCATGCATCTATACATTAATTCATACATTGAGGATAATGCATGAGATAGGTGTGGGGGAGGGTCTAACATAACTTAGTTTTTTTTATTAAAGAAAAGAAAAGAAAAAAAATTTCTTTACTTTTAAAAACTTTTTGAAAATAGAAACAATATTTTGACATATTTTTGTAAGAAATTAAGTTAATTTTAAGGAATAAGAAAATCCAAATTAGGATTCCTTATACTTGGTCAAAATAAGATTATTAATTTGATTTCTAGGGTTAGGAAGATAATTTGTCAAAGTAATTTAGTCTTGATCTTTATCTTAATGAAATATGCATACTTCATACACTTACACACTTAGGGTTCAAAAATAAAGATTCTTATGCCTTATACAAAATATATATATATATATATATATATATATATATATATATATATCTATGAAAAATGAACAAATCTAATTATTGATTAGCTAGGTGCTTTGGCCTAAGTAAGCCTTGGTATTTATGCGAAAGATGATTCGATAAGTTTGAGAAAAAAATATAAAATCCTCTGATTAAGCTGGGTATTTGTGCCTAATAAAGCATAAGTATTCACGCCTAAAAGTGGTTCATATAATAAAATCTTTAGTTTTATGGCCTTTTTTGCTTGGGTCCTTAAGTCCTTGGGTGTTTTCTCACCCGGTGCCCTAAGACCGTTTGGTTTGGGAGTCATCGATTAAAGGCTCGTTACATGGGCAGATTAGAAAGCCTAATAGAACTAAGGAATAATACCATCAAAAATATATATATATAAATAAATAAGGCATATGAGTTAGAGTTAATGAACCCTTCGTCAAAATTTTCACGATCACAAGGTGTATGAGACTTAGGGTAAAGTAATAGACTTGATGAGAAGTACAATTTGACTCCTTACTTTGATTGATAACAAATTTTTGAATAAAGACTAAGTTTAGGAATGAAAAATTCAGTTTTCCTATAACTTATAGATTGCTTAAATCTTACAATTATATTTCAAATATTTTTCTCTTTCAAAATGCTTTTTGAAAATACTAACTTTTTGTTTCTCTTTCTTTATGGATTTTGTGGGTGTAATCCGCTGAAAATCCTCACGAGATAAAACTCGTCCTCTAGGGGAAACCTAGAGGTTTAACGGCTTGTTGCACATGCTCAGTGCAATCGCGTGCCCTGCGAAAGTGGTCTAATAATACTTAGTATAGTTTATTTGTTTTGCTCGAGGACGAGCAAAAGATAGGTGTGGGGGTGTGATTGGTCGCTAATGTTGCATATTTAGTATCATATTTTCATACTTATTATAGAATAAAATCTGCATTGTCCTAATTAAATGTTTAATTTATTTGCAGACCCATTCCTTAAGGAGATGAAGAGAAATGAGCCAAAAGCCTACCAAAATTCTGAATTAAATTAGAATTAATTCGAGCTCAGTGAATCAAGGCAAAATCAAGAGGTTGAAAACTGGTTGAGAAGAATCCTCTCAGAATCGATCGGTTAAAGCCAAGAATCAAAGGCCATTTCATCACAATCCCGGACTTAAATGAGAAAACCAACTGAAGATAAAAGTAGAAGAAAAAACCCAGGGAGACCCACCAACAGGGTGTGGCCACCTGGCCACACCCTGGCCGCGAAAACGCAGCCAACGCCGCATTTCAGGGACTGTTTGATTGTTGTTGGGGGAGCGTTTGCTCCCCCAATCTTCTCGGGATTTCCCCCTTATGGTTTTGCCTATAAATACAGGTTTCAGCTGAGAAAAATGGGACGACCATGTAGAGATAGGATTTAGTCCAGTTTTCATTCTTTGTAGTTTAGGTTTTTCTTTTCTTTTTATGTAATTTTAATTTGTATGTAAGCTTAGGTTAGATGAAGATTCATGTAAGAGAGAGAGGCTTATGTTGAGAGTGACACCGATGTACCCTCCTCCTTTCTTCCATTATTTCTGCAAGCAATAAAGGTAAATACTTTTTTTATGTCCGTCTCTTTACTTTTGTTTTCTTTTACCTTCTCCTCTTTCTACTTCATCTCTTTTGGTTTTGATGAGAATGCAAGTGAATCCAGAAGCATAAGTATTACAACGTTTTTGTGAGTGCCAACGATACTTCATGAAGATGTTCTCATCCTCAAGATCCGTATCACTTCATTCTTGCTCAGCTTGATGATATAATGTGAACAGGGACTGAGCTCGATCTTATGACTTATGCGTTGAACGCCTCCGAAGTAAGGCAGAACATTCAAGGGTTCCAGGTAAGTCATCAACCAAACTAGGTGAGTAATGCTTTAATCTTCTTTCTTTTCTTTTATTTTTAGTTTAGATCGCCAACCCGATTTCTTTCACCACATCTTCCAAATCCTTTTTCTTTCTTTTCTAATTCATTTGTACATAGTCATTTTCTGATTTTCTTCACCTCCTCATTCTACCATTTTCTTTCTAACTTCAACCTAAAACTCTTTTCATTTTCATAACTTAAAACAAAGAAGAACTTTCGTTTTTGTTCTTCATAAAGATTTCAATATAAAAACCTTGAATGCTTCTATCGGAAATCCTCCTTATGGGTCACGACCCGCATAGTCACTTTCTATCGCGGTTAGAATTGAGCACTTACACATGTTTATTCTTAGATCTGAAATTTTTTATTTTGTGTGCAGGTTTAAGCTTCAATCATGATGATAAAGGAATAGTCCCTACTGGACTGAAAGATGAGAATTGGCTATCTGTCGGTTCAGAGGTACAAGGACATAACCGATTGAGAAGCCACTAAGCTCAAAATTTTGTCATTCAAAGGTGACAAACTTGACATGATGACAAAGGAATAGTCCCTACTAGACTGAAAGATGAGACTTGGCTATCTGTCATTTTAGAGGTAACAAGGACATAACCGATTGAGAAGCCACCAAGCTCAAAATTTTATCATTTAGAGGTGACGAACTGGATATGATGACAAAGGAATAGTCCCTACTGGACTGAAAGATGAGACTTGGCTATCTGTCGATTCAGAGGTAACAAGGACCGATTGAGGAGGCACCAAGCTCGAAATTTTGTCATTCAGAGGTGATGAACAGGACATGATGACAAAGAAATAATTTCACTAGGGGAAATAAGACTTGATTATCAACTCCAAGAGGATTTTGATATCTCCTTCGGATGTTATTTTGGAAGAAATTGTCAGAGGTATAGTGTTAACATGACAACCAAAAAAGTCTACTGAGGACTGATTATCAGAAACTCGCTGGGGAGTTTGGAAATAAGTCCCATAGAAGATTATATATCAGAGCAACTTGACAGAGGTGTGATGTTAACTTAACAAGGATTCATTTACTGTTAGAGGTGCTTGAACATAACAGTAATTTGAGTTGACCTGCCGTTCTGTTGAAGAGAATGACAAGCGGGGTTTATTCACTGGGAATGTTGGTTTTATCCATTGGGGAGTAGATTAGAGTTTTGCTATCAGAGATTTAATGTTAACATGATAGATTAGACTCGTCATTTCACAAGGAATATGAATACCTTCATATGTGGTCTTACCATTCCATGGAATGGAATTGGTAAATGATTTTGGAGAGAGAATCAAATGGGAACAAGTCCCTTAGAATTTTTAGCAAACCCTCAGCCGTCAATGAATTTGATATGCCTTTACTAACTACCATTTGAGTCGGGCTAGCCATGTTATTCCCCTCAACATAATGAGTTGTCAAGGACTTTTGTTGGGCTTAAAGGCCAACATTTTCCTCTATCTTTAATTGCAGAATCAAATGGGAATAGGTCTCTTAGGATTTTTAGTAAATCCTCAGTCGTCAATGGATTTGGTCACCTTTACCAATACCATTTGAGTCGGGCTAGCCATGCTATTCTCCTTAGTAAGATGAGCTATCAAGGACTCATGTTGGGTTTAAAGGCCAACATTTTCCTCTATCCTTAACTGTAGAATCAAATGGAAATAGGTCCCTTAGGATTTTTAGCAAATCCTCAGCAGTCAACAGATTTGGTATACCTTTACCAGCTACCATTTGAGTCAGGCTAGCTATGCTATTCCCCTCAGGATGATGAGGTGTCAAGGACTCATGTTGGGCTTAAAGGCCAACACTTTCCTCTATCCTTAACCGTTGAGGTATTGGATTATTTAGTTACTGTATTTGTAACCTTGATTCTTCTTTGAGAAAACCAGTGTACGATCAGCTCGATACTGGTTTATGGTCGTATGATCTCAATTAGAGAAAGAGAGGAGCGCTCCTTCTGCATATCTTGGATCTGAAGGTCTTAATCAGAGGTGTAACGTTAACTTGATCATGAGAAGGATCCAATCAAGGATAATACTTCTTTAAGAACCTGCCGTTGATTGGCATCATGAGTAAATCACCATCGAAGTCATAAGGCGATATGCTCCATTTGAATAGACTATTTCTATTATAAACTGTCCTTCCCATTTGGGCTGAAATTTGCCTTTGATTTTGTGCGTCATGATCATCAGTCGTTTGATGGCTAAAACCAAATCTCCTTTCTGGAGACTCTTTGCTTAACCTTCTTATTGAAGGCTTTTGAGATTCGGGCTTGATACAACTCAATGTGTTGCTGAGCTTGTAACCGCTTCTCATCTAGGGCTTCGAGCTCTTGGAGTCGCAATCGATCATTATCCTCCTTTGTCATCTTAGTCATCAAAGCGACTCATAATGATGGCATCTAGATTTCTAACGGTATGACTGTTTCGCTCCTGTATACTAGAGAAAAAGGTGTATTACCAGTCGGGGTCCAAATTGTGGTTTGGTAGGCCCAAAGACATTCACTAAGCTTCTTATTCCAGTCTCGCTTATTTGAGGAAACAAACTTTTTGATTAGCTTAATGATTGTCTTGTTGAATGCTTTCGTCAAGTCATTAGCGGCAGGGTTATAAGCAGTTAATGTCACATTCTAAATTTGGTATTTATCACAGAGCCGATAGAATACCTGGCTTGCAAATTAGGGACCGTTATCATAGATGATCCACCTAGGGACACCAAATCGATAGATGACATGGTATTTGATGAAATTAACCACGTTAGAAGTTTTTACTTCAAGCAGTGGTATAGCTTTCTGCCCACTTTGAAAAGTAATTGGTTATTGCTAAGATAAACTGGTGACCTCTCGTTGAGGAGGGGCTGATAGGCCCATGACATCGATTTCCCACGCTTCAAATGGCCATGAAGTAACAATTGGATGAAGCAACTCTGGAGGCTGATGTATGAAGTCCGCATGGATTTGGCAGGCCTTACACCTCCGTGCATATTGGATGGCATCGGCTATCATAGTTGGCCAATAATATCTAAGTCTGTGCAATTGGTCCTTGAGTTTTGGACCTGGCAAATGATCTCCGCATATGCCGTCATGAGCATCTTTAAGCACTTCTTGTGCCTTTAAATTAGAAAGGCAATGGAGGAGGATATCGTCATATGAACGACGGTAAAGTGTCTTCAGAGTTGGATCATAGTAAAAGCGGAGAGACGAAGGCCTGATAGATGCCGCTTCTTTAGGGTTATCTGGCAGCAAACCATGCAAAGCATAGTCGATAAGGGAAAATTGCCAATCTCTCAGTTCAAGGTCTGTCGAGATATTATAGACCTCTTTAGTTCACAATATATGTTTAGAGCAGAAAAGGTGTCGAGTCGCCACTGTAAGGTGATACTTGGTGTCGACTGACAAGGCTAGCATTGTTGCTAATGCAGCCAGAGCATCGGCCCTAGTGTTCTAGGATCGAGACACGTGACTGATGTAAAAGCTATCATATAAATTAGTCATTTTGATGACTGCGTGATAATAAGGTATTAAGTCTTCGTGATGGACCTCGTACTCGCCTTTAACCTGATTGACAATCAGTTTTGAATAGCCATAAGCTTCAAGGTAGCGTACCCCCATTTCATGAGCGAGCTGAAGACCAATGAGTAGAGCAATGTATTCTGCCACATTGTTGGAGCATGATTCCATCAGAGAAAATGCTCTAGGAAGGACATAGTTTTGTGGTGAGATAAACACAACCCCCACACAAGTAATGATCTTGTTGTTAGGGCCTATTCGTAATGCTCCATCGAAGAACATCTGCCAAACTTCATCCTCAGAAGTTATATTAGATTCAAAGACTTCATCAGAAATATATTCATGAAGTTTTGAGCTTTCTGAAACCGGATGGGCAGCCAAGAACTCTGCAAGTGCCTGGCCTTTAACCGCCTTCTGAGGGACAAAGAGCATATCATACTGAGATAAAAGGAGGGCCTATTTAGCTAATCATGAATTTAATGACCCTGGTTTCATCATGAGAAGACGCAAAAGATTCACTCTAGAAATAACATGTATAGTTTGGCCGACCAAATAATGTCATGTCTTCTGAATAGCAAAGATAAGAGCTAAGCATTCTTTCTCAATAGGATTATAGCGAGATTCCGCCCCTATCAGAGTCCTGCTCAGATAATAAATAGCTTGTTCATAACCATTATCGTCTTTTTGAGCAAGCAGAGCATCGAGTGAATGGTCCATAGCTTTCACATAAACCAGGAACGGTTTCCCTGATGTGGGAGCTACTAAGACTAAAGGTTTTGTGAGATATCTTTTGATATCTTCGTAAGCTTCTTGACAGGCTTGATCCCATAAAAATGAGACATCCTTTTTTTATGAGTCGGCTGAATGGTTAATAGCGGTCTGAGAGATTTGTAATGAATCTTCTGATATAAGTCAGTCTACCTTGTAGGCCCCTAAGTTCTTTGAGATTCTTAGGTGGATGCATATTCTGAATGGCTTTGACTTTGTCTGGGTTAAGATGAATTCCTTTTGATGTAACAATAAATCTAAGAAACTTGCCACTCAAAACCCCCAAGAAGGATTTTTTCGGATTCATCTTCAGTTGATGAGCCCGCATCATTTCAAACATCGTTCTCAAGTCACGAAGATGGTCATTCTTATCACGACTTTTGACAGCAATGTCGTCGACATAACATTCTACCGTTTTTCGGTGATGATCACAAAAATCATACTCATTGCCCGCTGATAAGTTACTCCCGCATTTTTTAATCCGAAGGGCATTACAGTATAGTAGTATATCCCCAACAGTGTCCAGAATGAAGTATGCTTTTCATCCTCTGGATACATCTTAATTTGATTGTACCCTGAAAAGCTGTCCATGAAAGACATTCTTTCGAATCTGTAGGCATTGTCAATCATGAAATCGGTGATGGGCAACGGGAATTCATCTTTAGGACAAGCCGCGTTGAGATCACGATAGTCAATACAGATCCGGATTTTCCATTTTTCTTGAGAACGGGGATGATGTTAATAACCCAATTTGGATGTTGTTCCTCCTGTATGAAGCCGCATGCAATGATCTTATGGACTTCGGCTTCAATAGCCTCCATAATGTTCGGGTGAAATCGGCGTTGTTGCTGCTTGACTGGCTTGGCGTCGGGCTTGATGTTCAGACGATGCATGGCTACCTATGGATCAAGTCTGAGCATGTCTTCGTAATTCCATGCAAAGACATCTATATACTCTCTTACGAGTGCCATCAATTCTTCTTTCTTCATAAGTGATAAGTTTTCACTTATAAAGATGAGTTTAGGGTTATCTTGATTACCCAAGTTAACCAGGATCACCTTGTCTTCAGTAGGCGGTTCGCGTTGTTCGAATCGCTTTTCCCATGAAAATCAAATTGCTGAGCCCATGGTTCCTCATCAGTAGCTTTTGCTGGCTCCAATTGGCTGCTTGAAGTCATATTAACAGTGAGCTCTTTGAATACTGTTCCCACACGAACATCCAAGTCCTATTCGGAGGAAGAGGCAGAGTGTGATGGGACTGGTTTGTTATCTTCAGACTGAACCGTTGCTGGCGGTGTAGGTGTAACGTATCCCAACCCCTATGTGTGTTATCATAGTAATTTGTCGGCTTTCCTTTTGGCACAACATTATGTAGGAAACAACGCCTTTCTTTTCCAAAATTTAGGCCCTTCCCATGTTGCAGGTTGTATCCCATTTTCCTCATCATATGATGCGCTAGTCGTGCATAATGGAAAATTTGTGGGGTGTCTGAGTTTGAACTTGAATCCGCGGCTGCAGACCTTTGCAGTTGGGTTTTACCAAATATTATTAGTAATTGACCCTCTTTGGATAGAGGAACCACTAAACGGATCCTTCTATGAATTCCACGGGTGTACTTGATGCCCTTAGCTTATGTAAGGGCATGTGCAGAGAGCTATTCGTAACGGACCCAAATAATTCGACACTCACAGGATAATCAAAGGGAATATTATCATTAACTACCCATTCGCCCTTATCTTCAGAACGAGTGTTACATTGGAGATTATTAAAACATGTTATAATCGGTTCACCGACCAAAATGGCTGGCATCTCTGCTTCAGACTCTGAATTTGCCTCATTGCCACTATCATCATTGTCAGGCAATGATTCTGTTGACGTTTCACCAACCTCTTGATATAGGAGAGCGTCAGTAAAGTAATTTTTTTCCCCTTTGAATGGTTGCTTCTCAGTGAAGATAGTTCATACTATTGCATCATCTTCAACATATTTGAAGCACGGTGCAGAGTGGAGGGAACAATCCAGTTAGCATGGATCTAAGATCGTCCAAGTAACAAATTGTATGACGTGTCAACGTCAATGACGTAGCATGTTACTTCTGACTTCAGGCTTCCGATTCAGCAACAGAGTCGAATCTTTCCAACTTGATGTCTACTCCCCGCATTAAAATTGTATATTGTTGTAGTGGTTGCAGACAACCGATATAGTGGTATGCCAAGAAAGTAGGGGAGTCTTTGGGGGATGATACTGAGTGCAGACCCCGGATCAACCTGTACCCTTTCAATGCATGTCGAACAGATGTATCGGTGTAGTGCAAAAGTCGATCATGCTTGTTATTCTTGAGAAGCATATCCTCTGCTATGAAGGTAATAGCAGGTACCTTTGATTGCACATGATGGCATTCAGGGCAATAAGACTGAGTGTTATCTTTAGGAATTTCTGGCATATATATCAAAAATGATTCTGAATTAGCAACTGCATCTTTGAGTGCTTCTCTTGTCTCCTTTGAAAGACAAAGGAGCTCGTGCATGGGATTTCTGGCATATATTTCTAAAGATAACAAGTTAACACTCAGTCTTTCAAAGGAGACAAGACACTGGCATACACGAAAGGGCATGTTAGGCCCTGGGCCTGAAGGCTTCTTCAGGACATGATCAAACCGAACTTCTTTCTACTTCTCCTTTCCCATCGTCAGAGGCAGAGCCGGTGTGGATATTTATACTGACGTCGTCTGCTATTGGTCTTGTCAGTAGCTTTCTCATACTATTTTAAGTATGATTTTCAGGATCAAGTACTTGTCGACTGAGGTACATCGGCTTGTGCTATACAAGCGTGCTTTTCCTCTTCAGAATCACTGAGAGAAGCTGATGTGAGATTGCCATCATCCGACAAGATGAAGATAACATTGCAAGATTTTTCCTTTGACTTGGATTTCTTCGAATCCCATTGATCGTCTTGGACAAGGTCTGGGTGTATCCACATGATTTTCCCTGTCTCTAGTGTCAAGGGAACAAGACCCTTAATCTCTTGAGTTTTGGCTAAAGGATGCTTCACTTCCAGCCATGTTGCAGGGATTGGAAAGGTCCCATCAGGAACTGTGACTTTTGGGATTTTGTCGAACTCAAGAGTCACCATGTTTGTAGTGACTTTTTTTTGCTCTAATTTCAAAGTCAGAACTCGGACATCAACTAAAGCTTGAACTTTATCCTTAAGAACAAAGCACTTATCAGTAGGATGATGAACCATCCTATGAAAGAGACAATAGTTGGGGTCGTTCGTGCGTCCCATTTCATTAGGGTGTCAAACGTCTGGCAACTTCAGTTTATTCTCTTTGTGGAGTAAATAGAATATTGTGACCATTTGCTCGTCTTTGAAGGAGTACTGTTTCGGAGGAAACTTGGACTCCTGATTATTGAAGGGGTTCTGATTGAGATAAAACCTACACACAAATATAGTATTTCAGAACTTTTAAGATTAAAGAGTGCAAGTTGAAAAACACTTAGAGGGGGGGTGAATAGGTGTAATTGCTAATCTAATGATCTTTTTAAAACTAAGATGGATGAATGATGCAACGATCTCTCAAAACAAGACTAAGAGCCGTATACCCCGTGAAGGGCTCTGAACTCCTTCCTCCTGATTCTCCTTGAATGGGCTAGAGGTGTGCAATGCAACCTTGTTGTATGAGAATTGATCGAACAAAGAATGAATAATATGCAATGATGAAATGCACACAAGATATATCACAAGTATCACAAACTAGAAACAACAATACAAGGAAAGAAAATTAGATCTCAAGCAAGTAATTTGAAAGAAATAGAGTGCAAGAGAAATTTAAAGCAAAATGGACACAAAGCAATCGCAAACACAAGATGTTTGTTTCGAGGTTCGAGCCATCGCTCTACTCCCCGCCTTCACCTCCGTGAAGGGTTTCCACTATCCACCGAGGACGCTTACAACGGTCTACCAAAGACCCAAGCACCGAGCTCCACAACTTACAATGACCTCTACCGAAGAGGTGTCTCCACAAGATGAAGAAGAACATAAGTAACCAAAGTGATCACAACAAGATCACTAAACTCTTTACAATTTCTCACTCTTGTACAACTTCCTTATAGAATGAGTAAGGAAATTTTGGCTCTATGAAGTGTAGTGAGAGAAACTCAGTTGTAGAATGATATTTGCTAACAAACACAACTGAAAACAAGCTCAAGAAAGACTTGGAAATGGAGAGCTTAAACACTTTTCTTTTCTTTTGAAAACTATGAAAACTTAAGGATTTTTCTTGGTATCTTGCAAGAGCCTATTTTCCTCTATTTATAGGGAGAAGAATAGGTTAAAAAAATTTATTTTAAGCTTATTTGATCTGAAAAAGATCTCTAAAATCTCAGATAAAGTCTGCAAAAACAGATTGTAAAAACAGAATTCAGAATTGCACCAAAGAGGAAAGAGCCGTTGGCACTTTGCAGGCCTGGCGGTCGACCGGTCCGGTCGATCGTCCGCCCTGCTGGCAAAGAGCCGTTGGACTCGGGTCGACCGCTGGGTCGATCGTCCTCTAAAATAAAACACAGTTTTCTTCAGGCGGTCGACCGGGCGGTCAACCCAGAAAACCCGAGATCAAACCTGCTTACAGTCGGTCGACTCGGCGGTCGGCCGATAGACATGCACAAGTGTGCACGTCCTGATACAAGCGCCAGTCGACCGGGCCGGTCGGCCGGTCTTGCCTGAACAGAAAAATAGTAGAATTTCTGAACTTGAAAAATTTTGTAAAAATGTTTTGAAGTAAAGAAAACTAAGTAACATGCTAGAAAGAGTATACATACATGATTTAAACATGATATTCATTTTTGTAAAACTTAGGGTCATGTATATATATATACTAAGGCATGAAACCAAAGTTTTAAACATGAAAACTTAAATACAAAATTGTGTGTGTATCCTATAGCCAATTTCAAAAACTCAAACTTTAACAATCTATTTCTTACATTGGTTCTAAGTACTACAAGTGCTTCAAGAGGGCTTTCACCATATGATCTTTAAAACTTGATTCTTGAGCCCAAATTGAGTTGACTTGAGTCCAAAACACCTTCCTTTAGGGAAGAAACCTTCTAGTTGAATTAGAACCCTGAAACACACTTAAACAATAAACAATATTAGTACAAATAACTAATATGTTTTGTAATCATCAAAACACACTAAAAAGGGGTGATTGTAACCTTGGGCCAAAAATCCCCTTTTTGATGATGACAAAACATATAAGTTATTTAAACAAAAAAATGGAAGAAGAACTTGGAAAGCTCCCCCTCAAATAATGCTATGTATAAAGAATGAATATGAAAAGCTAAATACGTAAAGCATACATAAAGCATAGAAAATACAAAACACAATAGTTTTGTAAAAAAAACTCAAATAAACAACAAACAACAAACAACAAACAAACTTATCTTATTTTTTTCTCGCCCTTTTTGTCATACATCAAAAAGGTTAAACTAAACAAACAAAACAAAAAAAAATATTTTAAGAATCCATAATGCAAACATTCAACTCACCACAAATAAACGAAAATCTAGCATAATCTAATGGTTTAGTAAAAATATCGGCAAGTTGAAAGTCAGTAGTAGAAACATAGTCTATATCAATATCACCTTTCTCATAATGGTCTCTAAGAAAGTGATACCTAATGTCAATGTGTTTGGTTTTACTATGTTGATTTGCATTCTTTGTCATGTGAATTGTATTAGTATTATCACAAAATATTTTAACATGATCAAAGTGTAAATCATAGTCGAGGAGAGTATGTTTCATCCATAGAACTTGTGCACAACAAGCTCCGGCTGCAACATACTCCGCCTCGGCGGGTGATAGGGCTATGGAGTTTTGCTTTTTGGAAGACCAAGATACAAGACAATTACCTAAGAATTGACATGTTCCACTTGTGCTCTTCCTATCTACCCTACAACCCGCATAGTCGGCATCCGAATAACTCGTCATTGAAAATTGACCGGTTTTCGGATACCACAAACCCATTTTAATAGTGCCCTTATGGTATCTAATTATACGTTTAACCGCAACTATGTGAGACTCTTTAGGACAAGATTGAAACGTGCACAAAGACAAACAGAAACATAATATCCGGCCTACTAGCCATTAATAAAGCAAGCTACCTATCATGATACGATATAATTTAATGTCTATACTTTTACCTTGTTCATCCTTATCAAGCTTCGTGGTTGTTGCCATGGGAGTTTTGCTCACTTTAGCTCCGTCAAGCCCGAACCTCTTGATGAGTTCCTTTGTGTATTTGGCTTGATTGATGAAGATCCCATCCTTCCTTTGCTTGATTTGGAGTCCAAGGAAATAGTTGAGTTCCCCCATTATAGACATTTCGAACTCGTTCTTCATGCATGACTTAAAAGCTTGGCAAAGAGATTCATTAGTAGAACCAAAAATAATATCATCTACATAAATTTGTACAATAAGTATATCTTTTTCTACATGTTTGTAAACAAAGTTGTGTCAATTTTACCTTTCTTAAAACCATTTGAAATCAAAAACGAAGAAAGTCTTTCATACCAAGCCCTAGGGGCTTGTTTCAAACCATAAAGAGCTTTATCTAATTTAAACACAAAATCCAGATGTGTAGGATCAACAAACCTGGGGGGTTGTTCAACATACACTTCCTCTTCAATAAAACCATTTAGAAAAGCACTTTTAACATCCATTTGAAATAATTTAAAATTTTTATATGAGGCAAAGGCTAGTGTCATCCGTATGGCTTCAAGCCGTGCTACGAGTGTAAAGGTTTCTTCAAAATCGATTCCCTCGATTTGAGTGTAACCTTGGGCAACTAACCTAGCTTTGTTTCTAACTACGTTACCCGATTCATCCAACTTATTCTTAAAGATCCACTTAGTACCAATTGTTGGTCTATCGTGGGGCCTAAGAACAAGGTGCCAAACTTGGTTGCGCTCAAATTGATTGAGCTCCTCTTGCATAGCAAGCAACCAATATGAATCGGCCTTGGCTTCGAGGACGTTCTTGGGTTCAACATGTGAAATAAATGCATAATGACCACAAAAGTCATGAAGTTTAAAGCGAGTGGTTACCCTTTTGATACTTCACCTATGACGAGGTCCTTGGGATGATGTGGATTAAATCTCCAATCTTTGGAAGTTGTTGAGTAGGCTCCACTTCATTTGTTTGATTTTCATTTCCTTGAGCCTCTTCCACTTTAGCTTCACTTCCTTCATCATCCTTTGGCTTGTCTCCCATAGTAGGTGTATCCTCCAAGGTCACTTTCTTCAAGCCTTCATCCAATGCATCTATTTCTACAATATTCTTAACAAACAAGTTAGATTCTTCAAACTTAACATGTATAGATTACTCAATAGTCAAAGATGATCTATTGAAGATTTTATAAGCCTTACTAGTATTAGAATAACCCACAAAAATAGCCTCATAAGATCTAGCATCAAATTTTCCTAAGTTATCTTTTGTATTTAAAACAAAACATTTACATCCAAAAACCTTGAAATAGGAAACATTTAGTTTTCTAGAAAAGTACATTTCAAAAGAAGTTTTTAAAGTATTTTTACACAAGAAAACACGATTTGATATATAGCATGATGTATTAACGGCCTCGGCCCACAAATAATGTGGTATACCGTATTCACTAAGCATTGTCCTAGTCATCTCTTGCAAAGTTCTATTTTTACGTTCAACTACTCCATTTTGTTGTGGAGTTCTAGGACAAGAAAGTTCATGCTTTATTCCATGTTCTTCTCAAAAAGTGGTAAATGGTAGGTTAATGAATTCACCTCCTCTATCACTTCTTATTATATTTAAGTATCTTTTTTCTTTTCAACTATTTTCTTAAAGGCTTAAAAATGTGAAAAGGCTTGGTTTTATGTTCAAGAAAGAAAACCCAAGTAAAACGTGAAAAATCATCTACCAAAACAAAAGCAAATCTATTCCCACTTAGACTTTTGTTTGTGTTGGACCAAATAAATCCATATGGATTAACTCCAAAGGACGTGATGTCATGATACCCTTAATTGATTTGAAAGAAGACTTAGTTTGTTTCCCAAATTGACATGCGTCACAAACTCGATCTTTTCAAAATTCAAATAAGGAATACCTTTCACCATTTCTTTTGTGTTTAGCCTAGATATATGGTCAAATGAAATGTGGCCTAATCTTCTATGCCACAACCAAGAGTCATCATCGAGGGCTTTTAAACAAGTAATATTACAAGACATATTTAACATATCAATCATATAGACATTACTTTCACGAAAACCGGAAAAACACAAATATTAGAAGTTCTATCAATTACTTTACAAACTATATTATCAAAAACTACATCAAAACCTTTATCACAAAGTTGACTAATACTCAAGAGGTTATGCTTGAGGCCGTCAACTAAAACTACATTCTCAATTAAAGGGGATGTGCCAAGTTTTACATTATCGATACCGATGATTTACCCTTGGCGTCATCTCCGAAGGTGACGGTGCCACCTTCATGATATCTTGATAGTGTTGTAAAATTGTTGATGTCCCAAGTCATGTGCCTTGAGCAACCACTATCAAGATACCACAATCCTCTACGTCGTTGGGCCTTGGACGGTACCTATATCATTTAACAAATTCGTTGATTTTGGTACCCAAATTTTCTTGGGTCCTTGAAAGTTAGTGTTTCGAACCCAAACATTATGACGAGATGCATTTAGTCTATCATAGCAAAAACTGGCTAAGTGCCCTTTCCGCCCACAATATGAACATGAGAACACTCTACCATACATGAATGCATGATGTGTGTGTGAAGTGTGAGCATGTTTTGGAGGTTTGCCATGATGTAAAGGTTGTGTGGTATGAACATGAGCATGAGCATGGTAAGCATTTTTCTTAGGGGCTTGTTTCTTAGGAAACATAGCCTCTATCTTCTTTTTATCAAACTCACAATTTTTCAAAACAATTCCTAATGAGTTTATTCTTTCTTTAAGCATGGTAATCTCATTAGAATCAACTAGTGGGGACTTGTCTTTACAAGAATCTTGTACTTATCAAAATCATTTTTAGTTGTAGTTAAAGTAGAGAGCAAGTCATCTTTTTCTTTAGAAAGAGTAAATACTTGAAGATTAAGAGATTCATTTTCCTTTTCATTTTTAAATACTTTTTCTTTAGAAAATCATAGTTAGGAGATAATTCTACAAAAGCTTCTCCTAGTTCATCCATGGAAAGATCTTCATCAAAGGAAGTGGAAGGGGTTACCTTGCTTGTGCTTTCATTTGCCATGAAGCACATTTTGGCGGTGTCGATCTCCTCCTCGGATTCGCTCTCGGAATCCCATGTTGCCTTCATTGCTTTCTTCTTGAAGGGCTTCTTGGATGTGGAGGGCTTTACTTTGTCCGGATACTCCGCAACAATGTGTCCCGGTCTTTGGCAATTAAAGCATATAATTTTTCTTTCTTCTTTGCCTCCTTGCCATCTCCTTCTTCCTTGGAATTTAGCCTTGTTGTACATCCTCCAGACGTTCTTCACAAGAAGTGAGAGCTCTTCGTCATCTTCTTCTTCATCGTCTTAATCGGAGTGAGTGGATTGACTTTTGAAGCCTATAGTCTTCTTTTGGAAGGAGCCATATCCTCCCTTGCTTTCCTCTCCATCTCATGGGTTTTGAGATTCCCAATGAGACCAATTAGCTCCATCTCCTCCTTGTCATTAAGTTCCTTCAAGGTTGTTGCTTTTACTTCCCATGAAGGAGGAAGAGCCCGGATGATCTTTCTTACTCTTTGATCATTATCAATGGCATCACCTAGAGAAGAAAGTCCATTAGTGATCTTTGTAAATTTTGTAATCATATCATCTATGGTTTCATTTTCTTGCATGCTAAAGTTTTCATATTGGGACCGAAGAAGGTCTATCTTAGCCCTCTTCACTTGTGAGGTCCCCTCATGTGTAACTAACAAGTGTGTCCAAATCTCAAATGCGGATTTGCAATGGATGACTCTAGCAATGTCATCATCATTGAGGGCTTGAAGTAGTGCATAGTGAGCCCTAGCATTGGCATCAAAGTCCTTAGTCTCAATTTCGGACCAAGTAGATTCATCACCAGGGGTGCACTAAAGGGTTTGGTCACGGCCTTTGCAACTCGACTACCTAGAGATTGCAAGAAAACGGTCATCTTAACCTTCCATATGGGAAAGTTAAGTCCATCAAACTTAGGGGGTGTCTTGATACCATCGGCCATCTTTACTAAGTGAGTATGAATGAAATGATTAGCAAAATAAGGATCTCTCTAAGGTTGTTAAGCCAATAGCCTAGAGTCCAAGCTCTGATACCAATTGAAAACACCTAGAGGGGGGTGAATAGGTGTAATTGCTAATCTAATGATCTTTTTAAAACTAAGATGGATGAATGATGCAACGATCTCTCAAAACAAGACTAAGAGCCGTATACCCCGTGGAGGGCTCTGAACTCCTTCCTCCTGATTCCCCTTGAATGGGTTAGAGGTGTGCAATGCAACCTTGTTGTATGAGAATTGATCGAAGAAAGAATGAATAATATGCAATGATGAAATGCACACAAGATATATCACAAGTATCACAAACTAGAAACAACAATACAAGGAAAGAAAATTAGATCTCAAGCAAGTAATTGAAAGCAATAGAGTGCAAGAGAAATTTAAAGCAAAATGGACACAAAGCAATCGCAAACACAAGATGTTTGTTTCGAGGTTCGAGCCACCGCTCTACTCCCCACCTTCACCTCTGTGAAGGGTTTCCACTATCCACCGAGGACGCTTACAACGGTCTACCAAAGACCCGAGCACCGAGCTCCACAACTTACAATGAACTCTACCGAAGAGGTGTCTCCACAAGATGAAGAAGAACACAAGTAACCAAAGTGATCACAACAAGATCACTAAACTCTTTACAATTTCTCACTCTTGTACAACTTCCTTATAGAATGAGTAAGGGAATTTTGGCTCTTTGAAGTGTAGTGAGAGAAACTCAGTTGTAGAATGATATTTGCTAACAAACACAACTGAAAACAAGCTCAAGAAAGACTTGGAAATGGAGAGCTTAAATACTTTTCTTTTCTTTTTGAAAACTATGAAAACTTAAGGATTTTTCTTGGTATCTTGTAAGAGCCTATTTTTCTCTATTTATAGGGAGAAGAATAGGTTAAAAACAATTTATTTTAAGCTTATTTGATCTGAAAAAGATCTCTAAAATCTCTGATAAAGTCTGCAAAAACAGATTGTAAAAACAGAATTCAGAATTGCACCAAAGAGGAAAGAGCCGTTGGCACTTTGCAGGCATGGCGGTCGACCGGTCCGGTCGACCGTCTGCCCTACTGGCAAAGAGCCGTTGGACTCGGGTCGACCGCTGGGTCGACCGTCCTCTAAAATAAAACACAGTTTTCTTTGGGCGGTCGACCCAGAAAACCCGAGAGCAAACCTGCTTACAGTCGATCGACTCGGCGGTCGGCCGACAGACATGCACAAGCGTGCACATCCTGATAAAGCGCTGGTCGACCGGGCCGGTCCGGCCGGTTTGCCTGAAACAGAAAAACATCAGAATTTCTGAACTTGAAAAATTTTGTAAAATGTTTTGAAGTAAAGAAAACTAAGTAACATGCTAGAAAGAGTATACATACATGATTTAAACATGATATTCATTTTTGTAAAACTTAGGGTCATTTATATATATGCTAAGGCATGAAACCAAAGTTTTAAACATGAAAACTTAAATACAAAATTGTGTGTGTGTATCCTAGAGCCAATTTTTAAAACTCAAACTTTAACAATCTATTTCTTACATTGGTTCTAAGTACTACAAGTGCTTCAAGAGGGCTTTCACCATATGATCTTCAAAACTTGATTCTTGAGCCCAAATTGAGTTGACTTGAGTCCAAAACACCTTCCATAAGGGAAAAAACCTTCTAGTTGAATTAGAACCCTGAAACACACTTAAACAATAAACAATATTAGTACAAATAACTAATATGTTTTGTAATCATCAAAACACACTAAAAACAGGTGATTGTAACCTTGGGCCAACACAAGTTACTCAATTCTGCCACAATAGCAAGTGGCTATGCTGGTCGTGATCCACAAGGAGGGACCAACGAAAGAAGCTTTTTTAGTAAGTTTTCTTTTAAAATACAAAGTATGGTTAAAGTTCTTCTTTAATTCTTTAAAGAAAAAAGAGAAAAATAAGGTTAAAGTGAAGTTAGAAAGAAGTGGTAGATTTAGAAGGTGGAAAATTAAAATGAATTATTTACAAAGAAATGAAAAAGATGATAAAAATGGTTGGAGATTGTAATATTGAAACTAAAGAATAAAAGAAAAGAAAGACAACCTAAAAATTACTTACCTCTTCATTGCTCATATACATTGGATCCGTTGCGACGACTTACCTTGTCTTTGAAGGCAATCAAGCATAGCGTATATGATATTCCCCATTCTCAATCTACACTACAAATAAAAGGGCAAATTATACTAGCAAGAGAAGGGCTGTTCATCACCATAGGCCATCAAAGGCACTTACAACGGCTAAGTAGTCTCGAGGCTATCAGATTATCTTGGATTGCAACACATTAGAGGAAAGTAAAAGAAAATAAGAGTAAAGAAAGAAAAAGAAACTTTGATTCAATTCAAATAACAATGAAAGAAAAGACTTACTTACACCGTGTCACCCTCAGTGCAAGCTTGATCTCCTTCCTTCATGAAACTTGTCTCTCCACTCAATTACATAAAAAGAAAACTAAAAACCTAAGTTATAAACTACAAATTATCCTAAGTTCTATTCTCTGCTTGGTCGTCCCCATTTACAGTGAAAATCCTGCCTTTTATAGGCAAAAACCCAAAGAGGAGAGGTGTGAGAAGATAGGGGGAGCAAACGCTCCCCCTAACTCCTTAACAAAGCCGTAGAAATGTGACTTTGGCCGTGTTTCCGCGGCCAAGGTGTGACCAGGTGGCCACACCCTGTTGGTGGTGCTCCCCGATTTCTCAATTTGTATTTATCTTCAGCTGGATTTGCAGTTTAAGTCTGGAATTTTGATGAAATGGCCTTTGATCCTTGGCTTCAATCGATCAATTTGTAGGGATTTGTTCTAATTGATTTTCAACTGATCTGAACTGACCTGATCTGTCTTAATTTACTGAGTTCGAATTAATTCTGATTTAATTCAGAATTTGATGGGCTTTTGGGCTCATTTCTCTTCACTCTCCTTTAGGAATGGGCCTGCAAATAAATTAAACATTTAATTATAAAAAAGTAGAGTTTATTTTATAATAAGTATGAGAATATAATAATAAATGTGCAATATTAGTGACCAATCAGGTTCTTCTTGGACTTTGAATGAACATCCCCTAACAATTCAACAGACATAGTCTCTTTGTCTTTAGCTTAGGAAGACTGCGCCATGTCGCCGCACCCCTTATTATTCATACTCCATTTACCTTTAGGGGTAGATGGTTCAAACTTTTTAGCTGACTTTTCAGCTTTCTCAGCTTGGTCAACTAGTTCCTTCCAGGTATGGGACTTGACAGCTCCCATGCGAATCTCCACTTGGTCGAGGAAGTTATGCCTGCATGTCTGAAGAGCATGGGTAATGGCATACCTGCTGGGCACATTAGAGACAGGTTTCTGAACCTTCCAATGTAGCCACAGATGAATTTGCCCTTCTTCTGCACGGTAGAGAGGAGTTTATCCATGGTTACCTCGGTTTCATCCTCATAGAAACGAGAAAGAAATCGAGTTTTCAGGTCGATCCAGGAATTAATAGAGCTCGAAGGGAGGCTTCGGAATGCCACCCCCATCAGGGTGCCAATGAACAGTCTGGCAATGATAGCATTATTGTCTATAACATTATCGGTCTGAGACCGAAAGTAGTAGATGTGCTGGTTTTGCGAGCTCTTACCATCATATGTATATAACGTTGTTAGCTTGAACTTGGTGGGTATGGTATTGAATCACATTCCAAAGGGAAAGGGCGGACTGCCCCTACTTTCTTTAGTTCATCCCTCTGAGTTAGGGATGCGATCTGAGCTGGATGCCTTTAAGAAACTTTAGCGTCCATAGAAGAGCTTTCCTTTGACTTCTCAGTCTTTGGTTATTCATCGCTATAATGTTCTTTCTCATCATGGTTCTCCCGGTATCA